>CM019740.1:19381310-19775110 GCA_009761775.1 Ficus carica
CGAGGTTATCGCAGTTTCAACATATGGATTGTTTCAAAATACTTCTCCTTTTTTAGGCAGCCCAATTCATTTTTCTATCACCTGATTAATTTTGGGTCTGTTAAATGGCATAGTGAATATGAATGGTCTTAAAATTGATTCAACGTTCTTATCTGAGACCGTGCCAATATTTCAGGCTCGCTTGGATGAAGTTTTGGCTGACGATGCACCCTTTGATATTTGCAGTTGCCAGGTCAGTGGTATTTTACTTAACATGTGCATGCTAACTTTTGAGGAGTCTGAATCATTGAAATGCAATTTTCTAGTTTGCCTTGCATTATTCGTGGTCTACCGAGGCACGTGCACGACGAGCTTTAGCCAACATATCAGCTTTACTTCGTCCTGGTGGTACTTTCATTGGAACAATGCCAGATGCCAATGTGATCATTAAAAAGCTTAGACAAGGTATGTCTCCCAATTTGCCATTTTTATTTATTTATTTATTAATTTAATATCTTTTGGTCCTAAAATACACTCTAAAAAGAACATAAACTTGAGTTTAACTGAACAAGTTTGACAATATTCCTATAGTTTCTTGTTTGCTCAAATGTATGACTATCTAAGAAACTGTGTAACTGGCTACAAGAGGCTAGAAACAAAGCTGAGACTTAGAGGCATATGAATAACCGTTCTACCGTCTTAATTCACATACTATCAAACCGAACACAATTTGTCCAATAAAGTCCCCTCTTTTTTGACGTATGTTATGGAGGTCCGAGGTTACAGATTATAAAATTCTGAAACAGTTCGATCCTAGACCAGATGGTCTGTTTTATGTGGTTCCCTTTTATGTACCAACTATAAGCAATAAGATTCTTGCGCGTGGCCAATCACTTTTTTCATTTTTTAATTGGAGATACTACCGTCCTCGTGAATTTGCAGCCGATGGATTGGCCTTTGGAAATAGTATCTATTGGATACGTTTTGATGAAGAGTTTTCTGAAAAGGTGAAAACTAAATCCCCCGTTTCAGAATCATAGTAGTTGATGATTCCTGTTTTTGAGTTTATACTGAAACATACGTTTAACGTTCAGAAATTTAGTTCTTCAAGCCCCTTTGGTATCAAGTACAAATTTCACCTCGAGGTATGTTTCTAGTCCTTCTTTTTTATTTTATTTTATTTATTTATTTTTTTTAATGCCCATAGCGGATAGTGGCTGTATTGAATCTAATGCTTGGTGTCAATCTAATTACTTTTGTTGGTGCGGGTTGCAGGATGCTGTTGATTGCCCAGAATGGATTGTACCGTTTCATCTCTTCAAAGCATTGGCAGAAGAGGTATAATATAATTTTCATTTCTATTTTTCGTGAAGCGCTAAATCTAGTGATGTTTCTGTTGAAGCCTCCTCTTCGTTTGCTTGTGTGTTTCCCCTGCCTCGAAATGGCCAACCTCCCATTCAAGAATGAAATGAGGAAAGTGCTTTTGTATGCCTATGAGTGAATAGCAGTCATTGCATTTGGACAGTTAAACTATTCGAAACGGTTACTATTGCCTAGGATCATACTTGAATATGTAAGTTAAATAACAAGTTGGGGATCGTAAATTTTGCAGTATGATTTGGAGCTTGTCTTTGTGAAAAATTCCCATGAATTCGTGCACGAGTATATGAAAAAGCCTGAATATATCGAGCTCATGAGGCGGCTTGGTGCCTTGGGTGATGGTAACCAAGATCCGAGTAAGACATCTGCATGCTCTTCTTTTTCCTCTTATCTTTGCTCTACGTGTAAAATTTAAGCAGTCAGTTTCCCTTTGTTTTCTATTTTTAAGTCATTTACCAATTTTCCAACTCCATTTTGATTTATGTTGTTCCCCTGGTGTTTTCAGCCACTCTATCGCCAGATGAATGGGAAGTAGCTTATTTGTACCTGGCGTTTGTTCTGAGGAAGGTGGGTCGTACATCCCTTTGGTGGAAGTGAACAACGCACATGGCGACGTTGCTCAAGTGTCGTTGTCCATCTGATTTCATTTTTGAGATAGTATTAGTAACTATTTCTGGTTTGAAATTGATGTTAAAATGCATTTCTTGTTTCAGCGAGGCCAACCGGACCGGACACAAGGCAATGGAAAAAGAGACAGAGGACAAATGCATATATCAAAGGAGGATATCATGGCCGTTGGTAGCTAATATATAGAACAGACGGTGTTTTTATCAGAGATCCATTTTTAAAAATAGACAAATAACAAGAATTTTCCTGGCGTATGGCAGCTTGCTTCGCCTTTATAGCCGGTACACAACTATTCCCTTGGCTCCTTCACAGTTCTCTAAACATAGATGTAACTAAACAATTTTGTAGATTCATAAGTACTCAGAAAAATGAACATTTTTTAATCTTACCTCAGTTGTGTGCAACTAATACAGGATGAAAATAGCCTGTAATCTCAGGGAATGAGGGAGTGCCATAAATAACGATGTTGTACTCAAATGTCAAAAATGAAGTGAATACAAGTTTTGAGGGAAAAGATCAAATCGATCTCTTGAGGGGTCGTTTGGACCTCCATCTTCGACCTCTGAAACATTAGTTCAATCCTTCGTTAATGTAAGAACTAGTCGGTAGTTAAGTGTCTCATCCCTATGCAACTAGCCAACCAAGATGAGAATTGTGTTTCTTTGTTTGTTTGTTCCTACAAGAAAAATCCCATGAAATTTCACTCGTTTTTCTAAGAGTTGCTTTCGATTGTGATGCAAATGTTCCTCAATATGTTCATCATTCTTCATTACTTGCTTGTTTACCGGCCGTGGAAATGCATGTTCATCATTCAACAACATTTGCTTAAGTCGAACAAATTAGACATGAACAATTTAATGAAAAAAAAGGAAATGGACAATAAACGATAATTCAAATAATCAAAATACAGGTATCGGTTTGCCAAAAACGACGCTATATTGCCATTTAAGATTGTACATTACCATGTCCGATTCGAGCAAAATAGTTGTTAACGACTATGTGAGCCATGGCAGTCCAAGTTATACAGGGGAAATAGTAATGGTTCATCGAAAAAAAGCTAGAAGAGATTCGAAGCTCGAATTCAGTATTGTACTACATTACGTCCAAGGAGGGAGAACATCATTTGTTCGTAAATTCGACAAATGAAAGAGAGAGAACCACCATAGCAACGAGTGTTGCTAGTCCCATCAATGATGCTCCAATGGCGATATCTGCATTGACATTCGAAGAGAATTCAAAAATGTTTTGAAGAGAACTTGAGAGGCTGCTAACCAGATCAACAATAGTAAGCTTGATGTTCTCGCATATGTGGGAACCATATTTCCAACCATATTTCCGAGTCTCCAGCTTCGGTTAGATGACTTCTCAAAGTTCTCGAAAAACACATGCTCTTGAAACTCAGCAGCTGAAACAGAATCCCGGGTGAATATCGATACAAGTGTTCGGAGCACCTACTTAAACAAGCAAGCAACAATAGTTATAACAATGTGTGCGACGGAGCAAAGCAAACATAGCAAAGACTGTTTCTTAACGGTCTTTTGAATGAATTTAGAAGTCAGGAACCTGAATATAATAGCTTGTCCCACTCATGAGTAAACATGTCGCAGTAGCCTCTTTAGACCGTATATCTTTTTTGGTATATCCAGATAACAGGTAGGAGCATAAAACTGAAATATTTTGGAGTTACAAAGATAGTTATTTACTTGTTGACACTGCATAAAAATATTCCTACTAGAGTAGCTGTTAATACGAAAAACATAAACTCCATTATAGCCATCTTTGTATATTCAGTGTACTCTATGGATAGTGGAATATATTGAACATGGTAATATAAGAAGTTGAAAGATTTTGTTGAGTGTTCGTTTCGAAATTTCCTGAAAACCGTTATACTCATTATTAAACCCGTTGAAGAGATTAACAAATTTAGAATATCAACATTTACAGATATGGTATTTAACATAACTTTTAGATAGGTATATTTCCATGGACGGAGCATAACATTGGAATGATTTAAAGAAAGTGAGAAAGAGACAGATGACGAGGCTCACTTGAAATGATATGGAGAAGAAACGGCTTCGAGTTTGCTGTGTTGATGTTGGCTTCTGCGTTCCTTGTACTGAAACTTATTCATTAAGTGCTACATGGAGCTACCGGGGATGACGGTCTTTCTGTAGCCTGATTGTGCGGCCTAGATGGTGGTGGTTCTTGCGATTATGTCCTATGTCAAGCGAACTGGGGAGCCCACGCACTAGTCAAGGATAGCTACTGGCTCGAGGAATGCCCTTCTCGTATCGAGCTGCTAGTTTTTAACTATATTACGACTACAGATATTTTTTATGACGACGATAGACGTATGTTCAAAATCTTATTTTCGCTTGGTTTAAACATTCTGTCAACTACGTGAAACGGCCTTTGATGTGAACCCAAGAACTAAGAGGCATTGCTCAACCTCCTCTCTTCGCATCGCCTCTGCTCACCGACCATGAACTCAAAAACATCCAAGAGATCATCCAAGCCCTCAAGATCTTAATCCCCTACTTCCTTTAGTGCATATACAATGCTCTCAAAGGCGGGCAAACGCTCGCTTCGGCTGCATCCTAACTCAGATTTACAAACTCACCCTGTCCTGTTCCAACTTCAAATTTGGCAAAATTTTCAAGCACGGGTTCAAACTATGGCTCCCATGTCATGTGAACAGAAACAGAACAACTACATATATATTATATATATGATATGTGTGTGTGTGTGTGTGTGTGTGTGTATGCCACACGGAGATACCTTGTTGCACAATAGGGAAGGAAAAACGGAAAAATTACTAAATAAAAGACTTAAAGCAAGTAAGTTAATGCTAAGGCACAAGGAAAAGCTATTATGAACTTGTAATGAAGTGAAGCTAAAACTCAAGTTAAACTCGTTTCAAACTAGACTACACTCTTTCAGGTATCGCAACTCAAATTCAAATATAGCTAGAACAAGATGCTGTAGAAATAAACATATACCCCTAAAACCACCGGTGGAGGTGGCATAACGGTAAGAGAATGACCTATCAAGATTCTCTTGTCTAGCATCAAGGTGCAATTATGAACTCCTAATGGTTTGCCAAATTGGACTTGACTTTGGTGACTATAAACTCCTTAGATATTAAGTAAGAAAGCATGAGACAGGTTATTCCGTTCCACCTGTGATACCAGTAGATTCTCATATTGTCGCTGGTCCATGGACATAAAGATCACCACTGATCCATCTTTTTTTTTTTTTATTAAGAAAAATAAAAACATATACTGTTCAAACCAAAATTCTTTTAGCATTAAAATGGGGTTTTGGCAAGATGATTAGGAAGAAATCACACCCCCCCCCCCCCCCTTCTCTTTTTTTTTTTTTTTAAACCGCCACAACCGAAGCAAAAAAAGACTGCCTACAATAGGTGTAATGTATAAGCCACATCCCTAATCTGAACTCTGTAACCACCAGCCATTACTGAAAAAAAAAAAAAAAAAAAAAAAACCTTCTTAGGTGTAGAACTAGTTCTGTCTTTCGAAGGGGGCTCTCATCGGATGCGTCGTTTTCAATTAGGCTCATCGACAAAGTGGAAACAGGGTATTAAGGTGACTAATCTCTAGTTAAATCATTTTCCTATGTTAACCGGAATCAAACTCTACATCGAAATCGGTATAACAGTGTCCTTGTATCCTGCTGCGAACTGGAACGTTCCTAAGCTTTCGGGTGGTACCAAGGTTGTAAGACACTAGATGACCATCTGCGGTCCTCATGAGAATCTCGTCACTCATCCAAAAATACCAACGGCGTGTAAATCCCCACTAGGGGGCCAACAGTTAGATGCTTAGTCCAAGAAGGACCGTCGACGCCACTAAAGTAGTCATCCATAACCCAAATTTCGAACGAATCCATGCTCTTATAATCAGGAAAGAAAAGTATGGAGACAGATTCATTCCACAGCATGAGCCGCAAAGAAAGAAAACCAAATTTCCTTCGTAAAACATCTGGTAATGTAATGCTACGAAACTCGTCGTTAGACATGTCAAAAGAAAGATTTTATACACCGGCAACAGCCTTTGCACCCACCAAATGTAGACTCCTCTGCAGTTCACTCCCATTACCCAAGACAGTAAAAAAACTTGACACTCTACGTCGATCTTAATCTGTTTCCAACGATCCGAACCGGGGGTGTAAACCTCACCGATGCATTCTTTAGTCTTTCTAGAATACAAAATCCTGAGGAACTTATAATTATAAGCTTTGAAGTCGTATCCAAAACCAGCAGTTCCAACTACAAAACCCTCGGGAAGTTGTCCTCAAGGAAGAGGCTTGAAGTCTCTGATTGCTGGATTATAGAAGATCGTAGGTTCGCCATACGCGAATGTTAGCGCAATGATGCCGTACTGTAAAAAAACTAAAAATCAATTTGGAAACAAAAGAAAGCTAGGGTTTCTTATTCCAATCAATGAATCAAAATAATACATCAAAAGACGTTTATATAGGTTAATTATAAAATATAAAAGACTAATCTATCCTTAACTGTTAAAAAAAGGAAACCTAATAATAATAGGAAACAAGCTAGGAAACAAACAATAAAATAATATAAAACTATATTATATAACATTCTCCCTCAAACTCACGATGCTGCTACTTCAAATAAGAAACGAAAACGTGAAGCGGAAAGCGCCTTGGTAAACATGTCAGCAATCTATATGGAAGAAGAAAACGAAAAGCAATGTGATTGTGTCAAGTTGATAGTGATGTCGAATGACATGATAATCAATCTAAATATGTTTGGTCCGCTCATGAAACACTAAATTACAGGTAATCTGAATAGCACTCTTACTATCAAAATATAAGGGAGTAGGTTAATGAAGAAAAACACTCATATCTGTAAACAACCAACGCAACCAGACTATCTCACAAGTAATAGAAACCATAACACGATATTCTGCTTCAGTGGAGGATTGATAAATAACATCTTACTTTTTACTCTTCCAAAAAATAAGAGTCACCCAAAAGATGCGGTAGATTGAGATTCTCAATAAGATAACGAATGGAATCATCGGCATCATCAGTATTAGAAAGAGTAATCAAGATTGGTACTTCTCTTGATTGAAAGTCTTGAGTAAACACATACAATGATGTGGAGGATGGGCTAATTTTCTTGTCAAATTCGAGGTGGCGGTTGCGAACGATCTTTCGCTAATGCCGGCGTTCCACCATTACAACCGCATTTGAACCTTAAAGAGATTTGACAGGCAACCTTAACAAGATTTCCAGCACTACCTCTTCCGGCAGATAATGACAGTTCTCCTCATGTCTTCTACTTCGTACACACAATTGTGATAATAAATTAATATTGTTCCAAACAGAGTTTCTGATACATAAGGTTAAAGTTACTACTACATACCACCAAAAAAAAAAAGCAAATATATATATATATATGTATTACAGAACATGAAAATTGGGGTGACCAAATATCTGATTCTTAGAGGTAATTGGCTGAACACGAAAGCAAATTTACTCTACTAAATACAAAAAAATAAAATAATAATAAAAATAAAATAAAATAAAATCTTTGCATAAACGTAAGTCAAGCCAAAAAAAAAAAAACTTGGTGTTGTTTAGAGAGAGAGAGCTTTAACGAGACACTCCTTGAGAGCTAAACCAGAGGCCGTCAATGGTGATTGGGTACACAAAACCTTAGGAAAGAGGACTGTTCCCTTTTTGTTTTGTTTTGTTTTTTTGTTTTTTGTTTTTTTTTTTCTGGTTCGTTTTGCTGTCTGTTTAAAGTCTCGGGAATTACCCCTTAGCGTAAGAAATAATAATAAAAAAACTAACCCTTTAATCGGTTAAAGATTTTGTAGTACCAAAAAAGTCCTTTGCAACTAATGTTTAAATGCTAATTTTATGCATTTGTGATGAAAAAAAAAAAAAAAAAAAAAATTGTACATTCGAAATAAAGAAAATTTGATCTCTTTGTGTCTCTTCGAAGGAGTCATATATATCTATTTGGTGAAAGCAAAACTAGTCCAACTCACGCGCAAAACGAGATTAGGAAATAGCATGCGGGGTAGAGATGGTCGATAAAGTGTTTTCTTAGTTGCCCTTTCTTGTGGTAGCTGAGCTACTAACAAAAGAGATCGATAACTGGGTTTTTTACAAAATTTTTAACTTAATTTATTATCATTATTTTGACTTGATTTCCAGAATTCCAATTTTTTTTTTTTTTTTTTACACTAGCACGCACAATCACACATCTCATAGGCAAATCAATCATAAAGGCCTTCAGAAGGAAGAAGTAAGTGAAACTTATAAGTGGACTCCACTAAGTTACAACTTCTAAACAGTTAAAGAGAAACTCATAAGTTATATGCCACTTAAAGTCTTTACTCCCCGCCGACGTGGAACTAGCCTTAGTGGTTATCAGTTTTTTTTGACACGTACAAGCAAGCAAAACACACATCCCCTGGTTTATTACTATAGGATAATGCTGAAACAATGAAAATAAAAGGTGGTTATGATATTTTAAACAATTTACCAGTTAAATGGATATTTTATTAGGGAATGAAAATATAATAGTTTGAAAACTCAAAAGAAACCTTTTTTTTATTATAAAAAACTCAGAGATAAACTTTAAATTAGCAAAAACTTTAGGGTACTTTCTCCCATTTTCCTATCAAGTCTTAAAATCGACCTTCTGTTGTTAAAAAAAAAAATGAAAAATATAATATTATTATTATTATTATATTTAATTCTCTTCAAACAATTTCTCTTATATTACTTGCCAATTATTTTAAATAATGTATTTTGCGTTTTCTATCCAAACTTTAGATCTTGTTATAAATAAAATTCCCTCCAAACTTCCAGTTTGTAATATACATTTCGTGAACTTCCAACTCTTTCATATTTTCCCCTTTCGTTTGGTGAAGGGAAATTGAAACGTGTCATGTTGTGATTAGACAAAGTTAAATAAATTGATGTTAAATTTACCCCGAAAATTATTGTCAATGGTAAAATATAAAGACTAACTACTTACCTTAATTACTACCTTTAAAATTAAGTAGATCAAGGGAATGAAACTATATGAAACGTAATTTACCAGAAAGCCAAGAACTAAGAGGCCTTGCTCAACCTCATCTCTTTACATCGCCTCTGGTCGCCAACCATGGACTCGAAAACGTCCAAGAGATCATCCAAGCCCTCAAGATTGTCATCACCTACTTCCTTTAGCGCATACACGATGCTCTCAATGGTGGACAAACAGCCCGCTTTTGGCTGCATCCTCACTCCACTATACAAGCTCACCTTGTCCAGTTTCAACTTCAAGTGCGGCAAAAGTTTCAACCACGGGTTTTCGGCATACATTCTCTTCGCCTTTGCCCACGTTCCATCCAAAACAATCAAGTTCTTTACGTCAAAGTTGATAGCCTTAAGTCCGTCAACACCAACCGCTTCTTCACTTGGAACAAGAGTACAGATCCACGAGGAACCTTGATCTCAAATTCCATGTACTCTTCCAACTCTGCACTCCCTTCCAGTTGCCTCTTTTGCAACTTTTGCACAACAAATCCTTTCGCCAGAGCATCACACGCTACTCGGGTTTCTGAAATGCTATCGAAATCTAGCTTCTCATGACGGTTTTGCAGCATCCAAATATGCGAAAAGTGGCTAACCACACCTTGTTTTCCAATCGTAGCAGTGATCCACAGGTCCTTCATCACCTCTTTGAACGCCTTCAACGACATCTTCAGCCTCTAAAACCGTTCCACTACTCACAGATAAGCCAGATTTCCCTGCAAAATCCGAACATCCAAATCGGTTTTCGGTATTCTCAGAATCACTATTGTCACTCCCAAAACTTCTTTTCCCATTAGTACCAACCAAATCAAAGCTCTTCTCTTTCAGGCATTTTGCAAACACCTGGCGTGCAAAATCACCCACATCTCCTTCCTGATGAAACTCTTTCCCGTTTGAACCACAAGACAAACCAATTTCAGATTTACGCTCAATCAAGCGAATGACGAACTGGGCTTCGAAATTAACGTCGGAAACAGTGGCCACAGTGAGGTTTTTCAGTCCTAGTGTGGCGATTCTGGCGGAGTTAAGAGGGTGTTTCATCTCGAGACTGTGTTGAAGAATGGTCACACTTACCGAGTTGTCGAGGTCTCTGGTCTTGAGCCGAGCGCAGAGGCAGAGCCATGCCGGTTTGGGCACGTGGGCAAGTGGGTCTCTTGGAGTTGGCTCGAATCTCCACCATTTTTGGGGTTTGGCGAAGCAAGAATGATGGCCTTTCGAGGACTGAGCTGAAATGGCCTTTAGTCACGAACATTTACTAGGAATTTGAATAAAAAAAACTATATTTTCAGAGGGAAATAAAAAAGACTTCAGTTTCTTGAAAATGTACATTTCTTAACAACTTGAAACGTAATTAAAGTTATGCTACATGACAAAAATGTTACTAGAAGTCAATGTTATCAGGGAAAAAAAACAAAACAAACAAAAAAACCTTTCATTGAGAACCTTTTATTATTGTGTATTGAGTACGAGTTATCAATGGTATGATGTTTGAGTACCCTTTCTAAAAATTTACAATGTGCGTTACAGAATTATTTCATTTATAAAATAAAACAGTAAAAAGGAGGTATGGGACAAAAGTAAGTCTAAACAGAGGGGGGCAGCTGAAGGGATCTGCGGAACGGTGAACAAAATTGGAAACGATGGGAAAAAGGCAACTCAACTCAAACTTAAAAATTCACTCCAACTTAAACTCAACATTCACCAAACGGACCCTTAGTATAAGATAAAACAACAATATTTATAAAAATAAAAAAAAAAAAAACTCAAAAATATATATTGATATATGTTTGGTTCTCTTTCTTTTGAGATTCTATTAATTTTTTCAGGGATTATTTTTGTTTTTTGAAGTGAAGGAAAAAAAAAACATATAAATCCAAACTTCAAATATAACGACAATCGAGCAACATTCTTTTGTTTTTTAAATGACATTTAAAATTTTTTTTAAGTGCAAAAAATGATTTATTGTTTATTATTTATCATTATTAAACTATAAAGAAACTAGTTCTAATAAAGATTGTAAATTACTCTTTTTTTTTTTTTTTTTGACAAGTATGTAGAAAATGTTGATAAATGCTGAAGCAGTTGACATGAGCTGTTGTGTAGTTGGCTATTATGAAGTAGTTAAATAAGTTGGAAATTATGAAGAAATCAAGGGGCTTTTCTGGAAATAAAGAATTGACATTGGCTGTAATGAAGTAGTTAAATAAATTGAAAATTATGAAGAAGTCAAGGGGCTTTTCTGGAAATACAGTATAAATCATGTCAACGACTATTGGCGGTGGAAATTCTTGGTCAAAAAAGTTGAAGTTCACTGCATATTACCAAAAACCAGGGTCGCAGTTTCCCGAGAATCCGAAATTTTCCGGGAAAAAAGTTGAGGAGAAAAAGGAAAAAAAAAAAAGGAAAATGCACGATTTCTGTTTCACCATCCCTTACGGGCTGATCGTGGTGATTGGAGGCGTGGTCGGGTATCTGAAGAAGGGGAGCACTGCTTCTCTCGGTGGAGGCGTGGGCAGCGGATTGGTGCTCATCCTCGCCGGCTTGTCTCAGCCTCAAGGCCTTCGAGAGGAGGAAGAATTCCTATTTCGCTTTGATTCTCGAGACAGGTTTCGAAAATTTTTCTGGTTTTCATTTTTGAATTTCTGGTTTTTATTGGGAAATAAATTTAGTTAGTAGATCTAAGCTTTTAGTTAATTATAGAAATTTAACTCTAATTATTAAGAGAAATTGATCCGAGTTCATTTAATTTTGCAGAAAATTTCTGATCTCTCTCTCTCTCTCTCTCTCTATATATATATATATATATATATATGTATGGTTGAGGTTCATGTCTTTGTGTTGATTCTAGCCAGCTGAAGCTCTGAATTTTCTGCATTATAAGTCTTTAACTTTAACTGACAAGAACTGTTTCTTCTGCAGTCTGACAATTTAATATTGTGTTTAGTTTTGACAATTTAATCTTATTCGTCGTTGAGATTCATCAACTTCGGTTAAATTGTAGTACTTTTCTTAATCTGTTATGTTTATAATTGTATCCGTCTAGTGGGATATTTTCTAATACCCTGTAACAAAATTTTCATTTTTTAGAAGTACAGCTTAGGACAATTCCGTTATAGGATATGAAAAAATGTCTTATTAGGAGGACATAATTCTGAACCGTCAAATCATCATCTAGTTATCTTATATGGTCATATTTTTAATAATCTGATATGATTTTGATGTGATTTGACACTAATTTCGTCCTACTAGACTTATTCTACGATTTTATATGTTTAGTTGTTGGATGATTGGCCAAATAAAAATTGGTTATGTGTGGCGGAATTAGTGTAGAAAATGCTGTGTAGGGTGGAGCATTAATAACTATACACTTGAAGTTGTTTTCTACCACAAACTTGAAGCTTGTTTTTTGGAGCATATATTATTTGCGTTCGTTAAGCTTGAAGGAGGCCTATAAATTCCATCTCATGGCCTATAAATTGTCTGAAGGTGAAATCGAATCCCTAGTGAGAAACAAGGATTTACATGGAGAAAAACCACGGACTGTCATAGACAAAATCCACTACTATAAAAATTATTCCAATCATATTAAGTTTTACCACTCAATCCAAAATATAAGAGTCTCAAGCAATTACTAATCCAAACTCCCTTCCCAAAAGCTCACTAAAAGATAAAGAGAAATCAAGGAAGAGAGAGAAGCCAAAGTGATGTAGGGCCAAGAAGAGAAGAATAGAGATGGAAAGAATAGGAGCAATATGGAAGAGAAAATAACCTAGAGAGAATTTATAGATAGACAAGAACTCAAGAGAGAAAGGAAAACACTGATTTCAAATCATTCGTAAGCCATCGTCTTAGTTGAAATCACAAAGTGCCATATTTATACATAAACTAAATAACAAATAAGGAAACTACAAAGTAAGGACACTTGCCAATCAAAAACTACCCTGAACTACATAATCAGAAACCAAATCAAATAAGATAAGAAAAGTCAATAAGGGAAACTATCCTAGTGTATTATTTCCTCATTGAGTACAAAACTAAATTATATTCTATTATTGTTCTGCACCACAACTGCTCCTGTACCGAGGGTACTCCTAATGAGAAGAATGGCATGGTATCAATAGGAATCCGTCAAGCTTCACAACCACAAATAATATATTGTATAAAAACAAGCATCACAAACTAATTTTAGCTCAAGTGTGTGGTCATTAATGCTCCACCTTACGTTACAGTTTCTACTATTAATTCCTCCACATTAAACCAATTTTTTATTTGGCCAATTACTCAACATTAGTTCGAAAAACATTGATGTACATCACTAGTTGTATCTGGATATGTTGATGAAGTGCGGGCATTAATGTTTATTAGGGAAAAAAGTGCATTTTAACTATGATTTTGTCATGTGTTAACTTAGTATGTATATAAATGCAAGTATAAACATAGTGCAATTGACGGTGTTGTGCAAAAGATTATCTTGGAACATCCAAAAACTAGCCGAGGAATAGATTTTGGGAATAAAGTTTTAGGCTGCTCGTATCATGCGAAGAAACTGCTTTTAGGTGTGATGTTTTTGGCGATTTTCCCTCAGAACATCAGGAGTGAGATTCTAAAATCAGGTGTGAAGATGGGTGGTAAAGAAAATTTGGTGTTTGTGAGCAGAGATTATTACCAGACGAGTTCTTTCTTGCTTTTCGTTATGTTAATCGATTTTACTATGTATATTCAGCTTAAAGAAAACTTGTTTCAAAATTAACTCTATTTGTCTTGAAAACAGTTTGTGCAGCAGCTCTAACGACAGTCATGGGGCAGCGCTATTTGCAAACTTCTAAGCTAATGCCTGCTGGTATTGTTGCCGGTATCAGGTTAGTTGAGCTCGGATTTCTGTTTGAGCCATCCTTTTTAATTTACCATGTTTTAATAAAAAAACTAATGTTCGCCCACCTTCTAGCAGCACAAGGTTTTTGAGAAAATTGGTAAACTAGCTTTATGAATCTTATTCTTTAATGTACAGCTCCTATGTTCTGTAGTTTAGTTCATGTCCACTTATTTTCCGCTTGTATGTGCTTGTCATTTCTGATTATCTTTTCTCTCCTGGCACCATTTGTTCATATGCTTCTATTTTCAATTAGAAAGTGACAAATTATTCTTAGTTTGCAATAAGCAGATTATCACTGCTAGCGTGTTTTGTTGCAGTGCGCTCATGACTGCGTTTTATTTGTACAAAATTGCGACTGGCGGCAACCACATTCCAGCCAAAGCCGAATGAAAGCGCCTTAAGTATCCCCGTTTCGGTACAGCTAGTCGCTATTTGATTTCTAACAATCTTGTGCTGCTTGGCAACGTGCTAGCAATTTGTGTATCATAACGGAAGAGGAATTATGTCTTTGGAGTTGGAGGAAAGCTGATTCCAATAGCTGTGGTTGTTATTCTGACACTCTTTTGTACTCTACTTTGAACCAACTTGAATTCTGAAGGGAATCTATTATATATATATATATATATATATATTCCTCTATATAATTGCAGAGAATGCTCTTTTAATGACATAAATACCACTGCCAGTTCTGATTTACCCTTACTAGAATCAACTTAAATGGTACAGGAAGGCTTGGAAACTAAGCATTTATTTGGATCACCGTCCAACGACTGTTTTTTACCATCATATTGTAAATGTTTTATACAGTATTTCTCTTATAAAAATTTGAATTTACTAATTAACTTTCTAAACTTACAATCCGGACATACCATTAAATAATGAATCGAAACGTATTATATCAATTTTCCTCTTATTCTGTTTGAGAAAAAGGGTTTCTAGTTTCTTCTAGGAAGTTTGTCATTTCCCTTGATGGGAATAATTCGATGTTTTCCAAAGAATCACTATTTTAACATCTTGACAAGTTATCTAACATGAAAATATTGTCGTCATTTCAAATGGCATCCTTTCATAAGTAAACAAATGTTTTATTTATTTTTATTTTGTTATTCATAGCACAAATTTTTTTTTTTTTTTTTTTTTTTTTTAAGTTTTTGGGTGCTAGTTTGTCACTATCCTCAGGACCTTTAGCATTCACCCACCATGAAACTTTAAAAATAAACGTATAAATTAATAAATAACTGTACAAGTGTACAAGAGTTTTTAGGTCTCTCAAACTAGTTACAAACTAATAAATAACTCATTGGAACATAACAGTTGTCATCACTGAAATAGCCCTACACAAACATATCAAATTAATCTGATGTCGTGTAAGTTTTTTAATTTAAAAAAATGACGGGGTTTTTAATGGTCCTTCACTGATAGACTTGAATTATTATCCGATATGAACCGGTCCATTAGCATAAACCAGATGTTGGGTTGACTTGAGTTCTCCTACAACACAAGAGGAATGGAATTTTCCGGCTAGAGGGAAAAATATTCCCTGCCAAATACCAACAACAACAGATTTCTATAAACTACAAAACTAGAGTTCAAGGCTTTCACCCCTTCTTCTCGTCTCCGAATCTCTATCAAACAGTTCACCATGAGCACCGTACTCGCTATTTTTCTGTTCTCATTTCAATCTTCCTTCTTCTCGCAAGAAGAAAATCGACAAAAAAGCTTCCTCCGGGTTCACTAGGAATCCCGATAATAGGCCAAAGCCTTGGTCTTCTAAGAGCAATGCGTGCCAATACGGCGGAGAAGAAATGGCTGTGGAACAAAGAATCCAAAAGTATGGTCCGATTTCAAAGCTTAGCCTGTTTGGTAAACCAACGGTTTTCCTTCATGGACACGCTGCAAACAAGCTCATCTTCTCCAGTGACGGCAGCACCATTGCAGCAAAGCAAACTAAGTCCATCCGGATGATTCTTGGTGACCGGAGTATATTAGAGCTAAGTGGCGACGATCACCAACGAGTCAGAAATGCGCTCATGATGTTCTTGAAGCCGGAGTCACTGAAGCAGTATGTGGGGAAAATGGAAGAAGAAATTAGGATGCACCTTGAGATGCATTGGCAAGGCAAGCAAATGTAACGGTAAGTCGAGTTTTTTCTCCTTGATTTGTTTAATAAGCAATAACAATGAGTTGTCATCGCTTATTTCGACAAATGTTTTTGTCGATTATAGGTACTTCCCCTGATGAAGATCCTCACTTTCAACATAATATGCTCTCTTCTTTTCGGGGTTGAAAGAGGAGCCCGGAGAGACAAACTCAAGGACTGTTTTCAACAAATGATTGAAGGAATGTGGTCGGTTCCTGTTAATTTCCTTTCACACGGTATAACCGCAGCCTTAAGGCGAGCAAAAAAGGTCCAAAACATGATAAAGCACCTCATACATGAAAAGAGAGCGGGCTGAAGAACGAAGGTGCTTCTCCACACCAAGACCTCATCACTTGCTTGCTTAGCATCCGAATAAAGAAGGTGAAGAAGTGATAACCGAGAAGGAGATTGTGCACAATGTCATGGTAGTCATGATCGCCGGACATGACACATCTTCCGTTCTGATTACTTTCATTTTGCGGTTTCTAGCTAATGAGCCTCCCATTTATGAAGCTGTTCTTCAAGGTAAAATAGAACTCTCTATTTTCTATCTCATTCGAAATCTAAAAGAAAAAAGCTTAATAGGTTTTTTTCACATAATTACATTGTCAAAACCGCTCTCATGAACTTTTGGAGCAAGCTAGTTTCCTTTGCTATTTTTTGTGGTTTGCAGAACAGGAAGAGATTGCTAGAAGCAAGTCTTCAGGAGAGTTTCTAAACATGGGAAGACCTTGCAAAGATGAAGTACACATGGAGAGTTGCTTTGGAGACCTTGAGAGTAGTTCCTCCTATCTTCGGTGGCTTCAGGAAAACTGTAAAAGCAATCGAGTTTGATGGCTACATCATCCCTAAAGGGTGGCAAGTAAGTCAAAATCTCGTAAATTCTCAATTCCTTTTCCATTTTTCGGGTTTTTCTTGCACTAGTGCACGCTAAACTTATCGATGTTTTGCGACTTGGACTTTGAACTTTTGATTTTGGCAAATGGGAGCTTAAATTTGAAAATCCGTCGTAATCACGGTCCAATAGGTAATGGATGTTGATTCATGGGTGGAAATGCCCCATGAATTTTTCTCCGATTGACCAAGTTGGACCCTGACTTCTAATTTTGACATTTGAGACCTTAATTATTGTCTATTATCGATGTATGTTATCGGTTGGACTACATTGCCAAGGATTGCAAAATTTAAGGTCCTTAATGCCAAAATTGAAAGCTTGGGGTCCAACTAGGAAACAATGAAAATCTTAGGGTGTATTTATACAAATTATCCTTATTATTTCTCCTTCTCTTTTCAGCTCTCTTTACTTCTGTCTAGTTCTAACAACTCTAATTTCTTACTTTACCTATTCAGATATTCTGGTCTTCACCAATGACTCATATGGACAATAACATATACCCAAATCCTGCAAAGTTTGATCCGAGCAGATTCGAAAACCAGGCCTCAGTTCCTCCCTATTGCTTCGTTGCATTTGGCGGAGGACCGCGAATGTGTCCCGGGAACGAGTTTGCAAGGATTGAGACTCTTGTTACGATCCATTATTTAGTCACACGGTTCACATGGAAGCTGTGTGCAGACAACTCTTTTAGCCGAGATCCAATGCCGGTCCCAACTCGGGGATTACCAGTTCAAATTATGCAAATGAAACCACTCTGAAAGTTCATTGTTGCTTCTCTTCTAAGTCATATAATGGTTATATGGTGATTGGTGACTATGATTCCTTCAAGAACTAAAAAGAAAAAAAATTTCCAACTTGTATGAGTATGTAAGTATTCTTAACTAGAACAAATTTGGTCAAATTTCTAGTAATACCTAGTGCCCATGTAGAGTACTACAATTCGCATCCGTTTGGTATGCAGAATAGGACTATATTAGATAGGATAACATTAAGAGATTAAATTGGAATATATAGAAAATAATTGGATTGAATTTTAAATAATACTATTCTATACTTGACATTAGTGCATAAATGAGCATTTCTAATTCTCTTCTCTTGCTGGAGTTATAGACCGGTGAACTCTTATCTAGTCTAATCTTTTGAAATTTCTTACCAAAAATATGAATAAAATCCAGTCCAGTCATGTTCTCCTTAGTTTTATGCATGAACAGGCCCTTCGTGATTAGACCGGGATTAGATATGTAAACCCGTTCGGGATGTAAAGCATTTCCCTAGTGCCCACCTAGACTAGTACGATTCATGGTGTTAGAATAGTTCAATTCATGGTCCGGTTGGATATACATGGACTTAGTTTGGGTTTGTTGTGCTTTTAATAGAATTTCTACTTTTACTTCTTAACAAATGAGAAGTAAAAACCAAAAGTAAAGTTACAAATTTTAAGTTCTCCAAATAATTATTAAAACAAATTGGTGTTTGTGTAAATGTCTTTTTAGTATTTTATCTAAAATAATATTTGCATCGTTATTCATGTAAATGACTTTTAGAATCTCAAAAATATTATCAAACCATCCATGGTGAGGGCCTACCCGAGGTAACCCGGTCGAGATGTAAACATTTTCCGAGCGTCTAACAACATATTGGCGTATTGAGTATTGAATGAGTCTTGCATTGTCATTTGACAACATTAATACTGCCTCTATTATTAATAAGTTCAATAATTTCATAGAATAATAACAGTTGAAAATGACATTATATATATATATTTATATATGTATATATATACATGTATTATCTATTACTCTTATGCAAATGAGAGTTCTCTTCTCTTTCACACTATTGAAAATTTTGATCAAGTATATTTTGTCCTTTTCTGAATTTTTATGATACTTTTTCTTTTGTTTTATCACCCTAAAATCTTGCATTTTTAAACGTGCTTAGATAAAATTCCCTTTTTTTTTTCCCCTAATTTATCCATATTGAAATATTTTTTTTTCTCAATTATGTATGTCCTCAAAAAGTATTTTAAGCTTTTTTTTTTTCCTTGTAACTCTCTCAAATAGTATTTTCTCCTAGTATCCCCTAAATAAGTATTGTCTACTCCCTACTATAAATTCTTTTTTATTAAATGTTCTCCTTTATTTTGTCTGATAATTAAAATAACTAAGACACAAACAAAATTTACATCCACATAATATAAAAAAAAAAAAAATTGATTATATGCACGTAGTTCCATCAGTGTGTATATATACTGAAAAAATAAATAAATAAATAAATTTCAACAACAACCTCAAGTTCACATATATTAAAAAAAAAAAAAACGACACGAACTAGAAAAGCAGCAATTAACAAAACGACACCAGTGTCATTAAACGACAATGGTGAAAATGAATTAGACAACTTAAAACTTATAATAATGAAAAGAAAGAAAAAAAATAAAGTCTTGTTACAATTTAAAACTCTTGTTACAATCGATTATAATTCAAAATAACAATAAGAATATAAAATTATCAACCTCACAACGACATTGCTAAAAACAACTTGAGCAAGAAAAGCGACAATTAGTCGGACAACACAAATAACATAAAACGATTAAAACAACATTATCTAGAAAATCTACCACAACCTGAAACGTCATGAACTATAAAGGCAACAATTTTTTCAAACGACACCAACTAATCAGACGACAGACAACAATAATAGAAGAACAATAATGCATGAGAAATATCAATACAAAATATAAAAACAACAACATCAACACAAGCCCGACAACAATCATAGCCAAAAACGATAACAAAGTCGACAAACGACACTACTCAGAAAAGTGACAAGACGAGAAAAAACAACAAATCATTTTTAATCCAAGTCAGCAAGAACTAAACAAGGAGAAAAGACAAACATTGTTCGAAGAAACATTGTTTTCTTTTTTAAATGTACGTCATGACATTATTATTATTATTATTATTATTATTTTGGGTGCAAATTTGTTTAGTTGTCACTATACCTAATCTCTAACCTTACCTATTCAGATATCAATGACTCATATGGACAATAACATATACCCGAAACCAGTGTGGAGCCAGAATCGGAATCGGTAACTGCCGGCGGCATTGGTTACCGGTTGGTAATCAATTACCCGCTGGTGGTTATCACTAAGTAACTAACTAGTTACATGCCGTCCTCGGTTTCCAGTGGCGGTAACCAACTGATAACCCACAGGAGGTGGTTATATCAATCGGAAAACCCACCGGCGGTCGGTAATCAACTAGTAACTCAGGTGGCGTTACATCATGGATACTAACTAGTAATTATAATTAGCATTTAAAATTAAATATATAAATAACTATTTATAATATCACCTGTGGCATTTTTGCTAGAGTCTTTTTTTTTTTTTGGCTTGAAGAGATTGCTAGAAGCAAGCCTTCAGGAGAGTTTCTAACATGGGAAGACCTTGCAAAGATGAAGTACACTTGGAGAGTTGCTATGGCGACCTTGAGAATAGTTCCTCCCATGTCTTCGGTGGCTTCAAGAAAACTCTAAAAGACGTCGAGTCTGGTGGATACCTCTGTCCCAAAAGGTAATCGTGATCCAATAGCTAATTTATGTCGATTAATAGATCGAATGCCCTCACAAATTTTGCATAAAATAATGCACTCAAATTTTTATTTTTATTTTATTTTATTTTATTATTATTTTTTTTTTTGGTTGGTTGGTTGGTTGGCAAGTTGGACCTTGGCTTCTAAATTTTGGCATTTGAGACTTTAGAACATCTCGAATACAATGCTAAATTAGTGTGTCAATGTTTAAATTTGGCATTTGGATGAAAAAAGTGTTCTCCAATGTAGTGCTATCTTTCATGCTAAATTTGTCATATGCTAAACTTTATGGCAAATTTGCTACAATATATATAGTCAATGCTAAATTTCACTTTTGCTTGTTCTAGTATTGTCTCAAGCAATTATTACAACATTTTTATTTTTTATTTATTTACATACTAAAAGTTTACTTTTACAACTTTCAAAGCACAATAATAATGACAAAAAGTAGAAATAACATAATGCATAGAGTATAAAATAAGATAATGTTATTTTTCACATTATTTTGTAACAAATATAACATTGGTACACATAAATGCATTGGAGATGGTCTTAATTGTTGTCCATTAATAGATGTATGCTGTCGGTTGGACTACGTTAAGCCAAGGATTGCCAAATTTAAGGTCCTTATCGTCAAAATCAAAGCTTGGGGGTACAACTAGCAAATGAAAAAAGCTTAGGGTGCATTGGTGCAATTTACCCTTTTTACTTTCCGTTCTCTTTTCAACTCTCTTGCTTTTGTTCTAAACTAACAACTCCAATCCTTAACCTTACCTATTCAGATATTCTGGGATTCACCAATGACTCAATGGACAATAACATCTACTCACAACCCGCAAAGTTTGATCCAAAAGATTCGAAAACCAAGCCTCAGTGCCTCAATACTGCTTTGTTGCATTTGCAAGGATTGAAACTCTTGTTACAATATCCATTACTTGGTCACCCCGGTTAGCAAGGAAACTACGTGCAGACAACTCTTCAGTCGAGCTCCAATGCCGGTCCCAACTCAGGGATTTCCGGTTCAAATCATGCGAAAGAAACCGCCGTGAAGTTCATTGTTGCCTCTCTTCTAAGTCAATGGTAGCATGGTAATTGGTTACTATTGCTTCCTTTCAAGAATTAAAAAAAAAAAAAAAAAAAAATTTCCAACTTGTGATAGTATGTAACTATTCTTAAGCCGATATTCTAAAACTCCCTTCACGTAAGGATAAAGAAATGCAACTGCTGGGTTTGAACTCAAGATGTTATGTTTTCATATAAGTTAGTCTATCAATTCATATCAAAAACTTAAAGCTATCAAGAGATGAAGTCAATAATAACTTTATATTCTGACGAAATTATTCAGTAGTTATGCCTGGTGCCTATGTAGAGTAGTACTACTCGTGTATGGGGCGGATCAAATAGATGGTGGGGCCTACCCCGATGTAACCCCGTCAGGATGTAAAAACATTTTCCGCCCGTGTCGTGTAATTACATGATGGTGTATTGAGGATTGAATGAGCCTTGCATCGCCCTTTGACGACACTAATACTGCCTACATTGTCAGTAGAAAAGAAAACGACATGAACTACAAAGGGAACTATTTTTCCGAAGCCCGAACGACACCAAAATTATCAGACGACACACAACATTAAGAGAAAAACAACATCATCTAAGAAATGACAACAACCTCAAACAATATCTCTGAAAACAACATCAACTTGAAATTACAAATTGGTATAAAGATAGCAATGTAATAAGCGGACACTTACGTAATCAATAAGACGAGAAGAAAAGGAAAACGACAACAAAATCAAATGACGTCTCAAAAAGCAACACGAACTAGAAAAGCCACAATTACAAAAACTACACCAATACCACAAAACGACAGTGACATAACAAACAAGAAAATATTAAAATCGAGATGATGATAATAATAACAAAACATCATCTCTGAAAACGACAACAAAATCAAAGGATGTGAAGTAGAAAACAGGACAATAGGACACCAGTATGATAAAACGACAATAACAATTCAAACGAGATCATTTTAAGAAATGACAGCTACTAATGAGAGAGTGAGAGAGAGAGAGAGAGAGAAGACCCGGACTAGAAAAGGCTATAATTATCTAATCATGTCAATGTCGTAATACGACAATGACATAGCAAAAGAGAAACAGCTTTTTAAACGACAATAATTAGACACGACATCAAGTGTGAAAACGACTCAAAAGATAAATACAATAAAAACAACAATAACTTCAAAAAATGACAATTAAAGAGATACGGTAGCACTCTAAAGACGATAATACATGGGAAACATCTATAGAAATAAAAAAAAAAAAAACAATATTCTAAATAAATGAAAACATCAACACAAGCCCGACAACAACCCCAGCCAAAATCGTCAACAAAGTCAACGAACGACACAAATTAGAAAAATGACAAATATTGGAAAAAAAAAAAAAAAAAAGAAAGAAAAGAAAAGAAAAACAACAAATCATTTTTAATTCAAGTCACTAAACAAGGAGAAAAAGACAACATTGTTAGAAGACATATTTGTTTTGTTTTTTGACATGTACATCATGACATTTTTTTAAAATTTTTTTATTTTGTTGCAACTTTGTTTAGTTGTCACTATACAATGGACCTTGACCATTCACAAATTTCTGCACTTAAAAAAGAAGCTTTCTTAGTCTGTCCAGCTACTCACATACTAAATTAATAAACTTCCCCTTAGTTCTGATCCCAAGTAATATTTTATTTTAATTTTTTTTTATATGGTATGAAAAAAATACCCTACCAATATGTTTAATTTTGAAGCATTAGACCTTAGTTAATCTATATCGGAAATATCCACTATTAATAAGAATACTCTATTTATAAATTTTTTTTTCACCAAAATTTCCTTCTTGCTACCATTGCTAGGATGTTTTTTTATTTTTTTATTTTTACCCCCATTACTTTAGTTGCTTGAAAAAGGACAATAAGGAATGGACTATCTTCAAGTATTTGGCATCTCTAATAGATTAAAGTTAACCCGATGATAAGATTGGACGGAATCAACAATGAAATGATTAATTAGATAACCATAGCATAACTTCTTCGGTACCACAACTAATAAAGAGTAGATCTATATATGAATATGATATTGTGGGATTCACTCTCTATTAGCCTATGATACTCTTAGCATTGTTCCCAACGTAAATATTTAATAAAAGTTTTTGCAAAATCAAAAATTTGGGGACACAACCGCTACTAAATACAACTATTGATAGTAAGTGAGTCTCATTTGTGGGTCCCATATCATGAAATCCAACATGATCTCTTAATGACTCATGCTAACATCACTGATGTCGCTCAAGAGAAACGGAATTTTCAGGCTAAAGGGAAAATATATACCCTATCAAATACCAACAAAAATAGACCAAAACCAATTCTATAAAATGCTACTCTAGTATTATAATTTCATTCTCTTCAATCCCTCTTCTCATCTCTCTCTCTCTCTCTCTAGATATACACCATGACTACCCTATTCACTATTTTCCTGTTTTTCATCTCAATCTTCTTTGTCCTTAAAAGGAGAGGAAGATCAACAAGAAAGCTTCCACCAGGCTCACTAGGAATACCGATAATAGGGCAAAGCCTTGATCTTCTAAGAGCGATGCGCGCTAACACCGCCGAAAAATGGCTCGAAAATAGAATAAAAAAGTATGGTCCGATTTCGAAGCTAAGCCTGTTTGGTAAACCAACAGTTTTCCTTCATGGACATGCTGCAAACAAGTTCATCTTCACCGCCGACAGCAGCACCATTGCGACGCAGCAAACTAAGTCCATCCAGATGATTATCGGAGAGCGGACTTTGTTAGAGCTAGGTGGCGACGACACAAGCGAGTCAGAAATGCGCTCATGTTGTTCTTGAAGCCGGAGTCTCTGAAGTTGTATGTGGGAAAAATGGAAGAAGAAATCAGGATGCACCTTGAGAAGCATTGGCTTGGCAAGCAACAAGTAACAGTAAGTTAAAAAATATGTAGATAAATATATATATATATATGTTAGTCTATAGAATATAAAATCCAATTTCAAAACATCTTATAGTAGTTTGCTTTTGAAAATAGGAGATCATAAGTTCGAACTCATGTATCTGCACTCTACAATTGTTACAGAAAATATATCCATGTGTCGGAAATATAAAGTCCAATCTAGACCTATTATTTATCGTAAGTTTTTGAGAAAATTGGTAAACTGGCGGTGCTGAGAAATTATTTTTTATTCTTTTTTTTTTTTGTTGCATGATGATAGGTCTTGCCCCTGATGAAGATCCTTACATTCAACATAATGTGCTCTCTTCTCTTCGGGCTCGAGAGAGGAACTCGCCGAGACAAACTCGTGGAAGGTTTCGAACAAATGATGGAAGGAATGTGGGCTGTTCCGGTTAATTTGCCCTTCACGCGCTACCACCGCAGCCTCAAGGCAAGCAAGAATGTTCGAGACACGGTGAAGGAACTTATTCGCGAAAAGAGATCGGAACTAAAGGGAAAAGGTGTTACTGATCCACGGCAAGACCTTATCGCTTGTTTGCTTAGCATCCGAAATGAGGAGGGCGAAGAAGCGTTAACCGAGAAGGAGATTGTGGATAATATTATGCTTGTCATGATTGCAGGACATGACACTTCATCTATTCTTATTACTTTCGTTCTCCAGTTTCTAGCTAACGAGCCTTCCGTTCATGCTGCCGTTCTTCAAGGTAAACTACATAGGTTTGATTTGCTAAATTCTTGGCTCGAAAAAGCACGATCGTGAAAAGTGATCGTGTCGTGTTTCGTTGATTGCAGAACAGGAAGAGATTGCTAGAAGCAAGAAATCGGGTGAAGATCTGACATGGGAAGACCTTGCCAAGATGAAGTACACATGGAGAGTTGCAATGGAGACTCTGAGAATAGTTCCTCCTGTCTTCGGTAGCTTCAGAAAAGCTCTAAAAGACATCGAGTTCGGTGGATACCTAATCCCTAAAGGGTGGCAAGTAAGTCTAAATCTTAGCTTGCGTTTAGACATCAGGTTCGGACCAGAAAATTCCAACACAGTTTTTGTCTTTTTATGAAAAAATCAACAAAAAATTTAATTAGTGATTTAAAAGTCAACCAATTCTAACATAAAAATTTCCTTCTAAACCGGTGCACCAAACGCACCTTTAATCCCGTTTTTAGCGACAATAAACAAAGAAATATACTACTTTTTTCATCTTTAGATTTTCATCAAGTTTCGCTAAATTGTCATTTTTTTTTTTTTTTAATTTGATAGATGATTCTTTCGTGATGTGATAGTTTAAAATTGAGTCCGACCAGTGTGTATTTTTTCATATCCGACCATAGATTTTAGCCTTTTTTTTAAATTCTACTACTTTTGTTGCACTGACTTGGACTAAAAGCTCTCCCTTGTACTAATTCAGATATTCTGGGCTTCATCAATGACACAAATGGATAATAGTATATTTCCAGAACCTACAAAGTTTGATCCCAACAGATTCGAGAACAAATCATCAGTTCCGCCCTATTGCTTCGTCGCGTTCGGAGGAGGAACACACATATGCCCGGGAAACGAGTTTGCGAGGATCGAAACCCTAATAACAATCCATTATCTGGTCACTAGGTTTACATGGAAACTTTGTGCAGACAACTCTTTCAGCAGAGATCCCATGCCGGTCCCGGCTCAAGGATTACCGGTTCGAATCACGCAGAAAAAACCGTTGTGAAATTCATTCCTGTGATCTGTCTTTTGTAAACAGAATGTCAAAGACACTGCTTGCTTTGAGGAATCAAAAGACCCCCCCCCATTTATGTCACTAGTCTCAAACTACAGAAAATGCTGTCCGAGTGTTGTTTTTACGATCGACGAGAAAACGACATAGAAAACAACTTCGAAAAACGACATTAATCTCGAGGAATTAACGTACGAGGCAAAAGTGCAATAAAGTGAAAATGGGGCCAATGTCCAAAACCAAGCTGAAAACGAAAGTGTCTTGTTAAACCGAAAATTCAAGCGAGTGCCGTAACCATACATCGCTATTTGGTCAAACATCGACACAAATAGAGGAAATGAGAGATTTAACAAGTTTTATATCGTATTGATGAGATTTTTGTTAGCTATACTTTTTTGTTTTATTAAAAAAAAAAAAAAAAACCCCTTTTTATAGATAAAATAATTGGATAAAGAGGAAAAGATATCCTCAAAGAAAAGAAAAAAAACAAGTACTTAATTTCTCACCTCTCTATCATTACCCGAAATCCCAATTTAAAAAGTTATTATTATCCCTGAAGACAAATCAGCAATAAAAGCATTAGAATTTGCAGACAAGTTAAAGATACTTGGAAACAATACTACAAATGTCCTAATCCCACATCAAATATCTTTCATAACAAAATTTTGTCCCGGGCACACTCTCCAAGAAATGTTATCAGAATCTGAGTAAACCCTGAGATATAAACTTTCACGGATTTTTAAGCCTATGTTTAATCAAAAAGAAAGAAAATAAGAGGGAAAGAAAAAATAGAATGAAAGAAAATAAGATAGAGAAAAAGGTTGTTTAGTAGAAAAGAAGGAATAAAATAAAAGAGTTGTACATTACTATTATATCAACTTATTTGTATTATTTTAATTAAAAATTAAGACAAATTATAATTTTAATCAACATTGAGTGGATTTTTGTTTTCCATCCAAATTGGGAGAGAAGAAAGTTGGTGTGCTCCACTAAATTTTTTTCTAAACATATTTTCCTTTACATCCTTTCTTCTTTCTTACCAAACAAACACTTTTTATTTTCCATTTAAATTTCCCTCCACCCACTTCCTAAATGATCCATTTGTCACCACTTTCGAATCCCATCCGTTTGGTTGCAACCCGTACTTGCTCTTAATAATCCTTGCCCAAAGAGCCCGTTGTTTCGACGGAATTCTCCACAACCATTTTCCCAAAAGAGCCTCATTCTTCCTCTTCAAATTTCCTACACACCTAACCCTCCTTTCACTTTACTTCTCGAACCCATGTCCCATGCCACAAAGCTTCTACACGCCAACTTCGCCGCGCAATTCCTCTGCTAAGGAACTTTTCCCCATGTTAATCTTAAGGCCAGAGCACATCGTGAAAACTTAAGGATACAATTGGCATTCCTCAGGTTTCGTGAATCAGCCTGTAAGAGAACAAGCGTATCATCTACAAATTAAAGGTGTGACACACATACCCTTCACAATTCCCACCTCCACTGCTTTATCCATAAGTCTCCCAAGCAAATCTTCGACAAGAGCGAATAAGAAAGCAGAAAGCGGATCTCCTTGTCTTAAACCCCTCGTGGCTTAAAACCTCCCTCTCGGTTTCCCATTTATCATGACAGAATAATTAGCCGTTGTCACAGAACCCTTGATCCACTTCCTCCATCTCAATCCAAAACGCTTTCGCTCCATAATTTTTTCCAAGCAAGTCCCGTGCACATTATCATATGCTTTTTCGAAGTCCACCTTGAAAACCGGCCTTTCCTCTTTCTTCAAATGATACTCTTCCACTGCTTCACTCGCCACTAACACTAATCAAGAATCTATCTTTTACAAAGGCACCCTGTGACATTAAAAATGTTTCCCAAAGGACCTCTCGCAGCCGATTAGCCAACTAGCATCTTGTAAACACTAGAAACCAAACTGAATGGTATGAAATCTTTCACTAAACGTGACTCAGATTTCCTGTGAATAAGTTTGCTATACTAATTAACTAAGACGAACCAAATTCATGGCCGAAGAGGCGCACCTCAAGAGAGAACTCTGTTTCTTGCAAATTAGGTATCATAATCTGTCCCAACAACAACGAGACCAAAGCTCAAAACACAATCGCTTCAGAGCAACAAAAAACCAATGATCCGAATTTTATCAAAGAAGCAGCAAAAGAGAGAAACAGCTAAAGGAACATATAGCGAGGCAAATGCCAGCGCAAAGCAACCGAAATGAACGACATCTAAAATGGACTCCTCTACTCCAAACTTGGGGCCCTATGTTCTAATCACCACGGGACGGATCAACTCCGTTTTGGAGTTGTTATAAACTGCTAATCAAGTGAAAAAGTCCACATGAAAACCGAATTTGTTAATTATCATTTACCGGGAGGCATTAAACGAGGAAAAATCTAATTAATTGAAGTAAAGAAGAAAAATATAAAAGGCATTGCAGTAGAAAGAGTTTTATGGGGAAAAAAAGAACAACAAAAAGAGGTTGACGTTAGTATAACTTAAAACGGTACAAAGGCATTAAAAAGATCCTACATTTAGTTGATATAATCTAAGCTAACAAGCGTTTAAAGATAACAGATCTGATAATATCAAGTCCTAAAACTAATTAAGATACTACAAATTATCCTATTGGCAACGTCTCCAAAGTAGGTGCAATCCAAAGCAAAGATTTTCTGAGCATCACCTTCCTAAACAGTCGACCACCTGTCCGTAACTTCATATGCTTAAGATCAGGTAAGGGAGAACTGTAGATCTTTCTCACTTCATCTGGAATGATGAGAGCCTGTATATATATATGAATATATATATATATATGTATGTATAAATAGGACATCATCAGGTGAGGATCAAACTTTGAACAAATAATCAACATACACGTAATTGAAGACAAATACCTTTTCATTGGAGAAAAATACGCGAAGAATCTTGGAGCCATTGAACTCCGAAAGAAAGTTTATTAGACTGGTATACCACTCAACATCATAGGTCTTCCTAGGATAGTCACAAACTGCAATATCAGCATCCAACAGATTCAGTGCATTAACTGAAATTTTGAACATCAAATAGCCATTGTAGCCAAAGGAGACTAAATTTGGTGCATCAATTGTAGCCTCCAGCTGGCCTGATCCTGGCTGCTGCTCCGACCCGGAGTGGATTCTAGGGGAAGGGCAGAGCCTCACCTCGTAGCCACTTAAAGTGAAAACAAAGTGTTTTAGATGTTCATTCCGGATTTTGAGGTGTTGAAAGCCATAGCAATCGGTTAATTTCAAACTCTCAAGGAAGGGAAGCTCAGGAATCAAATCTTCTAACCAACGGTCAGTCAAGAAAGCCTCGGAAAGTGAGAGATTTCTAATTGTCCTGCAGTGAACCAGATTCATACCGCAGTTTTTGCTGCTGCAAAATTTTCCCTTGCATATGAAGGAATGGAGATTAATCGCTTCAACTTCGATGGTTTGACAATCAGAATATACACCATTACCACTGGTTCTAAATTCCATATATTCCAGGCTCAAACTCGAAACTTTTGGATTTAACAAGCCATGACAATAATCTATATGAAGTTTCTTGAGAGAAGGGCAGCTCAACAGTAGATTGTTTAGTACTTGATCATCCATTTGGATGCTCCTGAGATATAACTCTTTCAAAGAAGGAAGGCTTGTCGGAACAAGGGTCTCCAATGCTAAACAGCTCAGCTTCAGAACATTTAACGCTCTTAAATGAAGTACGAAATGAGGTAAGCAGTATAAGACCCTCCCTGGCTTGGGCAGAATACAGAGGTCTAACTCCTCAACATTCTTGTTTATGAGAAATCTTAACCAACCATTCATTCGGTCTCCATAGTACTTCATGCAAAGCTTAACTTTATAAATGGTTGTATCTGCATAAGGCTGTCGCAAACACTCATCTACGAACTTATAGAACCTTTTCCGCTCATGATTATTTTCACCAAGTCTTCTGAAATAATGAATATCCCTTGTATCACAGAAGTCTAATACAGAAGCCAAAGTCCACATATGTCTCCATCGCTTGGAAAGGAGGCTCGTGCGAACGGTATGCAGGGTGGGAAGAAAAGATAATATGTGAAGGATAATAGCATCAGGTAATGCCGATATTCGATCCTCATGCTCTGTCTCCGGTTCCTGATCTTGCTCCATTCCATTCTGTTCTTTCATCCTTTTAGTAGCCACAAAAAATAAGGGGAATACAATTAATATGCAGTGGTTTCAGTCATGCAAAACAACGAAAGGAAGTGGAAAAAATAAATAAATAAAAAAATAGATCGATCTAAGGGACTTAAATTTCTTTCCTTTTCTTGCTATCTGCCAGCAACGAAAAAGGAGTGGAATGCATCAATCTAGTTGCCCAACAAAGTTTTTAGGAGAAAAACCCATAAACGTTTAATTCAAAGACTCCCATTTCAAAACTTCGAAGCTTGTTTATACTTCATAATAAGCTATCTACGGTATTGAAGCTCATATTTGATAAATAGGCTTTTGGTAGAACTCAACCCAGAAGCTAAGGAGAGACGGTGCGGTGCCTAATTCATATATAAACATTAGAACAATCTAGAAAATTGGCGATATGGGACAAATTCAACTTAAGTTCAACTTCTAACACCTTCACTTACACGTAGCATGTCATGCAAATATGCCGAGGTCCAAACTAATCATCGCATGCAACAGTCTGGCTCTGATACCATGATAACGGGCTTAGTAGAGCTTATCCCCAAAAGCTAAATCAAGGAAAGAGGTTCCCAATCCACATATAAACAATGTACAAGTCCAGAAACTTGACGATATGGGACAAATTCAATTTCTAACAATTTTGACAGGTTGTTGACTTTTTGAAACTTATATATATGCCAAATATGTGTAATATATGTGTGTACATGTATATGTATATACATAACCAAGAAAACCAATGCACTTTTCAAACCCGCAATAATATCTCTTAGCCCAAAACCTATGAACCTTTACCAATTTTAGGGCATTTTTATGATTCTTACATTTGGGGAGTCTTAAATTCTGACTCTTACTACTTTTTCAGCAAACAAAACAAGAATCAGGGTGTGAAAAATGATAAATTAAACCAAATATCATCCGAAGTTTTGGGGTTTAAAATCTCATCAGAAAGTAAGGAAGGAAATATGCTCATCAAGAAACCCATCACTCAAAATCCCAAAAACTCTTAACATCAATAGAAGCAAAACCAACAGGCGAAAAATTATCACAATGTATAGTGAGACGTTGAGAGAGAGAGAGCGAGTGAGTACCTTTGAAACGTCCTGCAAGAAAGAGAAACAAACAAAATGAGAGCCACTTACAGAGGGAAAACCTTGGCACAGAAAGTTGAAACAAAACGAATCGGTTTTTTTTTTCCCCCCCCCTTCTTCTGCGGGTCGGTTTTTTTTCTCTTCTACATTATAACTGTAATAATTATTATATATTATTATTTTTAGCAGTAAAAAACGGTTGCTTTACCAGATTTTGTAATTTTATTATTATTTTTCTTTGTTTCATGAAGAGGAATCAGGTTAATAACATAAGTGGACACTATTAAATTATAATTTTTAGATAATTATTGACTAAAAAAAAATTTGTAAGCACTTATAATTCACTCAAGGTGCTTACTTCCAACTTCGTTAATTACATCATGTTATTTTAATCCTGTAAATTTTAAATTTAATAAATTAGTCATAAACTTTTGTCTTTTGATATTTTGGTCCCTAATACTTTAATTAAGGAAATCTTTTTTGGAATTTTATAAAAATAATTGCATCCCTATCATATATTAACTGAAAATTTTTGAGATAAATTGTTGCATTAAATGCAAAATGTCTAGTTTTTAAATGTTGTTAATACTAATAAAGAGGAGATTTTATGTTTAGTCTAATTATGTTTAGATATTTCCTTTATTACACATTTTACACATAAGTATCTACATTATATTTTAATCGGAGACCAAAACATCTAAAAATTTATTAAAAAAAATCATGGATTAATTTACAAAAAATTAATAATTGGTAGTAGGGAAATAGGCTAAAAGTACAAGGGAATAAAAATTAAATAGCATAAAAGTTTAAGTATAATATTAAATAACAGTTTAATGTCAATTTGAATTTACACACACTCAAATTATCAAAATATCCCGTTCCTTTTCTCAGATCTGGACTTGTAAAAATCAAGCCTATTCGATTTGGAATACAATTACCATTTTCAAAAAAAAAAAAAAAAAATCAAGCCTATTCTTCAAAATCATTTTCTTCCTCTCCCAAACTCTAGCAGAGAAATCACAACCATTAGAAATCGGCATTAACTGTCTGAAAAATCATACAAAATCAATCGAGAAAGAGAACTTCATCATCAAAATCTTGTTTTTCTGAGCCTCTGTTCTAATCACCCCGGAATGGATCCATTTTTGAGTTATTATAAATTACTAATTATTTAAAAAATGCCACATGAAAACCCAGTTTGTTAATCATTCTTTACGGTGAGGCATTACAAAGGTGGAAATTTAATCACTTAGGGCATGTTTACTAATAAGAAATTCATATATAATGAAATAAATTCCCAGTAAAGAGAATTTGTTTCCTTGGAATTAATTTCTGAATTTTATTAAAGTGTTTACCAACATATCAGGAATTAATTACACGAGAAATTCAATTCCTATTATGTTGTTTACTAAACTAAGGAATTGGGTAAAAAAAATTTGTACTTCCAAAATTGTCCTTACGTGGGATTATGTTTTTTAATATTTTAAATTACCATAAATTTCATTAGTCATAACTTAAACAATTAAAAAAAAAACATCTTAAGCATATGTGAAAGAAAGAAAAATGCCTAGACAAAGAAACTAGAAATTAATGTTCTTATAAAAGACTACATATTAACTACACTACATACAAACAAAAATAAAAATCAACATATATTATCCAAAAAAACGTGAGTTAGATTAGGTTACCGAGGAAGGAAGTCTGAACTCGGAAGCATAATTAACACGTGACGATAATTTTGGTATAAAAAAAAACAATTACGTTTTCGAGTAAAGCGGAATTTGAATCTAGGGGTCAGACATGGGATTGAAGTTCCCAAGACTAGGAAATAAATTTCTTATTTAAGGTGGGAATCACGGTATTTAATTCGCTATTGTGAAGTAAACACTGTAATTTGAAATGAGGAATTCAATTCCTTCTCAAATAAAAATTCATGCTAAGTAAATGCGCCATTAAGAAGAAGAAAAAAAAATAGAATCTTTTTTTTTATTATTTTTTTTATTTTTAGGATGAGAATTAGAACTTAAAACTGTAGTAGACTCCATATAGGCATTAAAAGATCCTAGGTTTAGTTGACTTGATCTAAGCTAGCATGCATTTAAAGAAAACATATCCGATCGTATCGAAAACAAAATTTACATTGAAAAATGTCATTTACAATCCTTCAGATCATACATTATACTGGGTATTGCACATTTGAAATTTATAGTGTAAATTTTGAGTTTACTAAATAACTTGATCTGTTGAGTACTGCAAATTTATACAACAGACTCAGTGTTCTCAAAAAAAAAAAAAAAATGATAATGTGCATTCAATACTTACACTGTAAACATCTATTGACACCACCGAGGTCAAATTCAAAGGGTAAATTTTGAAAAAAAAAAAATGAAGTAAAAGTAAAAGTAAAAGTAGACACATGAAATATCATGTGTATTAAACTCAAAATTTACAATGCAAATCCAAAATTACGACGTAATCCAAAATCAGCCTCAAACGTTCAACCAAATGAATTTTAGAAAATAACAAGAGAAAAATGAATGTGCTTAAATAGACTACTTTGCTATATTTCACATTTGATTAATACAAAATCCAAATAGGTTTATATACAAAGGAGAGCCTAATGGCTATATGAGCACCAACGGCTAAAAAGCAACACAAGAATGAAAAGAATGATTTCTAAGGAAAGAAATCATTTGCTGAAAATAAAGATTAAAGTATATTAATTTTAGATTGTGTAATCCATGAGCAACAGTAAAGCATGGTGCCAAATTTACTAGAGAAGAGTTGACTACTTTCTTGGTGTCTAACTGCTTCTTATAGTAGTTAGAGTTGCTCTCTCCTTAGATTGGATCTTTATCACAACCTAGCTCTAACCCCAAATCTCCCTTCTCCAGCTACCGGAAAACACAAACCACATGGATCACAAGCTCTCGCAAAAGCTAAGACCTCCTGCCACCGGATTCGATGTCCGCCAACAAATCGCAAGCAATGACATGTTTTTCCAGCCCTTCGATTTGAAATGCACCAAGGAGATTGTGATGGCAGCAGAGAAATCGTGATGAGGCACCGTGTGGAGCTCGTCGTCACCAGAGAAGACACATGCAACAGTATATCTGAAAATAAATAAATCAATCAATCAATCAAGGGTAAACATTAAAATTTACATATACTCAAACTTGATTATGCTATTAATTTTCAATATTTTCAGATTATGCTATTTACCTTTAATTGACTAACTAATTATTGGTAGACCACACTGCAATTTCTACTTTTAAAAAAAAAAAAAAATCGATGGTATCCTTCTATCACTATCTACAATTTATTTGAGAATTTATTAAAACTATATGTTATATAGTGTTAGGACTTAATTCACTCTCCTATCACCCACACTCATCTCAGAGTTGTTTGAGAGATTCAAACTCTTATACTGAGATTAAGAGAGATCTAAGAAAAACATCCACGATATCTATGTTACCACAAACATGTGGTTTAACTGAGTTCAACTTCATTTTTCTTCCCTTGTAAACGTACAATTTTACTCATTTATCGGATATGGAACTTCAATACACGTTTAGTTTACTTGAAAAAATATGTTTGGGACTAGTACCACAACCTACATAAGACCCTCTTCAAGCAAATCTCAAATGTTCATAATATACTTGTCACAAAAAAAAGGGGGCAAAATAGTATATTGTTATGTATCTTTTTTTTCTTTTTTTTTTCCTTATCAAACTCGTAAATGTAAAAATTTTTAAATAATTTGAAAATGATATTATAGTAATTAACTATCGAAAGAAAACAAATATCAATTAATAATATCAAAAGCTAAAATTTGACAATTTGTGCCACCAAGTATGGAATTAAAATATCATTTACATTGAAAAGCGATTTTTTCTATCCAAACGCAAAATCTGGAATGTGGGTTTTAAGTTAAAAAATTCAATTCAATCTCAATGGTAAAATGCGCATTTGACGTTGCCAATCAATTCAATGCATCCATTTCTGGTTTACAGTATTTGAACCACTTGTTACTATTACATATTGCATTCCCCATGTAGTTTTATTTTTTTACATAATCAATTTTTAATTGGACAATTCTACAACGAGGCCTTGTTACTTTTCCCCATCAATGGGGTAAAATTTTTTGACTTAGATTCAATTTAAACGGTTCAGATGTTTTGTGCATACAAAACTTATTGTGCATCCAATTACATGGGATTATTACAAAACATTTGAGAACGAAAAAAAAAAAAAAAAGATGTAGATTTGCTCGTTTTTATGAAGAATAACAAAAAATAATCAATTTCTTTAAATAAAAGAATCAATTTCAGTACAAATTCTAATAAAGCAACAATTCAAATCAACCAACTGAGTGCACCATTTAAATCAAATATTTCTACCTAAATCTTCCATCCAAGTGCACCCATTCAAATCATATTTTTTCTACCCAAATCTTCCACCCAAATACCCCATTCAACTTAAGCTCTCAACTTAATTCAAATTAACCCAAATTCCTAGAATTTTCAATTCAAATCCGTATACCAATAATTGCGCAATATATGATCCATAATATCATGTACTACTAAATATCCTCATTGGAAATGTCTCCAAAGAAGGTGCAATCCAAAGCAAGGATTTTCTGAGCATCGCCTTCCTAAATAGTTGACCGCCTGTCCGTATCTTCATATGCTTAAGATCCGGTAAGGGAGAATTATGGATCTTTTTCAGTTCATCTGGAACGACGAGTGCCTTCACATATCACATGACAAAAAAAAAAAAAAAGGAAGAATATCATTAGGTGAGGATCATACTTTGAATTAATAATTGTATGAACTGAAAAAAAAAAATAATAATGAATAAGTTTCCTACTATTTGAGGGAAACAAGAAAACGAGAAGAATATGAAAAAAAAAATATTATAGTGGTGGTATACTCTCATTACGGTAGAATATTGTTATATTCAGTGGTGGAGTCAGATAGAAATTTCAGTAATGACATACACAAATTTTATTTTTAAAAGAAATAACTGATATCAATATACAAAAATTTAAAACAAAATTTTTTTGAGGAGGTCATATGGAGATTTTAATTTTCAGTGAGAATAAAGTAGAAAAACCATAAAATGTTTAAGATAAAGTTAAAAGAAAAAAATTGAGAGAAAAAAAATATGATCACCTAAATCCGCCTCTACTATAATCAGAGAAAAAAAGTACAAAAGTCTAAATTCATCTCTCAATCTCTGTTTTTCTCGACCAAAAACGGCTATCTTACATGTCCCTTACACAAATATCTATTACCTGCATACACACCCACACACATAAAAGAGTTAATAGACTCTTTCGTTCCTACTTCCTAGTTACCAGTCATGCTCACATTACGTGGTGGGTCCTAACATATACATATATATATGTATATGTGTATATATATAAAAGGTAATAGGCTCTTTCGTTCCCCTCTTTAATTGTCACGGGACAGTCATGTCAACGTTACATAGTGGTTCCTAAATTACCACCTGGAAATTTTTTTTCTACATTGTTTATCTATTATACAAGCACATAGCTTGTCAACTAATATATAATATATATCATGAATATTAGGGAAAACCATCTATTTTATATACAAAAGAGCCAATAGTTTTTTTTTTTTTTTTTTTTTTTTTTTTTTTTTTTTTTCCTATTGGCTCTTTCAGCTACCCTATCTAGTTGTCATGTGGTAGCCAAGTCAACACAAAATCACTACATAGTTTTTTTTTTTTTTTTGGCTTAGCCTATCTATTCCGCATGTGCGTAGCTTGTCAACGAATATACATACATACATACATACACATATATATATATATATATCATTAAAATTAGGGCAAACCTTACCTATTATATACACAAAGAGCCAATACTATTTCGTCTCCCTTCCTGCTTGTCACATGGTAACCACATCAATGCTACGTGATAGGTCCTAAATCATCACGTGGTTTTTTTTTAGGGCTTTTCTTGTCTATTCCACACGTACGTAGCTTATCAACTAGTATAAATATACCTATATATAAAAGAACCTATTGGCTCTTTGGTCCCCCTTCCTTGGTTATTACATGGTAGTCATGTCAACCCTATATGGTGGGTCCTAAATCACCACGTGGTTTTTTTTTTTTTTTTTCTATACTTGTCTATTCCACACATACGTAACTTGTCAACTAGTATCATGAAAATTAGGTCAAACCATCTATTACTTATTACCTATATATAAAAGAGCCAATTGGCTCTTTCGTCCCCTTCCCTAGTTGTCACTTGGCAGCACGTCAATGCTACATGGTGGATCCTAAATCACCAAGTGGAACTTTCTTTTTGTTTTTTTTTTTTTTTGGGTTATGTTCGCATTCAGCTTAGCTTGTCACTAGTATATCTATGCATCATGAAAATTAGGGCAAACCATTTATTACCTCTCTCTCTATATATATATATATATATATATATATCCTTCCTTTATTTAAAAGAATGAATCTCATCTTTAGTTCATACTCAAATAGTTGCCACGTGGCCAACCCTTTCCTCTTTCACGCCTTTATTGATCTTCTCCTCCTAGCCATTCTTTTTACTCTTTTTTTTTTTTTTTTTTTTTTTTTTCTTTCGGGTTCTCCCTTCTTCCTCGAGCGAGCTCGCTTGCCAGGTGGCTAATATTTTTCTCTTTCACGCCTTTACTAATCTTCTCCTCCTTGCCATTCTTTTTACTTTTTTTTTTTTTGGATTCTCCCTTTTTCCTTGAGCAAGCTCCCCTTGCATGCAATGATGTGTTGGTGAACCTCTCATTCTAATTCAGTGCGTCCAAGGTACAGAAAGAACCAAAATTTTTCATCCCCCTCCATAGTTGCCACGTGGCAGCCTCTTCAATGTTACGTGGTGGGTCCTAAATCGTCATATGATTTTTTTTTTAATCTATTCCATACACACTTAGTTTGTCAACTAATACATATATATAAAAAATGATAGAGACAAACTCTAATCTCAATTTTTGAGTACCAACCTATATAGTAGATGAGTTTTCATTCTCTTATTATTAAGTTGTTGGAGTATTGCCACATCTATTGATTACATTATCAATGAAAAGATGACACGTGAGTTGATACTTAAATAATTAGAATTAGTGTTAGTGTCCCTAGTACTGCTCGATATATCATGGAAATTTAGGGCAAACCAATACACCACAAAACCTAATTAGATTTTAGAAAACTCAACAACAACCAATGAATCAAAAACTAGAGACAACATGAAAGAAACTCAAAATTGACGTGCAAATGTAGATAAGTACCTTTTCGTGTGAACAAAATACGCGAAGACTCTTGGCGCTCTTGAACTCAGAAAGGAATTTAATTAGAGTCGCGTACCACTCAAGATCATAAGTCTTCCTAGGATGGTCAGAAATCTCGATATCCGCATCCAACAAATTCGGCGCATTAACTGAAATGTCGATCAATTTGTAGCTACTATAGCTAAAGGAGACTAAATTCGGGGCATCAATTGTAGTATCGGTCAACGAGTAGTCCAATCGACGACTTAGAGTGTAGACAAAGTGTTTAAGATGTCCATTCCAAATGTTGACATGCTCGAATCCGTAGCAATTGGTTAAACTCAAGCTCTCGAGGAGGGGCAGTTCAGGAATCAAATCTTCTAACCACCGGTCGGTCAAGTAAGCTTCGGTAAGCGAGAGATTTCTAATGTTACTGCAGTGAAATAGAGTCATGCCGCATTTTTTGTAGTTAAATTCTCCCCTACGTACGAATGAATGAAGATTAATAGCTCGAATTTCGATTGTGCAACCGTAGAAATAACAATCATTGGCATTGGTTGTGAATTCCATGTATCGAAGGCTCGAACTCAACACTTTTGGATCTAACAAACCCCAACAACGATCTATGTGAAGCGTCTCGAGAGAAGTGAAGCTCCGTAGTAGATTGTCTAATACTCCGTCGTTCATTTTGATTTTGTTGAGGTACAGTTCTTCAAGAGAAGGAAGGCTTGTTGGAACAAAGAACTCCAAGTTTAAACCACTCAACTTTAGAAGAGTTAAGGCTTTAAAATTATTAATTATCTTAGATAAGAAATATTTGTAGCCTCTGGATCTAGGCAGTAAACAAACGTCTAACTCCTTGACACTATGCTTTTCAAGAGATCCAAACCAAGCATCTATTCTGCTATGGCATCCATAGTAGTATTGCATGTAAAGCTTAAATTAGAAACGGTCGTCTCTCTGCTAAGGCGTCTTAAACCACTCGTCTACGAGCTTATAGAACTTGTTTCGCTCTTCTCGTCTGTATTGTCCTTTGAAAAAAGGAATCTCATGTCCTTTAAATCGAGGAATATCTCTTGAATCAACGAAGTTTAGCACAGGTAAAAAAGTCCACATTGGTCGCCATCGCCTTGAAAGGAGGCTCGTCCAAACAGCGATTGAGGTGGGAAGAAAAGATAATATGTGAAGGATGATAGCATCAGGTAACTGCGATATTCGATCCTCCGCTCTATTGTCATGATTCATCTTTTTTCTAGCCATGATAATAGTTGTTTCAGTCTCGTAAAGTCTGAATGAAATAATGACATGAACAATCAGAAGAAAATATAATTAATTCAACGAAACTAACTGATTGCTTTGGAGAGAATAACGTTTCTGATCATATTAGTTACCTTAAACCGTCTTCTACCACTCAGTTGATATTTTTTGGATCGGTTTTATCTCTCTTCACTTCTATTTATATAATAGATCAGCAAGAAGATGATAGTTCGACTTTAAATATATATAGGGAGAGTTGTTTCATCGTATTTGTTGAGATGTACGTGAATAGGAATTACTTGACACGTGAAGAAAATATTTATTTTAAACGAGAATTTGATTATTTTGTTTTTGAATTGGGGAAAAAGATATACAATATATGAAAAGTAAAACATCAGAACTACATAAAACTTTTTTTTTTTTAAATATAGTTTTATGATAACATAATAATTTTAACCAAGATCAAATTAACCATTTAAAATCGTATTTAATTTTCATAAAACTAATTTTTCTGAAAATATAACTTTATGATTATTATAAAGTTTAACTACCATTTAAATCAGATTTAATTTTCACACCCATCACATATTATTATTTTTTCTTTTTAAAATAACGACCATTTAAAATCGTTTTTTTTTTCCCCTAAAAGTTATCTATGTATTAAAAGTTGTCAACTCCCCCTTTCAAAAATTATATATATATGTGCGTGTGTGAGAGTCAATTTTATTACTCAGTGACTTTCTTTTATTTATAAACAATCTTTCAAAAATTTAACAAAAGGACATTGGAACGACCGATAATAAACAAGAACAACAGGTTTTTAAATGGTCGTTCTAGTGTTAGAATAAAAGAAGGTTATTTTACTAATTTCTGCTTTTAAAGTTATCACTCTTGTAAATTTCTCAAAAAGAACTATACTAAGATTCTATAAAAAAAAATAATTGTTGTAGGTATAACTTAACAGTAATTTCACACCTAATTTTATTTAAATGTAAAGAATTTGAATCTCCCATCTTCAATTAAAAAAAAAAGATTCTATCAAAATATGATATCACTTCAACATAGGAGGAATAAATAGTTTTTCTTATTTATATATTTATTTGTGATTATCTATATTAGATTTGAATGTATTCTAAGAATTATCTAGTTAGTTATTTAGTTTAGATTTTGAATTTATTGAATTCTAAATTTAGATTTAAATATAAATTCAAATTTAAAGTATATTTAGATAAACTATTAAAATGTTGTTATAAAGTCCTTTTTAATTATTTTTAGTTGGAATCCATCGCAATTGATAAAAAAATGATGCTAACTAATGTTGTCAAAAAATTAATAAAAAGATTATTTTAGTAACATTTTAATTGTTTAGAGTCACTTTAGTTACTAAAAAAATAAGGATCAAAGTCGTACAAATTTAAAAATTAAGTGACCAACCTTACAATTTATCTATTAAGAAAACAGGCCTCTAAAATATATCTGTCTATTTAAAAAGCAGATATTTTATGAAAGTAGTTTTAGAAAATTGTCTTTTCATACAAATTTCTCATTTTTTTTTTTTGGTTTTCTTTGAGCTGTTGCAAATCTACATTGCAAGAGTGTGCATATTCTTAGGGGTTAATGTTGAAGGCTAAAGTAATACTAGTGCATATTTTTAGGGTTCAAATGATGAATTTAAGCCTAACAAAACAAAAGTTTATAGATGTTTTTTTACAGGAAAATAAAAAAATAAAATTATTTCAAATCAAAGAAATACATTCACTATTTTGGCTTCATGTATAACCTTAACTCATAGGAAAACATGACCACAATAAATACCAGTTCTACTAATAAACTCCAACGAAATGTAAAAGATTAATGGTACTTGGAGCAAATGCTTTTTAGCTAATGGAGTTTTAAGGGTAAAAAGAAATAGGAGTCCCATATTGTAAAAATACAATAATAATAATAAACATATAAGAATATTTAATCACTTCACTCAACTAGATAGTTGATCTAAGCGAATATAAGGGGGTGTAGGTATAGGGTAGCTTCCTTCTCCCGTCCCGTGCCGTTTCCACATAGGTTATGCATGACTCAATAATTAACATGTGCATTTTTATTTAAAATAAATTATATAGAGAAAATATTACCTTCTCAATATTATGACTAATTAAGTAAATCTGCATACTCTTTATCAACTAATGAGCGGTATATTGTCCATATATAATACTGTCTAAATACATCGTCCTTCTTTATGAAAGTGTCTATAAGACAAATATGTCTTCCATAAAGTTCTTTTAAGTGGTGGCTTTTGTAGCAGTTGGAGTCTTTGACTTTTGTATCAACCATACACCGTAAGCATAAAGATGATCACATTTATGGAGGATCATGGTTTGGAGATTGAAGATTACGCTCGCTTTAATAAAATATTGTGAATTTATTCTTGACAATTTCATAAATAATGTATATCGTGATTAGTCAGATTTAAAATCGATAAAAAATGTATATCGTGATCAGTCAGATTTAAAATCGATAAAAGACACTTCAGCCTAAGTAAAGAGGATCAAAATTTATGGTTGAGCATTGTCAAGAGGATCACCAATAAATTTGGCTGATTTTGTTTGAAGCCATTCATAAAATAAAAAATAAAAAACAACAAACAACAAACAAAACACAAAACACAAACTGAAATGAAAGGCAAAAACAAATGGAATTAGTGATTTAAAAAAAAAAGAAAAAAAGCTACAAATTTCACTTTTTTCTTCTGAATTTTAGGCATTGTCACCAAATACCTTCCGAATTTCAATTTGTAATATTTCATGGCGCATGGAGTCTGCTGTGCCGCTCCCCAATATATTTGTCATGGCACCTCTGCCGGCGAGGCCACCGCCGTTCTACCTACCACGGGCGAGGACACCGTTGGCTATTTCTCTCCCGCTAAGATTCCTGAATTTCGTGGGTAATAGTTTTTTTTTTTTTTTTTTGCTTAATTATTTTAGTAAAAGAAATGTATTGTTTTTAGCTTTTCAAAATATCATTGTTCTTTAACAATTAAAGCTTGTTCAAAAGGAAAAATCAGATTTTTCAGAAAATCCTAGCTTAGCGTTGCATCCCCTTTCTCTCTCTACATTTTCCAGAAATGGCGAAGTCGAAGAATCAAACGGCTCACAACCAGTCGTACAAGGCTCACAAGAACGGCATCAAGAAGCCAAAAAGAACTGCCATACTTCCACCGAAGGGATGGATCCGAAGTTAGCACGTGCAATCTGATATAACTCCTACTGGGTTTTGTTTCAAGATTGTGATTTTAGAGTAATAGAAATCCTTTTTACATTCTGCTGATTTTTTTTTTGGGAAAAAAGATATTAAAGTAAGTAACTATCTATAAATTTTGCTATTAAAACTAATTTTCGTGGTAAATTAGTCATTTTACATCAGTTATATAACTAAATTAACTGAGGGAGGAAATTTACTAATGGTTCAAAATTAAAGGAGAATAAATGTTACAGATTAAAATTCAGAGATATTTTGTTACAATACCTAAATTTTTTACCAACGGTTCAAAATGGAAGGGGAATGAAATTTAATTATCCTTTAAAAAATGTATATATTGAGTCTCACTTTGTATCCGGTTTGAATGTGATACATTATACAATGTGACCATGACATATCTTGAAACGTCCTTGATATATTTTTGACACTATTTAAAAAAAATAAAAAATTTGTAGTGATTTTTAATCGGTTTTATATATACCGTAGACAGCAAAAGATTATAGTTTGACTTTCAAACATATACACATAAATAGAGAGGGTTGTTTTATCGTACTATTTGAGATATACATGAAAATTACGTGATAAAGTGGTACATTTTTGAATTGGGGATGAAGATTTTAATTTCATATCAAACATGATAATGACTTTATAGAACATATGAAAGCATGATAATTTTATAAAGTTTAACTAAGATATAACCATTTAAAATTAGAAGGATTTTTAATTTTTGATAACAATATTTTTATTTTTATTTTTGTATAATTTTAAATTATAAATTCAAATCGTCTTCGAATTTTATAAACGCCCTAGATTAGAAACGAAGTTCCAATTGCTTTAAACATTTTACAATAATTAAAAACCTAATAATCATAGGTTTTATAACACATAAATAAATAAGCTCTAGAAAAATCCTGCTTCCTACATCTTGCTTTTGGAATATAAAATTGAAAGTTATTAAAGAAAAACTACAATTCAAATTGAGAATCTTTTAGATTAGTGTTTGGGAGAGATTATAAAGAGAGGGAAAAAAAAAAAAAGGGATATAGCATAATTGTATGTGATGATAGAAAATTATAGCATTTTTTTTTTTAGGATCCAAAGAACATATGAGGGATATAACGTGATAATTGAAAATTACAGCATTTTTTTTAGGGTCCAAAGAAAATATGAGGGATTTTACAAAACACGAGTTCAAATCTCCATCATCATTATCATATCTTAGGAGGGATATCACGATTCACGAGTTCCATCATCACCGTCGTCTTAGTCGCGTTTACTATAATCAAAATCGTGTTTTACCAAACGACGTTCACGACTCCGGTTTTCTCCTTTCAGCTGTTTGGGAGCTTTAGTATAGCAATGGGTAAGCAGTAGTCTAGGTTTGTCCTCGTTGCTGTTGGAGCCAAATATTCGACCTCCCCGTGGTGCTTTCTTCAACCTCCCCGGGCTCTTCTTCTCGTTTTTAAATCAGTGTAAGTCCTTGTAAATCCGTGTAAATCTTTGTACATATAATGAATTGAAATCCTTGTTATACCGTATACATGTTCAAGCTTAATAAAACTGTATATTTGTGTATATCTATGTTAAAAAGAATCCTAGAACCAGGCCTATGACTTGCCGTCGCCAGAGAAAAATCGTCGCAATTCTGAAGAAGTGCTTTGTCAGCTGGGAGTCGCAACGGAGTTCCGATCTCCTATGAACGGAGCATGTAGCTCCTTCGGCTAGACATCTCTGCAGATCTCCTCGAAATCGCAAAATGCTCCCGCCAACATGACATGTCCTCCACATCTTTTCGATATCACGAGCTCGCATCACAAAAACTTGACCACAATTGTGAAACATATAGGCAAAGGCCACACAATTTATAACAAAGAAACAAATCTTTTGTTTTAACAAATTTTGCGGACTAAAAACAAAGAACACATTAGAATGTGGAGAAACCACCTCCGTTTACACAACAAACCCACACACAACTATGAATGTATTGCGAAGTCTACCTCGCCTATATCATAACACACCGAAGGAAAAAAAAAGCAGACTCCAGCCCTAAAGTTTTCTAAAGACCGCTAAACTCTTTTTTTTTTTTTTTTTTTTTCTCTTTTTCTTTTTTTAACTTGAGAAATTGTTTGATAAGTTCGTAAATAGAAGAAATTAGGGATATTACATTCATTCCTGATTCCACGATCAAATTTCATGATCTGGGATTTACTTGTATTTTCTCCAGGACCAAATTCAATGAATTTGGAATATGTAGCAGTTATATATCCCCACCAATTCTTATTTTATGAATCCGGAATTTACTCGGATTTACCTTGTGCTTAAATTTTATAAGTAAATCTTTGTATGCATAAAAAAATCACTTTTGAATCTTTCTTCTTCTTCTTTTTTTTTTTTTTTTTTTTTTTCAATTTGAAGGCAAATTAAGAATCATTTTATAGTTTTTTTTCTTAAAAAAAAAAACTATTCAAAATAATTTAATTGCCCTTAAAAACAAAACAAAAACAAAACTTAATCGGTGGCACATAAAGAAGTAATGGTATTGAGAGCAAATGCTTTTTAATTAATAGACTAATAGAGTGTTAAGGATGAAAGAAACAGAAGTCCCACGTTATAAAAATATAACAATTAACAATTTTCTCAAATTATAAAACCAAGATAAGATTGAGAGAAAAATAGACCTACTAATTACAATAATTACTCATAAAATCACTTTATAAATTTAATATAAACCAAATAACAAAATGGTAACGTTACCAAGGAAAATTGACAATGGGAAATTAGCCTAATAATATATATTCTTTTTTCTTGTTTATGAGACCTAAATTTTAAATTTGCAAACCTCTAGTCAAACTCATCCCTCCTTATCGTCAAACTATAGCTATCTTTTACTCTTTTTTCTAACCTGAAAATTCTAAATAATATAATGACAAGAACCAGCAAAAGAAATATAATTAACTAAAAAATATTTATGTTCAAAAAATTTATGTTCTTTTTTCTTTTTACTTTATTCTCTCCTTATTTAATTTCAACATAGTATTACAGTCGTGAGCTCCAAGATCCCCTCCCTCTTCCCTCATATTTTTTTTTTTTCTCAATCATACTTATATCACTTTCTCCCTCTTTCACACAATCAACCCATCACTTCCCTTCCCAACTTTTTTTTTTTTTTCCCCGTAATTCCCCACCCTCCCCCAAACTCACATTAGAGACAATTCCCCATTCACACACACACAATATATATATATATATATATATAATCTACCATCATTCCTTTATAAGAAAATTAGATGACGATTAGAGTCAGTATCTCTTTATAATCTTGTCCGCTCTAATATTAGAGCTGATAATTTTAGTGTTATAAAATAACAAAATTATTGACTTTAATATTATGATGAGCATAACTATAAGGTCTTAAATTTATGGTATTCTTTATTTTTTTTAAGGGAAAATTTATGGAATTCTTGCATATAACCCTGTTTTTATTATTATACTCAAACTAGTTTGATTCTCTTATTCCTCTTTTACGATTGTCGTCCCTACATCATTGCATCATGTTTTGATGTTTGCCACCCCGGCACCCATGCGCCCTTTCTCCTTGACGAATATGGTCCCAACACCCATGTGCCTTTTTTCCTTGATGATTGTCGTCCCTACACCCAGACATTCTTTGCCTTCTCCCTCCTCTTCTGACTACTGCACCCCAACATCTTTAACGACTTGTATTGTTATTTTTCTATATATTCAAAAGCAAAGAAAAAAAAAAATATATATATATATATATATATATAGATCTTTTATTATTTTATTTTTTATGTTGGAGTTCCATCTTGCAAAGCATATAGGAAGAAATAAATAGATATATATTTATTTATTTGTAATTATCTTTATTAGATTCGAATGTATTTTTAGTAATTATCTAGTTAGTTATTTAGTTTCTATTTTGAATTTATGTGATGTCTAAAGTTTATAAAGTAATGTATACAACCTCGTCTCACTAGTTAATTTATTCTCTATATTCTAGCATATCCACATTAAAAATATGTTTTTCTCCTCCTTTTACTTTATTCTTTCTTTATTTAATTTATATAATAAAAATGTTTGTTTTTTGTTTTTTGTTTTTCATTTTTTATATTATAGCATATCCACATTAAAAATCTTTGTGTTTTTCCTCATTCTTTCTTTATTTAATTTATACAATAAAATGTTTGTTTTTTGTTTTTTTGTTTTTTTAATTTCACGTTAAAAATTCCAATCGTCTACCATCTTTATATCAGAGACCTATGAAGTTCCAAATGCTTTAAACATTGTACCTGATAATCATACGTTTTAAAATACATAAATAAGTAAGCTCTTAAAATACATAAATAAACAAATTCTAGAAAAATCCTGCTTCCTACTACTTGCATTTGGAATATAAATTTGAAAAGTTATTTTCAAAAAATTCCAATTTAAGTTTAATTGGTGAAAAAAAAAAGGGGAAGGAAATAGTATAATAATACTTGATAATAAAAAATTATAGCATATTTTTTCAGGATTAGAACAAAGTAGTAAATTCTCAGCCCATCCCATAGCTTCCTCGTCGCGGCTCGCTTTTCCATTACACAAAAGCCTAGACACCACTGTTGCTTCAGATCTCCGTATGGCGATGGGTGTGCGGTTGTCTAGGTTTGTCCTCATCATTATCGGCGCTAGATCTTCAGCCTCCCCCCAATGCTTTCTCTGACCATCACCTGGCTCGCTAGATCATCGGCCTCCCCATAATGCTTTCTCTGACCATCACCTGGCTCGCTATCTTCTCTGGTGACTGTTGATTTCCGTGTAGGATCTCATTTTAAATCCGTATAAATATCATTTTTAATCCGTGTAAATCGTTGTATATATTGAATTGTAAATCCTTGTTGTACCATATACATCTCCAAGCTTAAGAAAATGTAAATCCGTATTGAAAAGAATCCCATAACCAGACTAGCTAACTATCTATTGTAGTAACATTCAAATGATCAGTTCACATTTAATTTTCAAATTGTTGCAGGAGATGTTGCAACATGAATTGCAACACTTCAAAATTCAAACTTTTAATTTCGTATTATTTAAGAAAACAGAATCTATCAAAAATTAGCTGCTAAATAAATTTATATTCTTCAATAGGTCTTCAACAAATATCTCCTTCATTAAATACGTGATCTTGAGATAACGTTGGGATTTTTTTTAATTATTTTCAAATAATCTTCTGCAAATATATCCTTATACAAAAACATGATCCAGGAAAAATTCAAGTTCAATTATGATTATGAATCCTACTCAAATTAGGATTCTTTTTTTTTTTTTTTTTTTAATTCAAATCCCAGATTCTACAGCTATAATTAAATCACGTATTTATCCATTCGTGCAGCATATTCTTCTGAAATAAATCCAGCTAGTAAATCTGCAATTCTTTTTTAAATCTCCAAATCTATCCACGTGGCTGCTTGCAGGTGTTGCAACATCTATTGCTACATGAATTGAAACAACAAGCTAATCGAAATCAATTTTTGGTTTTTCTTTAATGTGTTGTCATAAATGCCAAAAAAAAAAAAAAAAAAAAAAAAAAAAAAAAAAAAAAAAAAAAACTTAGCATTCTCTAATTTCATGCGCTTATCTTATTGTTCATCGTGAGAGATTGATACGTACATTAGGGGTAAATCTTTTTTAATTTTTAAACTTAAATCGTGTGTCAAACATGAGTTAACTCGCACTATGCCCATTAAATACTGTTGCCAAACAATTTTTAAAACCGTATGACATCGACAATGAGCATATAAACAAAACTAAAGTGGTTAGATTTGAGCTGTATAAGCAGTTCACTACTCTCTAGGGATTCATTCGATCGGGTCACAAGTTCCCTGAATTTTTGTTTCTTTTAATTTCCCTCTACTAGTAATATATCACATCAATTATAATGGTTTAATTTATCCGATATTTTTAATTGATGAGGTATATATATATATATATATATATATATTAATTAGCGTGATATATGTTTTAAAAGGGAAAACATAGACATAGGCATCGGACACCTTTCATTCATGTGAAGGTGTGTTCCATTGCGTCATATTCAAAAGATAAATGGTAAATTGACCGTTCAGTTACTAAATTTTTTAAGTTTGTGTAACTTTGATCCATGTTCTATTTTTTTTTTAGTTTGAATGACCATAAAATATTGAAAAATTACAAGACTAATCCTTTCTGTTACTTTTTAGACGAAATTCATCGGTAATTTAATCAAAAAGTGATGCTAACTAATGTTTGTCCAAAATTATGAAAAATACTACTATAATAACGTTTTTAATAATTTAATGTCACTTTAGTTTCCAAAAAAAATATATATCAAAATTGTACAAATTTAAAAATTTAGTGACCACCTGACAATTTATCCATAATAACAACATGCCTCTCAAGTAGACCTGTGTATTTAAAACGCAGTTATTTTATGCAAGTAGTTTTAGAAAATTGTCTTTTCATACATATTTCTCATTTCCTGGTGGCTATGTTCTTTGAGTTGTTGTAAATCATAGCAAGAATGTGCATGAGATGGATTGACTCAGCATTTATACTTATTGTTGGCGGCTAAAGTAAGACTTGTGCATATTCTTAGGGGGTCAAATAATGAATTTAAGCCTAACAAATGTTTCTAGATTTTTTTTAATAGAAAAAATAATAATTGTATTTCAAATCAAAGAAATACATTCACTATTTTGCCACGTATAACCTCAACTAATAGGAAAACATGACCCCAATAAATACCAGTTCTACTAATAAACGCGAATGAAATGTAAAAAGGAAGAAATGTGCATTGAATTCTGAAACAATAAATCCAAATAGATGTACTATAATCTACAGAAACTTCTTATGGACTGCAATTTTGACACCATAAAAAAAAGGCCACACAATTTACAACAAAGAAACAAATATTTTCATTTTTTCTTTCTTTTAGGGAACAAAGAAACAAATTTAACAGACTAAAAATATAGCTTACATTAGAATATTGGGAAATCACCTCCGTTATTATACAACAAACCCAAACACATAACAAAAGCACACAATTATAAATATAATGTGGATTCTACATCGCCTTTATCATAACATACTCAAAAAAGAAAGGGAAAAAAAAAAAAAAAAGTGAACTCCAGCCCTAGAGTTTTTTAATTAAAGACTGCTACAACTCTTTTTTTTTTCTTTTTTTTTTTTTACTTGAGAAATTGTTTGATAAGTTCGTAAATAGTAGGAAATCAGAGATATTAGATTCATTCCATGATCATATTTCATTAGTCTAGGATTTCCTTGTATTTCTCCATGACCAAATTCAGTAAATTTGTAATATATGATAGTTATCTCCACCATATTTGATGAAGAATTTACTCGGATTTAACATGTGATTAAATTTATAAGTGTGTGTGTGTATATATTATATATATATATATATAAAGATCACTTTTGAATCTATTTTTTTTTTAAGGAAAATTGAGAATTATATTATAGGTTTAAAAATAAAAAAATAAAACCAATCAAAATTACTTAATTGGCCCCTTAAATTAAAAACAAACAAAAAACTTAATAGGCGGCATGTAAAGAACTAACGGTACTTAAAGGTAAATGCTTTTAAACTAATGGAGTGTTAAGGATAAAAATAAACACGAGTCCCACATCATAAAAATATAACAATAAGAATAGATATATAAGGGTAGCTCTATCCTTTATATATCTGATCTTGACTCTGGATATTAATTAAAGTAGCTGTAACAACCATCTATCACAAAAACCACTTCAATAAACCTAGGTTTAGAAACTAGTCTTTTCATACAAATTTCTCATCTTTTAGTCGCTATGTCCTTTGAGTAGCCTAACAATGTTTATAGATATTTTTTCATAGAAAAAAGAATATTATATTCCAAATCAAAGAATTAAATTCATTGTTTGACTCGTATAACCTCAAATTTTAGGAAAACACGACCCCCAATAAATTACTAGTTCTACTAACAAACTCAATTGAAAAGTTAAAAGGGAAAGAAACATGTATTGAATTCTGAAACCATAAATCCAAATAGATACACAAAATTTTGACTATATACATGACTCTTTTAATAAATCTCCTATAATCTATGGAAACTTCTGATCAGCCATAATTTTGAGATCCATAGACAAAGGCCACACAATTTACAACAAAGAAAAAAATCTATTCGCTTTATTTATTTATTTATTTATTATTATTTTTTTAAAGGAACAATGAAACAAATTTAGCAGAATAAAAACACAACTTATATTAGAATGTGAGGAAACCACCTCTGTTATTATACAACAAACCCAAATACACAACAAAGCACACAACTACAAACATGCAGTGGATTATACTTTGCTTTTATCATAACATACCACAAAAGAAAAAAAAAAAAAGGCGAAGTCCAGCCCTAGAGTTTTCTAACAACTGCTATGCTCTATTTTTTTTTTTTTTTTTTTACTTGAGAAATTTTTTGATAAGTTCATAAATAGTAGTAAATTTGGGATTAAAAAATTACGTTGGGTGGTCTATTTTAGTCACCGAATATAATAAATGGCCGAACTTTTTTTTATGTAGCAAAATGATTGTTTGTCATTTCTTTCCAGATTTAGCCAATCAACGAGACTTAAAAACTGGTGATTTACATTATGATCGATCAATAATTGACTACGGTTAATCAATGACTAATTACTAAATTAATTAAATTATGTGGTCAATCAGTGATTGATAATTTAAGAAAATTGATTGATCAATTTTTTTTAAATAGTTTTTTAATTAATTTTTAAAAACTTCGACATTTTTTAACAGACATCTTAAAAAAGGCTATTTACCTCTAAATTCCTTTGGGACAATATATTCATTCCATGATCAAATTTCATAAGTTTACGATTTACTTGTATTTTCTCCACGACCAAATTCAGTACATTTGGAATATATATTTATATATATATATATATATTTATATATATATATATATAATAGTTATCCCCACCAAATTTGATGAATTCAGAATTTACTCGGATTAACGATGTGATTAAATTCATAAGTAAATTTTTTTATATGAAAAGATCACTTTTGAATCTTCTTTTAAAATATAATGATGGAAAATTAGGGATATCATACTTTAGTTTTTCTTTTTTTTTAACTAATCAAAATAATTTGATTGGCCCCTAAAATAAAAACAAAATAAAAATAAAAACTTAATAGGCAGCCCATAAATAACTAACTAATGGAGTGTTAAAGGTTTAAAAAAAAAAAAAAAAAAGAAAAGTCCTTGCAAAAATACAAAATAATAATAGACATATAAGCATATTTAATCACTTCACTCAAAAAGGTATTTAATCTATAAACAAAACTCATTAAGAAAATTAAAACACTAAACATAAAAATTCAAATCATATATATAAACATATAAATATGTATAATTTCATTAAGAGATATAAAAGTGTGGCAAGTGCGGGAGTAGGAGAGATATGGAAGTTATGAAAGTATGATAAGTTTATAAAGTTTAATTGACATATAACCATTTAAAATTAAAAGGAATTTTAATTTTCATTCTCTAACAGATATTAATTTTTTTTATATTTTTGTATAAAATTTCAATTTATAAATTCAAATAGTCTATCAACTTTATAAACGCCTCTAAGTTTGAAACGACAATGGTCTTAGAAAACAGAAAACAACAAACATATGTATGAAGTTGCAAATACTTTAAATATTTTACAATAATTAAAAACGTGATAATCTATAAATAAATAAAGTCTAGAAAAATTCTGATACCTACAACTTGCGTTTGGAATATAAATTTAAAAAGTTATTTTTTTTTTAAAAAAAATTCAAATCAAATTGAGAATCTTTTTAAATTAAAATAACATAATTGTACGAGATAATAAAAAATTCTAGCATATTTTTTTTTTTAGGATCGGAAGAAAATAGCTTAATAAATTCTAAGCCCATCCCTGTAGCTTCATCGCCGACACTCACTTTGCCGTTGCAAAAAAGCTAAAACACCGCTGTCGCTTTAGATCTCCATCACCATCATTGTCATACCTCAGGAGGGAGATCACGATTCACAAGCTCCGTCAAGTGACGTCTTAGTCGCGTTCACCAGAAAAGAAATCGTGTTCACCAAACGACTGTCACGACTGTCACGACTGTGGATTTCTTCTTTCTGATGAGATTGGCTGTTTGGGAGCTTTACTATGGCGATGGGTGTGTAGTAGTCTAGGTTTGTCCTCGTCACCGTTGGAGCTGGATCTCCAACCTCTCCGTGGTGCTTTCTTTGATAGCCACCGGGCTCGTCATATTCTCCGGCGACTGTTGATTTCCATTCAGGATCTCATTTTAGGAGCATCTCTAACCCAAAACACTAAAATGGTGTAACTTTCATATCAGATACTAAATTTATCTCCAACCCATTACACTATTTCTAACACCATGTTCCATGTATATTTTTTTTAATCTCTTTCCTTTTCTTTTTTTTTTTTTTTTTTTTTTCAACAACTCCATACTATTTATCTGCTTCACGAATTATGCCCACGTACAATATTTTTTCACATATTGATCTAATAAAACATAGATTATTATTTAACAACGTCGCAGAAAATAATAAATTACACTTTCCTAACTAAAATGACCTATATTTACTGTTGATATTTTAATGAAAAAAAAATTGCATTTAACAAAAAGTTATGAGCCAAACATTACATTTAATTAATAACTAAACATTAATAAAGCAAAAGTGAGGAAAAAAAAAAGATATTGATTTTTTTTAATCCTTAGAGTACTCCTCCCAAAAATGATCAATTAATGTATCGGGAAGCACAATGATAGGGTATCTCTTACGAGACGACGTGGAGGATATTTCGACGACGTGACAAAGTGATAAATATGAGATATATGAACTAAATCCAATTCCGAAAGTCTTGAGATTTGGATAAAAAATTTAAAATATTGAAAATTCAACACAACAACCTGAGTATAACCACTTTTAGGAGATCACGTCGACAATTTGAATTACCACATCTAGATAATTATTGGTTACTGTATTTGTTACTTGAATTTATCTTATTATCCATAGGGAGCCTACGAAAAAAAAAAAGGTCAATTTTACCATATCTGGATAGTTAATTGGTCATTAAAATTAATATTTTTTAATTATTTACTTGAATTGTTGTATTCATCCAAATGAAGCATATAAATAGAGGCCAATTTGAATAATGTTAGATACACTAATTTTAATTCTAATTTTTGAATATCATCTCATGTATCATATTTTCATTAATAAACATAATTAATTGACGTGACAATATTATTAACACTTACCAATAAAAAAACTACAATTCACATATTAGATAGATTGGTACTCAAAAGTTGATATTATAGTTAATATCCCTAGTATTTTTTTTTTTCAAAAATAATGAAATCAGCGTCAAAGAAGACATAGCTGTTATTGAATAAAAGGCGGCGAACCACTGAAAATTTCTTATGTTCTCTACTTCTCTATAATTATTAGCTTATTGTTCGTCATGAGAGATTGATCCATGATGAGACTAAATCCAAGTTGACGAATTTTTCCCATCAAATTTTTTTTTTTTTTTAAATTCTCTTTTTTAAACTAATGTGTGAAACATATACCTTAATGTCTAAAGTCATATTTACAAAGAACATCGGTTAACTTGCACTTTGCCCTTCAATAATGTTGCCACAATATTTAGGGAACAAGAAACCATATAACGAAACTACTGTGGGTAAGTTTCAGATCTAGCAATTCACTGTTCTATAGGGATTCTGGCTACAAGTCCCCCGTAATTTTGTTCCTTCTAATTTCTCTCTAATAATAGTTTAATCGATATGTTATTTTTAATTAATGTGATATAGATATTTTAATTGGCGTCGTTATATTTTAAAGGGAAACTAGAGACATAGGCGTCGGACACCTTTCCTTCGTCGTGTGAAGGTGTGTTCAATTGTGTAATATTTAAGAGATAAGGGTAAATTACTCGTTTAGTTCTTAAACTTTTAAGTTTGAGTAACTTTGATCAGTATTCTTTTTTTTCCCCCATAGTTTAAAAGACCCTAAACTATTAAAACGTTATTAACGTAATCCTTTTCGTTAATTTTTAAACAAGAATCCTCAATAATTTAGTCAAAAAGTTATGTTAACTAACGAATTCCGTCCAAAAATTAATAGAAAAGACTATTGAAGCAATGTTTGTAATAGTTTAGGGTCACTCTAGTTTAAAAAAAAAATGAGGATCAAAGTTGTACAAATTTAAAAATTTAGAGACAAATCTAGCAATTTACCTATTGTGAAATCTATTTAAAAAACAGTTTTTTTTTTTTTTTTTTATGTAAGTAGTTTTAGAAACTTATCTTTTCATACACATTTGAGTTGTTGCAAATCTACATTTATAGCAAGAGTGTGCAGGAGATGGATTGACTCGCATGTAAACTCTAAAAGTAAATGTTGGTGGATAACGTAAGTGAGACTAGTGCATATTCTGAAGGTTTAATAATGAATTTAAGTCTAATACATGTTTATAGGTTTTTTTTTTTTTTTTTTTTTTTGTAGATGAAAGAAAATTATACTCCAAATCAAAGAAATACATTATTTTGGGTCGTATAACCTTAAATCATAGTAAAACACGACCCCAATAAATAACCAATTCTACTAATAAACTCGAATAAAATGTTAAAGGGAAAGAAACGTGTATTGAATTGTGAAATCATAAATCAAAATAGATATACTAAATTTTGAGTGCACACATAGCTCTTAATTATGGAAACTTCTAATCGACCGCAATTTAGACCCATAAGGCCACACAATTTACAACAAATAAACAAATCTTTTTGGTTTTTTTTATTTTTTTTGAAATGAATAAAGAAACAAATTTGGCAAGACTAAAACCAAACTTACGTCAGAATATGGAAAAATCACCTCCGTTATCACACAACAAGCCCAAACACACAACAAAAGCACACAACTCACAACTACGAACATACTGCAGTCTCTACATATCCAAAAAAAAAGGTGAACTCCTGCCCTAAAGTTTTCTAAAGACGACACACTTTATTATTATTATTATTATTTTAGAAATTGTTTGATAAGTTTGTAAATAGTAAGAAATTTGGGATATTAGATTCATTCCAGGACCAAATTTCATGACTGTGTTTTCTCCGTGACCGAAGCCAGTGAATTTGGAATATAAAATTGTTATCCCGACCAAATTTGATGAATCCAGAATTTACTCGGATTACCATATGATTAAATATTTATTAGTAGTAAATCTTTTTATATATAAAAATATCACTTTTGATTCTTTCTTTTTCTTTTTCTTTTTTTTCAAAAATTGAAGGCAAATTAAGAATCATATTATAGGTTTTTTATTTTTAAAATTACTAATCAAGATAATTAAAGAGAAAATGGTCAAAATAGCATAATCTAATGTATGGTTTTAAAATTATATCATGATCTAAAATATTGTTGCTTAATATCATAATTAGAATAAATAATAAATTAAAATAATAATACCCTTGATCTCTCTCTCCTCTAACTCTCTGTCTCTCTCCTCCGTCCGTGTGTCTCTCTCTCTTCCCCCTCTGCTCGTCATCTCTCTCCTCGTCGACCAGAGGTCACAACAGCGACGGCGATGGTGACAGGATCGGACGGAAACACAAATTCGAATCGCGCCGGTGTCACGATCGTTAGCATCGCGTTGACGAGATCGAGATCGTGACCGGAGAAACTAGGATCGCCGACCGCTACGAGATCGCGAGCACAACTGGACGACGAAGAGAGCTCCACCGCGACACGATCTCTTCTCTCACCGCCGCGAAAAATCGCGAGCTTGGCGCCGAGAATCTTCCCACACCGCCGTGAAAATCGCGAGCTTGGTGTTGCGAATCTTAGCTCACAACCGCGAAATTTGCGAGCTCGGCATCGCGAATCTTTTCGCACCGTCGCGAAATCACTACCCAGCTCGGATAACTCCGCCGTCAGCGCCACGACGACCAGCCCCCCCTTCCCCCCCACCCCCCCAACTGATCTCCAGCCACGTCAGTCGCCGGCTCCGCCATCTTCGACGATGATGGCGATGATTGGGGGTGGGATTTTAAGTTAGGGTTTGTTCATAATTTGGGGTAGATTTGAGATTTTTAATTAGTTGGGGCTTATTAAAAATTTTAATCTAGATTGTGTGGTTTGAAAAAAAAAAAAAAAAAAAAAAAAGGAAAAATAATTTAAAATGAAAAAATATGTAAATAGTGCTATTTACTTATTTACCTGATTTACATGATATTTACCTAATTTTTTTTTATCTATATATCTTATTTTCACTTGATAAATATGATATTTATTCGTTAAATAAAAAGCAATAAATAATGATATTCACATGATTTATTTGAGTAAATCTGATATCTACTTGATAAGTATAATATTTACTCGTTTATAAAATCAATAAATTGTTGGGGTTAGACTTCGTCTTCCCAATAATGACGTTAGCTTTAACAGTTTATCTAACGAACGATGAACTCCCTATTCTAACGCCTCCACATTTGGGCCGGACCCAACTCACTGTGAAGTCAATAACGAACGATTATCGCTCGTATGATTGGGCCGGACCCAATGACGCGATTCGTTCCAAATCAAGCATCGAACATCGAGCTAACGGATCAACACTGATCCTTCACTTATTAACTTTATTAACTGCGAACGATAGATCATAAGGATAATGTCTTATTTTCTATTCATCGTTCGTCTTTCATATTCAACAAGGCTTATATGGTTATACTCTCTATAACAGTCGGACCCAGCGTCGACGATGATTGTGTCATGCCATCATGATAACTGATCAGTTCATAACTGGCAATAACCGCTAAGCCTCAATCTGTGGAACATTACAGTAACTGCTGAGTTCATATCATGACACGTGTCCCCAGTGGACAATGATGGAAAACCGCTCAACATCAGTTATTAGTCCTTCCTCTATAAAAAGAGGGGGATCCCCCTTCAGAAAGGGATCCGGAAACTCTCTGAACTCATATTATTACTCTGCCGAAAACATTCCAGAGATTATTCTTGTATTTAAGAATACCCACATAGAGTGAATATACAATACTGACAGAGGACGTAGCCCGGTTTGACGAACCTCTCTACATCTTGGTGTTGATGATTTTCTATCTCTGTCTTTTACTTTTATTTCTGGTTCTTTCATACTAATTTGCTTTATGAGTTTCACTAACGATTGCCAAGGGCCCATTCAACTGTTTGTTTATTCATTATTATTAACTTTCTGTTAAATTTTGAACCGAGCGATGTCAACGCTCGTTTGCCGATCCTGCAATATGCTCACACTCGGAGGCAAGTCCACTTCAACTTTTGATCCCTCGACGTCCGTCTCGGGGATCGCGACCTTCGACTTCCTGCTTCTCTTCGCAGGAATTTTCCTCTTAGGCTTCTTAACCACCTTCCTCTTCTTAGCGGGTGGCGAACTCGGCTTTGATGGAGGTTCAGGAGAAGACTCAAGAACAGGAAAAGGCTCAGGTTCGTTAACCTGGCATGCGCTCGCAGCAGCAGCAGCAGCTGCTCGTTCAGCTTCCTTTTTGGTCCTGCGCTTGGCCATTATGTCCTTCGGAGTAGGGACCTCCATGACTAATGAGTCTAAAGCAAATTCTGCGATCAAAGCCTCCTCGTCAGTAAGGGGGTCGACGAACAACGGAGTTCCAAAAAGTCTCCTTAGCGCTCCCCTAATTACAAATGCCAATCTACCCAGGAAGGAACTCGTTTAGGAATACCTGACGGGAGTTCGACGAAGTCCTTCCACAGGCTCGATGCTCGTAACCTCCTTGGAACTTGAATATCGTCCCAATCTCTATCTGGCAGAGCAAGTAGACGCTCAAGCTTCTCTTCGAACAAAAGAGCTTTGGGAGGGTGGTTTCTTCAATTCTTTGCCTGCAGGACACACATAAATTACATCAGAAATCAATGAAGTCATTAAATCGAATTTCTTCGTTCGACGCTCTTCGTTCGATACTTACGAAGAGTTCCCCAGAAAGGGTTAAAAGCGTCGGCCAGGACACCATCGACCTTTTTATTTATATGCATGAAGAAGTAGCGGTCCTGCCAATATCTATCGGCGTTCTTCATCTCGCCAACAACTTGCTTCTTCCGTCGAGGGTACATCGAGTACCGTCCATGATCTTTCGAATTTTCTGAGGATAATATATCGCGAGCACATCGTCCACTGTTAGTTCGATGCTCGCTGCTTCCGATAGCACGATCAATCCCAAGAAAACCCTCATCCCATTCGGCATCAACTGTGGGATGGCGAGGTTATAATGATTCATGGCTCGAATAAGAAGAGGAGGAAGTGGAGTCGAAGTCCGCATTCGAAGTCGATGGTATACATACATATCCATCCTCTCGGAAATTGTGTCTGCTCGCTCACCCTTGAATGGTAAACGAATCTGGACCTCGTTCGGGAAACCATATCGACCCCTGATTCTGACAAGTCACTCTCCGTTAACACGGATCGAGGGTTCGACGTTCGTAAATAAGTTTCGGTGGTCAGCCGACGAGGTGGCTCAATTAATCGAGCAATAGGGGGAATCGATACAAATTCTTCCCCCGATGTTGTCGCCGGACGACTTCTCTCAGAAGCCTCGTTGCTCGTACCAGCACCCATCTGGCTCTGCAGAAATTCATGTTCGCGCCTCGATCGACGAATAGGTTGACATCAACTCCTCATCGTCTGAACTGCTATCACTCGAGTCAGTGCTCGTCCATTCGACGTCCACATCATCAATAACCTCCTTTGTTTATCCATGTAGGGGAAAAAACTAATTTTTTGGCGAACGACAAAAGTATTGAAGATCTAAGCTTCTATTTTGTCAAAACCCTATTGACGTTTTGGATGAACTCGACGAACACAGGACCAAAATCCAGTGAAAAACCCAGAAAAAAACCCTCAACCAAACTACTCGCCCAAAGAAAATGCAGGAACTTACTAGAAAGACTCGAAAATAGAATAGAGGCAGTTTTATCAAATCAAAAATTACTCGAGATGGAGAAGAAGAAAAATCTGCCTGAGGATTCGAAGAACTTGAGAAACTTGAGACTTGATCTTCTGAAGGCTCCGTGTATAAATAAAGGGGAAACTGGGCATATGAAGGTCTATAAGCTTCACAGCACATCCACGGTCCCGACCGTTCAGGAGAGGCACGATTCAAACGGCGTATGCCTCGTAACTTTTTCGAATTCCCACTTCAAAAGTTCGTACCAAGCAACGGCGCGTATCCCGAACAATCTCGGATATGACAGCTTGAGTCTATTACGTCGCAACGGTACGAATTTCAAAATATCATAATGATACCGTGTCAGGGTAACCACTCGAAATGTGCCACGTTGTATTCATTAAGTATTTTTCACTGAGCTCGAGACTCCCATCGATCGATTTCTGTCAGTCTAGTCAGATTTCCCTGATCTGATTTAACCACGACTGATGCGACCATCGCCATGTATCAAACACTCTATCAAGGATCCATCGCTCGATAGAGTGGGGGGCTATCTGTTGGGGTTAGACTTCGTCTTCCCAATAATGACGTTAGTTTTAACAGTTTATCTAACGACGATGAACTCCCTATTCTAACGCCTCCACATTTGGGCCGGACCCAACTCACTGTGAAGTCAATAACGAACGATTATCGCTCGTATGATTGGGCCGAACCCAATGACGCGATTCGTTCCAAATCAAGCATCGAACATCGAGCTAACGGATCAACACTGATCCTTCACTTATTAACTTTATTAACTGCGAACGATAGATCATAAGGATAATGTCTTATTTTCTATTCATCGTTCGTCTTTCATATTCAACAGGCTTATATGGTTATACTCTCTATAACAGTCGGACCCAGCGTCGACGATGATGTGTCATGCCATCATGATAACTGATCAGTTCATAACTGGCAATAACCGCTAAGCCTCAATCTGTGGAACATTACAGTAACTGCTGAGTTCATATCATGACAGTGTCCCCAATGGACAATGATGGAAAACCGCCTCAACATCAGTTATTAGTCCTTCTCTATAAAAAGAGGGGACCCCCCTTCAGAAAGGGATCGGAAAACTCTCTGAAACTCATATTATACTCTGCCGAAAAACATTCCCAGAGATTAATCTTGTATTTGAGAATACCCACATAGAGTGAATATACAATACCTGACAGAGGATGTAGCCCGGTTTTGCGAACCTCTCTACATCTTGGTGTTGATGATTTTCTATCTCTGTCTCTTTACTTTTATTTCTGGTCTATTCATACTAATTGCTTTATGAGTTTCACAACGATTGCCAAGGGCCCATTCAACTGTTTGTTTATTATTATTATTAACTTTCTGTTAAATTTTGACTGTAGGAAAAACTAGACATCTACATAAATAATGATATTTACAGAAACACTGGGCATCTAAAAAAAATAATATTTACTGATTATTCTGTCAATAAATATCAATAAATATGATATTTATTGACAAATAACGATATTTACTAGTATTTACAAAATCTGTCGATTTTTCACGTATTTATTAAGTAAATTGCATGTTTTTTAGTAAACTACTTTAGTTAGCAGATTTTTAAGAATCTAGTTTTTCTAATAAAATTTACTAATCAATTCAAATTAAATAAGTTAAAATCCAATTATTTTGCCCTGTAAATACAGTATTATCATATTATATTAATATGGTATTTGTTACTAAATAGTGTTTACCAAATATAATGGTATTTCTAAGAAAATAATAATGTTTACCTATTCTATTTTCTCTTAAAGGGTGTTTGGTGTGTAAGTTTGAGTTGAAATATTTTAGTTTCAATAGTAATTTTTGTTGACTTTTCAGAAAAGATAAAAAACTTTTTCAGAAAAGACAAAAACTTTTTCAGAAAAAGATAAAAAAAGTACAGTTTCACTTGAGTAAAACGAACCAACCAAACAGGCCCTTAGAGACCATTTACTATTATATTCGAGAGTTTTTATTTTAGAAAATTTTTATTAGAGAGAATTGATATACTATTTCATGAAAAATAGTATTGGTAAATACTAGTTTTATAGTAAATAATTAGATTTACAGTTTAGTAAATACAAGTATTACAAGTAAATAATTGGATTATAGTTTTTTTTTTTTTTTTTTTTTGGTCAAAATTAGAGTCTATAAAGGATTTACAAGTAAATAATTGAATTTAAAATTCCTTTTTTTTAAAAATCAGAGTATATAAAGGATTTACAAGTAAATAATTAGACTTACAATTCTTTTTTTTTTTTTTTTAAATCAGAGTATATAAAGGATTTAAAAGTAAATAATTGAATTTACAATTCTTTTTTTTTTTTAATCATATTAAAAAAATCATAATATATAAAGGATTTACTAATAAATAATTAGATTTATAATTTTTTTTTTCAAAATCAAAGTATATAAAGGATTTATTAGTAAATAATTAGATTAACTTTTTTTTTCAAAATCAGAATATTTAAATGATTTACTAATAAATGATTTAATTTATAGTTTTTAAACAATTTATTAATAAATAATTAGATTTACAGTTTTTTTTTTTCAAAATGAGAATATACAAGGATTTACTAGTAAATAATTAGATTTACATTTTTTAGGACTTACTGATAAATAGTTGGATTATAAATTTCTATGCATTATTTCTTGTAAATAAACTTTTATTGAGGTGAAAAATAGAATTTTATTAATTATAATTTCTATCATTAATTTAAAAAAACAAAAAAAAAAAAGGCCCCAAATTGAAAAATTCCCAAATTGGAAACCCTAGGAAATTGAAACAGCCACAGCCACCACTCCCGTTGCCGGAAAGAAGAGCGACGGTGGCGAAACGGCGAATCAGGGTTGCGGATTTGAACCTTCACCATCGCCGATGAGATCCGCCGTAGTTACCATATCACCAAAGGAAGACGCGCGACTATTCTGGAATCGTGATTAAGCTTGCGGACGTCGCCGGCGCTCGTGTTGCAATCGATCTCGCGAACCTCAGGTCCTTGTCGGTTGTTGCAGAGATCGAGCTTAGTTCCTCGTCGGTCGTGAACATCAGAAGCCACGGAAGCGATCGAAACTCATAGAATCCCACCCTCCCTGAGCCCGGAGATCGATCACTTGCGAACTCATTGTAGCGCTGGGGAGATCCGAGGTGTCACTGCAGCAACTCGTAGCCGTCGCGATCTTCACCGTCGTTCTTCGTTGTTGCCGTAGTTCGCAGGTGAGAACCTCTGATGGTAAATTAACAAAGAGAGGACGAGAGCCAAAGAGAGAGAAAGACATAAGGGAAGAGATAGAGTAATGAGAGAGAAAAAGGATAAAATTGTAAACAAATAAATCAATTTTAATTGAAAAATTAAAATATGCTATAATTTTTTATGTTTTGTAACAATGTTATTTATTTAAATAGTAGTTGTCAAATATGCTATATGATATGATTTTCGATAATTAAATTGGCCCTAAAATAAAAGAAAACAAAAGAAAACTTAAAAGACGCATTACAGAACTAATGGTACTGAAAGCAAATGTTTTTAACTAATAGAGTGATAAGTCCCACGTTATAAAAATACAAACAATTAACAATTTACCCAAAGAATAAAAACCAAGATTGAGAAGAAAAATCTGTGAGAGAAAAAAGAATCAATAAAGACAAAATTCAAAGGGAAGAAACAAGTAATTAAAAGAATCATTTATAAACCACTCTATGATTGATCCAGAAACTTAATTTTCTTACTTTATTAGATAATGATTTATTGGAAGCACTGAATATAGTCTACGACATTTGAGTTCCAAATGCTTTAAACATTGTCAATAATATAATTGAAAACTTGACAATCATACGTTTTAATTAATAAATAAACTCTATAAACATCTTGCTTCGGCATGCTTTGAAATATAAATATGAAAATTTATTTTTAAAAATACAACTCAATTCAAATTAATTTGAATCTTTTCGCAATCAGTATGGGAAATTTTATTAAATTCATTAAGGAGATATGAAAATACCAAACATAAGAAATCGGAGCAACATGTTCTCCGCGTTTTATCAAAATTGCGAGCTCACGTCACAAAAACACAAGATCGTGCACCTAATTGCGAGCCCTAGGGAGTTTAGCTTCACCAGGGAGATAGCGATTCCTCTGTCGTGGAAGGACGGCTCACAATTATCGCGGGTCATGGTCTCACAATTCTCAGCCTTTCGATTCCGTCAATCTTCATCGATGGTGCTCAAGAAGAGAGATAGAAAAGAGACAGGCAGTCAAAGAAGAGAGAAGAGAGAAAGAGTTGATAAAGAGAGAGGATAATAATTATGTTATCTTACCCATTAATTATAAGGAGAGGGTAATCCCTTCTATATCCAAGGATCTGTCGGCGAAAGTTCATCTGAAGAGCTCGTAGGGTATTCTTACGACGGCGACGTCGAGGATATCTTCGACCACATGGCAAAGTGACAAATATGGGAACTGTGAACTAAATAGAATTCCGAAAGTCTTGAGATTTGGATAAAGAGTTAGAATATTGAAAATTCAACACAACAAACCGAGGATAACCACTTTAGGCGATCACATAGACAATTTGAATTACAAATCTAGATAATTATTGGTTATTTCAATTCATAGTCCAATTTTACGAAATGGATTCAAATCCTCTGTTTAATTTTTGTTTCCCAGATGATGTCTCAGTAATAATATTATGCCACCTCATTTTAAAAAGTTTAAAATACTTTGTGACTGATTTTTTGTACCTTAAAATATAATTTCTTTCAATGATAGGTCAAGATATATTAGTTAAAACACTATTTATAAACACTAAAATTGGACATGAGATGTTAATCCTTACCAAATATGAGCATTACTGATCATAAATTTTTTTATTGATTTTTTTTTTTTTTTTGAATTATTACTGAATTGTGTATTCATCCCAATAGAGCCTATAAATCTAAGGCCAATTTTCTTTTGGAGAGTAAAGCTTTAATTATAATGTCTTTTGTAAATAGTAGTGTGAAAGATATCAATTCTACTTCTAACTTTTTAAGTATCAATTCATGTATCATTTTTTCATTGATAGATACAATTAATTTGGGTGATAATTTTTTAAACATTTATCAATAAAAAAACGACAATTAGAATTGGTTTTCCTAGTATTTTTCGTCTGAAAATAGTGAAACTCAGCATTAAAGAGGACATTGCCATCGAATCAAAGGTGGCGAACCTCTAAAAATTTTTAATGTTCTCTACTTTTTTACAATTATTATCTTATTGTTCATCGTGAGGCATTGATCACTGATAAGACTAAATCCAAGTTGATGAATTTTTTTCCGTCAAACAAAAATCTTTTTGAATTGTCAAACATATCCTTAGTGTCTAAAATCATATTTACAAGGAACAAGAGTTAACTTGCAACTTTGCCCCTTCAATACTGTTGCCAAACAATATTTACAGAACAAGAAACTGTACAACGAAACTACAGTGGGTAAGTTTCAGATCTAGCAATTCACGTTCTATAGGGATTCTGGGTAACAAGTCTCCTATATTTTTGTTTCTTCTCACGTTCTCTCTAATAATAGTATGTCACATCAGTTATAATAGTTTAATTGATATGATATTTTTAGTTGATATGATTTAGATATTGTAATTAGCATCATAATACTTTCAAGGGAAACAGAGACATAGGCGTCGGACACCTTTCATTCATGTGAAGGTGCGTTCCATTGTGTCATATTCTAAAGATAAGGGTAAATTTATTTTTTAGTTCTTAAACTTTTAAGTTTATACAAACTTAGTTTTTTTTTTTTTTTTTTTTTTTTTTTGTAGTTTAAGACACCCCTAAACTACTAAAATGTTTTTTCAATAGTCATTTTCGTTAATTTTTAGCCGAATCTGTCGGTAATTTAGTAAAAAAATATACTAACTAACGGATTTTATCTAAAAATTAACAAAAAAAGACTATTGTAATAACTTTTGTAATTTTTTTAGGGTCATTGCAGTTACGAAGAAAAAAAAAAAAAAATAGGATCACAATGCACAAATATAAAAAATTTAACGACTAATTTAGCAATTTGCCTGTTGTGAAAACCACATGTTAAAATAGATATGTCTATCTCTAAAAAGCAGTTATTTTATGCAAGTAGTTTTTGAAACTTGTCTTTTCATACGAATTCCCATTTTCTTGGTTGGCTATGTTCTTTGAGTTGTTGCAAATCTACATAGCAAGAGTGGTGCAGGAGATGGATTGACTCCAATGCAAACTAGTGCATATTCTCATGGGTCAATAATGAATTTAAGCCCAATATATGTTTATAATTCTTTTATAGAAAAAAGAAAATTATTTTCCAATCAAAAGAAATACCTGCACTATTTTGGCTCGTATAACCTCCAAATCAATAAGAAAACACAACCCTAAAAAAACAAATAATCAGTTGTACTAACAGACCTGAATGAAATGTTATAGGGAAGAAACACGTAATGAATTCCAAAATCATAATAATATGTACACTAATTTTTCAGTATACACATGACTTTGTTAAGAAATCCGCTATAAAGTATGGAAACTCTGATCGAACGCAATTTTGAGACTCATAGATAAAGGCCCCACAATTACAATAAAGAAATAAATATTTTATTTGTTATTTTTTGTAATTTTGTATTTTTATTTTTTGAAAGCTACAAAGAAACAAATTTAGCATACTAAAAATACAGCTTACATGAGAATGTGAGAAAAAACCACCTCCCCTATCACACAACAAACCCAAACACACAATTATGAACATACTGCGGATTTTTACATCGCCTTTATCATGACATAAAAACAAAATAAAAAGATTTAGGATAAGTTACATTCTGGAGTTCGCTCTTTTTTTTTTTTTTTTTTTTTTCTTTTTTTTTAACTTGAGAAATTCTTTGATAAGTTCGTAAATAATAGGAAATTTGGGATATTAAATTCATTCCATAATCAAATTTCATAAGTCTAGGATTTACTTGTATTTTCTCCATGACCAAATTCAGTAAATTTGGAATATATAATTGTTATCCCCAAATACTTTCAATTAAAATTTAAAAAAAATCATAATTCTCAAAATTTAACAAAAAGACAATGATTTAAATCTCATATCAACCATATACTCTTCTAGGATGAGATGGTGTGTGCGAAGCCTGGATTCATTTTGGTACTTTTTTTTTTTTTTTTTTTTTTTTTTGAGGGGAGGGGTGGGAGGATCTCCCTCCTTCCACTGTAAGTAAGAAACGACAATAGTCTCAAAAAACGACAAACATCTTCATAATTTACACGATCTCTTTTTTAGTTCATGTAAAAGCTTGAATAGTGCAAAAAATCGTCTATACTCTTTATAAACGACTATAATTTACGGAGGATGAAACTAAGATTCCAAATCCACCTAAAGACAACAACAACAACACAACACACAAAATAATAAAATAAAATAAAAAAACTACGCAAAATTTTATTGACGACGAAATCCAAATCTAATTCCACCATACAGACCAAAACGGTTTTGATTTTTTGAGCACTTAGCATCACCTCAAAACGACACATTCCATGGATTAAGCTACAAACGACAACAAACACCAAACTAGCAATCGACGATACAATTTGTAGCAAGTAATACGACAAAACAAACAACCTAATGACACAAATCAAATTAAAGCAATAAACGACAAAATTGCTAAAACTCCCTAAATCTTCTGCATCAGAAAATGTTCTCAAAAAACGACAAACAGATAAAATTGCTGTAATAATCGAACATAAATTCTAGGACATATGAATTTCAAATGCTGAAAGGAACAAATTCATTAATTCTATCATAATTTAAAAGCTGCTTTATCTGGCACCGTTAAAAAATAAAACTAAAATTAAAATTAAAAGTCTAGGAAATATAAGTCTATCTTATGTACAAGGGACATCAGTAAACTTGCACTTGGCCTTTCATACTGCTGCCAAACAATTTACATACAAATTACATGGTAAGTGATCGATCAGTAAAGACACCGGCAACGAGCATTTAAGAATTGACGTGTGAAGAAGTTTCGGCTCTAGCAATTCGCTGTTCTCGAGTACTTTGGAGGCAAGGATGGACACCTTTCATTCATGTGCGGGTATGGTTCCAGTGTGTTATATTCAGGTAGTTCCATTCGATACTTACCTAGAATTTGACAGTAGGGAAGTTTTACGTCATCCGCGTCGTTGCACCACTTTGGTAGGCGGCTTAGATCATCCTCGAAGAACTTGAGCGTATAAGCATCTTTGATCTGCATTGTTTGAAATGTAATAAGTAAAGAATATGCACATCCTTGAAAATGCCCTATGGAACAAACTGTTTCTAGATTATTCAAAATGCCATATCTCGAATGGACATCATAAAAACTTTTTCTACACTCTGAAATCTAAAAATTATGATGATGATATTGATCATCGATTCAAGTAAAATAACCGTTGAATTATCCTGGAAAAAACTCACTGTAAACTCAGTGACTTGGATAGAGCTAGCAACTGGATCAAAGAGTCCAGCTTCCTTGTACATTTCTAGAATGAAAGCAATGCAAGATGTTGACTTCCCATCAGCGTACAACCAATCATCTTGCTCGGGAATCGTCAACAGCTTATCAAAAGATAGCCCACGCCTTTCAGTCTCTACTAGAATGCTAGGAAGATCAAGACCCTGCACGGAATACATTAAAACTCTTGAACCATTTCTCATGAAAGTAGTAAATTCCGATAATGCTCCAGAAAAAGGAGAATCACTAATTTTATGTTTTGGAAAACAACTTGAGACCATTTGTTTGGGTATAATATTGGGATGTTAAAATCCATTGATAATAAAAGAATGGATGGTTAGTCATCTCTATATAAAAGAATTCAGTTGGTTCAAATGGTTCAATTCTTCTACTTCTTTTTTTTTTTTTTTTTTTTTTTTTTTTTTTTTTTTTGAACTTGGGGATGGGGAATTCAAACTCTACACCTTGTGGTGGAGTCGGGTGTTAAATTACCACTAGGTTCTGTCAACAACCACAATTCAGTTGGTTCAATTTCAATATAAGTTACTCTCGAGAATAGAAAAGTGAAGATGTTACTGCACCTCAGTTCCAAGTCGCTTGTTCAAGGCTTCATTCCACAAGTTAGCAGCATATTCAGGCTGCATTTGGTTCCAAACCGTCATAACAGATGCAACCTACAGTACAAGAAACCAATAGTTAAGACCAATTAACCAAGAAGACCTTCTGAAACACTTAATTGCAGTCATGAGCAGGCAAATAACAAAGAAAGGGACCAAAACTAATAGCCGATTCTAAACGCCTGGGGTGAACAAGATTATATATCTTTTGGAGTGAGAAAGAGTGACCCAAAAAAACTACCATCGATGTTACCCTTCTTGGGCATAATACTTTGAATGTTCGTGTAAGTACCAGTGACATTAACATCACTACTAATCCCAAAATTTAGACACAACAAGACCAAGATATTATGTCAAAATAATTTCGTACCTATACATTGGTCGATATACCATAAAATTCCAAAGCAACTTACCAGTCAAATACTGGGGAAACCAAAATTTAGAGAAGAAACGACCAAAATACTCACTCAAAAGGTATACTATGGAACATTAAGGGCTCCTAAGTGACTAGCAAGGGTAAAACACTAAAAACTGACATTAGCACTCGTAAATAAAATCAAAATCAAAAAAGTAAATCTTAAATGTAGATAAAATTTTATACCAGATGAGCATCCAAGGGAGGTGGATAGTTGCCATTCACTGTATCTATCCAGGCGAATAACATTATTGATACCCATATGGTTTTCCTTCCATGCTCCTTACATATTCCCAAGCAGCAGTCTCATTAAATTTTGCTCGAATATCGGGATGTAATGGAAGCAATGCAATATGAGGATTGGCATCATCCTTTCGTCTGCTCAAACTCCCACCATTCATCCCATGGTAACACAGCAATTACGTCTTCTCCCTGCAAAAAGGAAAGGCAAAAGTGTCACGTTTGCATAAAGGCCAAGCCATTTGGTACATTAAATACGCACCATCCACACACACGCATTTCTTCCTACATTTTAATGAACGTCCACCTAAAATACTTTTCACCATCTGACCACTTGCCACTCAAACCAACTAATTCTCGATAGAACCTTAGAACTCTTTTGAACAATTGAATTACAACACCAATAGAGGAACTTATTCACTCTAGAATACTAAGTTACTATTGTAAAGAATACAAAGATACATAAAACAAAGTTGATGATAGTGAAATGAGGATGATACTATGAAGCTACTGCTTTCGTGTATACTATTTTAGCAAGTAATATATGATTACCTCATCATTTTCATTTCCCGATTCTCCGACCCACAAGTTCCCTTCAGAATCTCTTAAGCAAACAGCAGTGTGGCCGGCATAAGCTCCACTAACCCACTTCTCTAGAGTCTCAAAACCACCCCAACGCCCACGGATCTTTGATATTGCAAGGAAATCTCCAGAGTGGATGTCATCAACACTGATGTTTGTTACCCATGGCTTGGGCGTTCATTAAAGGTAGCCCCCCATATGCTTCTCGAGGAACGCAAGGTTGGACTGCTCACCCCATTGAGTATTTGTGAACAAAGGGAAGACTTCCCACAAGGCTTGAAGTGTTCCCAGTGTCCCTGCTTGCATGAGAAAAATCGAAACACCTTTTCGTTTACCTGATATATCAAAAGTACACATCACGTTACAAAACAGTAATACTACTAAGCCCAAAGTTAGAGAAACTGGTGACTTACATATTCATATTCCGCTTTCCCTTCCCATTCTTTAAATTCAAGCGTATGTTCTCGAGATAGAAAGTAGTAGTCCCATGTTACACGGTACGGAGTTGCAAAGACATAGAGATCCATACATGTCCAACTATGAGCTTGCTAACCTGCATTAGAAGTTAGAACACAAATAATCGTTTATTTCCTCAATTGGACAAAGAAAATTAATTTTGGAACTTTAAAAAAACCTCAAAACAAATAAAGCTTAATCATTACTTAAAAATTAAATAGAGATATGCCCAAATCTCCAAATTTCGAAAAATACTAAAGTCCAACGGAAACACAGAACAAACCAAATAATTTTACTTCACATAACAGAGAGACTATATTCAAAGTAACTAATCATCGTTTGTCTCATCATTAATTCCACAAATCCAAATAAAACTCGCCAAAACTCAGATTAACCAACAAGAAGTTTAAATTTTACTAAAAAAGATCAAATAACGACATGCCAAAAGACTCCAAATTTCCACAACGCCCACTAAACTTCAATCAGAGACACAGAACAAGCCAAATAATTCCACAAAGAAGAAAAAAGCTACAGAGTAGAATCAAAGTAACTACTTTTCACACTGTTAATTACACGAATCTAAATTAAACTCGCCAAAACTCAGATTAAGGCCTACTGAACTTCAATCAACGACGCAGAAGAAACCAAATCGAATTCACTTCACAATATACATATTTATATATATACCATATGTGTATATATACACATATAGAGAGAAAGAGAGAGACTTTAATCCAACTAAACGAAGAATTTCTTGCTCAATCAGTTCCAGCAAACTCGAATAAAGCAACAAAGCTTCGTTTCCTTCACAAACTGGATCGAATTTTAGATAGAGAAAGAAAGAGAGGGAGTATAATCAAACTAATTTCCGATTCAATCAACTCCACCAAACTCAAATTAAGCATCAAAACTTCAATTTTCCACAACCAGAAAACAAATCAAAGTTTTTTTTTTTTTTTTTTTTTTCGGTTTTCGGACCTCGATATGGAGAGTTCCGCCGCCGAATTCAGAGCCGGTCTTGTTGTGAAACTCCAGCCAAGCGGTGTTCTGGTAGAAGCAGGCACCTTTCCAGTGAAGAGTGTCGTTGGGAGAGGAGGCGGCGCCGACGAAGGTGGGGAGGAGATCGACGGCGCTGTGGAGGTAGTTGAGGATCGGCCACGCCACCTGCCGCGGCAGCAGCGGAAGCACGTCGTGGGGATTGAACGGAACCGCCGCGGAATCGGCGGGCCAAGGGGAGGATGATAAGAGGGAGCTCAGAACGACAATAATGCGGAAGCAAAGGAGAGGAAAGAAGCCATGGCTAGAGAGAGAGAGTCCGAGACTAGTTTCTCTCTCTAAAATGTTAACGTTGAACTCTTTTCTTGCCAACTTCTTTTTAAAATTGTTTTTTTTTTTTTTTTTTTCTCTTTTTAATGGAAATTTTTATAGGAATTAAATATTTTTTTTTCTTTCTTTTCTTTTTTTTTTTTTTGAATAAGATTCTTTTTTCTTTTTGTTTCTTGTGCTAAATCGATTTTTCAATTACATCTATGGAATTATTATTATTTTGATTATTTTGTTTGAAATTATTATTATTTCAATAATAATAATGATAACTAGTTTCTTATTTTTGATTATTTTGTTTGAAATTATTGAAATATTTCAATAATAATAACGATAACTAGTTTCTTTTTTTTTTATTTAAAGTATAATGCTAACTAGTTTCTTGCAAACTTTATTTTAGACTTTTTTTTTTTTTTGATTTTTTTTTATCGAAAATTTCTGTAGAAATATATGAATGTTTTTTTTTTCTTTTTGTTTTTGTGCTAAATCGATTTTTTTTTTTTTTTAAGATTATTATTATTATGAAAGAGATTCTCTCGAATTTGGTATTACATGTTCATTATTGTAAGGAAGCTTGGAGAGTGGGGTAGGTGTTGACTGGTCTGCGGATAAAAAATTGTTAATGTAATGAAACGACACGTCGTTTTAACTTTGAACATTGCCATTTGGACATTATCATTCTACATGTCGTTTCCCCAATAACAAATGATATACTGAAATGACATGTCGTTTTAATCAACCTTTCTTTTTTTTTAAAAAAAAAAATTGGGAGTGGAGGATCAATCTTTACACTTTTAGATATAATTAAATGTGATATTACCCTTACAATATGCCTGTAATCATTTCTTTCTACGTGTTAGGAGTTTTTTTATGTTCGTCTTTGTGTCCTCATGTGTACGCTCTAACGCTATTTTCCTAATCTAATCCAACTACTGGTGCAATTGAAAAGGAGTTCTTCATACATACATTTATATATATATATATATATATATTTGATTCACTCTCAATTTTAGGATCATAAGCAAAGACTTGTTTATACTTATAAACATGAATCTCTAATTAATTAACAAAGCAAATAATAATGATTATTGTTGGTGATGTTAGTACTCATTTTATGTTGAATATTAGTTGTTGGTTTTTCTATCACTCAAACTTGCTTATAAGAATTGTTTTGAAGTAGGTTTTTTTTTTTTTTTTTTTTTTTCATTCATATTTTGAAATTATTTTTTTATTGTAAATTTTTGGAAAATTTACTTGCATCCACTTGTACATGACTCCCCACTTAATAAAAAGAATCCTAATTATATCTTATTTATTTATTTACTTTTATATTATGTCTCCACTAAAGAAATTTCAATACTTAAAGCGTAAAAAAAATATGGGGATTCTACGATGGAGTAAAAAAATTTACCCCATTAATCGGGTAAGATCCAACGGATGAAAACATATGAATTAATATGGTACACCTAATAAGAGTGTAAGTAATAACATGTGATTATACTAAAAAAAAAAAAAAAAAAAAAACTCTTCCCAACAACAAACTTCCTAAGCCCGCCCCCCGCTCCCCCCCGGTCGCCCCGCGACTGGCCGCAGTGACGAAGATCAAGCTTCGGTGGTCTAGCGATGGCGACAACCCCTAGGACAGCAACCAACCCCAGCAAATGGGTTTTGCTCCAGCGACTCTCATTTGCCGGCCGGTGGGTTTGGGAAGAACAAGAACAAAATCAATTTGGCTTTTTTTTTTTTCCTGATAATGGTCTTCAAATCAGATGTGGTTGAGTTCACAACAAATTTTGTGTAATCATGAAATCTGAACCATTTAAACGAGATTCAACGTTCAAAATTTTTTTTACCCCTTTAATGGGGTAAAATAGGGAGGTCTCGTCATAAAATTTCCCAAAACAAATATGCACTTCTTTTTTAAAAAGAAATAACTAATATACCAAAAAACAAAATGTTTGTTTCTTTAATGGGATAAAATGGGGAGGTCTCAATATAGAATTTCCCAAAACAAATATACACTTCTTTTTAGAAAAGAAATAACTAATATACCAAAAAAAAAAAAAGTTTGTTTCTTTAGTTAAAAGGATTTAGAATATTGGATGTTTTTTTTTTTTTTTTTTTTTTTTTCTATTTAGAAAATCTAGAGAAATGCGCTCTAAGTAGAGGGGAGGAGCCTAAAGACTTGTGTGAATGCTTAAACACCACAAAATATTTCTTTATCACCTTCTTTCAAGAGCACAAAACTAATAAAGTTCATTCGGCGGGGAAGACTTCATCACTATCTTTTGTTAGATTATGGGCCCGTTTGGTGACTTCGAACATATCTCCAAAATTTTTTTTTTTTTTTTTAAACTTAAAACTACTTTTTATTATTCACGACTTTAAATATCTATTGTAAACTTAAATTTTAAAACTCCATAACTTTATTATTTCGAGTCTAAATAAGATCCTTTTTTTTTTTCAAATTACATAAAATTTTGAGAAAAACGAAATAAGATACATATTGATTTTTTTTTTTTTTAAACACCTATCAAGCTGTTGTTTTCAACCAAACACGCATTCTAAAACTTATCTCGACTCCAATCCAAAACTCCATCTCCAAAGTCTCTGGCCATAAATTCAAGAAGGGAACAAAACTATAAAAAAAGTGAGTTAGGTGGAATAGATTTCTTAATTTATGTTTTATAATTTGGAATGAGAAATTACCGGCTTTAACAGTAGCACATGTCTTAAATGGGACGAGAAAACATGTCCCGAGCATGTTCAAACCTATAGGACATGCCTAAAATGGGACGAGAAAACCCATCCTAAATGGTAGCACATGCCTTAAAAGGAGACAAGAAAAACATGTCCTAAACATGTTTAGATTGTAAAGAAGTTAAAATGGTAATCATTTGCAAACAACGAGACAGATGTAAGGATCTCGAGCCTATTATCTCATTTACTCACCCCATTTGCATTATATTCTATAATTTTCTTTTATTTTCAACTTAAAAATCTTGTATTGTATTTTTTGTTTATTTTATAACGGTATCATAAGTACTCATGATGGAGCCATTATGGGCTAACGTAAGACCAGTTGAAGGCATCAAGAGGTGGAAAATGAATGGTACAGGTGATGATAAGAATACGAAGAGAGAGGTGTAAAGACAAGGAACAACAAATAGGAACTTCTACTTATTAGAGGTCTTGAAATACCGAGAAATGGGGACTTTATCGCGTTTTGGGACCATAACAAATGCTTGAAAGTTCTAAACTTTTTTATTTATTTATTATTTTTTGTTTTTTTGGCGAAAACAAAGAAAATAAGTTTAAAAAAAGGTTTAGGACAAAACTATGATAAACCATGATTAATTACTCTCGTTTTTTAAAAAAATTATTGTTACTTTACGTTGGATCGAGACTGGATACATAATGGTCTTAGAGAGACTCATTAAATGAGGCATATTATATAGTCACATTCCTATAAAAATTTGCCTATTAAAAGCGTTTAATTTTCTTAGACTTGTGCATTTTCTATATAAATTCGGTATCTTATAATTCCAATAGAAGATCCACTTGATTGCTTAAAAGGATAATTCGTATGGTGACCCTATGAAGGTTTATTCTTTTTTTGATACTTTTAAGGGCTTGAATATTCCTCAAACGTCAGCTTTGTTTGCTTTTCAAAAAAGAAAACAAAAACAAAAAAAAAATCCTTTTCCTCCATTATTTCGTCAAAGAATTAGCAAGAACTTCACATGAAAGACAAGTGGAGAAGAAACCCAACGACAATATAAATCCTAATTAAATCCTTTTATTTCCTCACTCACCCATGGCTTAAATTCTGCCACATAACCAACCACATAGCCGTAAGACATTGGACTTGCTCACACTCAAGCAAAGTCCAAATTTATGGTCCATTTTAAAGCAAAAAAGTTTGCCACTTGCATTGCCAAAGAACGCCAAAAATTATTATTTATTCTACCTATAGACAAGTTTTTAATAGTTTTTTTTTTCCCCTAATCATCAATAAGTACCGTTCATATTACAAAATTAAATTTATAATTCATTAATTTTCATAAATATTTTTGATTAGTTACTCAATATATTACATTCTATGTTCGTATCACATGTTCGTATCACATGACTAAAACAATGATATCCATCAATAACTAAGGGCCCGTTTGACAGGAGGTTGGAGTTGAACTTTTGGAATTTTGTTTATAAGTGTGAATTGAAAATGAAGTGTTATTTTTTTAATTGTATAAATTCCTAAAAATTGTTCTGATTTTGGTTGACAATATGAATCTGGTTTTGCTATTATCATCATGTGAGGGTTTAGCAAAAAATAAATAAATAAAATCATCTCATTCGACTTCATATAAGAAAGTTATAGATTTTTAAAATTTAAATTTCATACGAATTAGAAAATATAGATAGAGACATGTAGATTTGTACTGTAATTAATTAGAGTACAAACTTTTAAAAACCAATCTAAAAAACATATATTAAAATGGAAGGTCCAAACGATCTCTAAATATTAGAATAATTATTGAAATTACTTTATTTCGAGACTTCTAGAGCTTTCTTGAACATCCAGAAAGAACCTTAACAAATAGGTGACACAAATTCACAAAAAACTTTTGAGATTTGAACCACCCCACGAAAGCTACATGCCCACCACAACTATTTGCTCAAACCCATTTTCTCCACAAAACTGCCCTCTTAATCCACAGCCACTATTTCAATCTTTCACTATAATAAATTGCATTTCATAGGCTATCACATTGGTTTCTCTTTTAGCCACCCACCAATGTCCATCTTATCTCAAAACAAGCTTCCCTTGGGTTCCCAGCGCCATTTTCACACATGCCATGTTCCTAGTTTCCGAACCTGGGTGCAATGCTCGGTCACCACTACCACCAAACCCAAGAGAGAGCCACACCGGCTAGTGATCGAACCACATCCTGTGCCCCCAACGCCATCTCTAGCCACAGATGGTGCCCGCCGCGTGATCAATGACCCAAGCCTGCTGTCAACATGGTCTCATCGTGCATGGGTGGCATCCGGGTGCACCACCGTGCTCATTTCTCTAGCCAAGTCCTTGGCAGGTGCAGTAAACTCGCACATTTGGCTGGAGCCCGCTTTGGCTGGTTTGGTTGGGTACATATTGGCTGATCTTGCGTCCGGAGTGTACCATTGGGGCATTGATAATTATGGCAGTGCCTCAACTCCAATCTTCGGTTCCCAAATAGAGGGATTTCAAGGTCACCATAAGTGGCCATGGACAATCACCAGGCGTCAATTTGCTAACAATTTACACGCCCTTGCTCGTGCCGTGACCTTCACAGTGCTTCCCATAGACCTCATTTGTAACGATCCCATCATTCATGGGTTCGTTGGTGTGTGCTCAGGATGCATCATGTTCAGCCAGCAATTTCATGCCTGGGCACACGGCACAAAGAGCCGGCTCCCACCACTCGTGGTGGCATTGCAAGATCTCGGCATACTAGTGTCACGGTCACAACATGCTGCGCACCACCGGCCGCCATATAACAACAATTACTGCATAGTAAGCGGGATTTGGAACGAGTTTTTGGATAAGCAAATGGTTTTCGAGGCATTGGAGATGATTTTGTTCTTCAAGCTAGGAGTGCGACCCAGAACTTGGAGTGAGCCAGATATGGATTGGACGGAAGCGGCTGAGACCCCATCTCAACTTACAGTAAGCTGATCATGTCCATCTTTTCCAAGTCATTTACTCAATAAATTTAAACTCAACAAAAATTGTTGGCAACAATTATTGAATGTATATTGTAAGATTTATCTGAAGAAATATTGGCTGTGTATATGATCACTGGCATTGTTTTACCATAAAAACTGAAGGGAAACCACCTCCTTCATTCAAAATAAAAAAAATTATTCGTTTCAATCAATTTGCATTTCATTTCACATGTCATTATATATAATCAAATCAACAAAAAGCTATCATTTCCATGGGCATACAACACTCAGAACACGGGTCACTATAAGTCATGTCTGTGTCTTTCTCCAAAGCTTGTCAAGTATCGGCCCCTACTGTCGAGGCAATGGGAGAGACACAGGGAAACCAATATCGGCGTTTACCGTCCCTGTGGCCATCATCGATCATTGCAAGACCTTCCTGTAGCAGATGAACGGGGTTCTAAGCACACGGTCTGTAATCAAATTTACATAGATGCTGAAATGGATAGATAGAGTAACAGACAAAGGATTGTGTGAAAACATACATCTAGCAAAGTGTCAAGGGTGTCGATTGCACGACCAGGGGTCCAAGAGAGCCGCCTCTCTACCTCATCAATGGTTACAAAACCTTGAGCCTGGAATAGAGATAAAACGTAATATTATTTTTCATCTCAGTTGAAGAAAAATTCATAGTTTCATTGTGAATAATTATCCTGGTTGATACCGAAACCTAGAAGTTATGCTTATAAGAAAGTTGTCGTTGAAAAAACAACAGAGCGAAGAAAGAAAGAAAAAAAAAAAAATATATATATATATATATATATATGTAACCCTATTTAGAAGAAAGACTTCAAGGCAAAACAAAGAAGGAACTTCTATTCCTGTATGAAAAAAAGAAAAAAAACCCAACCTGGGCGAGCTCAAGAATTTCGTTATGGTCTTTATTCAACTCTGTTGGAACAGAACGAACAAGCTTTTTCTTTCCAACAGAAATCACCTCAAAACCACTACCAAGAACCTGAAATCAATGCATTAGATGTTAGCTTATAAAAATGCCAGAATAAACGCCTACACGTTAAGACAATATAAGCGATCATATAAAGAAAATTTCAAAGTTGTTTTAGCAGGCAAACATTCTTCTACAACTGATTACTCAACGAAGAAATGAAGAATAGTTAAACTATATAACTAAAATGGCTCAGAATACTCTTAGTGTCTTAATAAACGACAACAAACAAAGGGTATTAGCAATTTTAGCCACAGGCACCAAATCCATAATACCTTCAGCTTACTTATGGCTCGTAGGCAGTCATCCTCGGAAACTGCTTCTCTATCGCTCTTTCGCCTCTTACGAAGTAGGTTACAAAGTTCCTGTAGGTTGATCAAACCTCCATTGTGAGGTCTAGTTGCCAAGCATATGTCAACAATTTGTACGCCTGTCTAACCAAGGATGTCAAATTCAAAGAATTAATTAACCATGACAGCATGCAAGACCTTGTTGGCTGCTTTGATTTTCTTCATCTCAATGTACAGAATAAATTAACCATGACAGCATGCAAGACCTTGTGGGTTGCTTTGATTTTATTCATCTCAATGTACAAAAGAAATCGACACTGACCCTTCAAATTCTTAATCACAGTAGCATTAAAACAAAAAAAAAAAAAAAAACAACAACAACAACAAACAAACAAACAAACACACTACAAAACCAGTACTTGTTCCAAAATCTAAGTAATATGAATACAACATCAATCTGCGAGTTATCAGTTATCACTCTTGGCATCTTCACAAAAATAAGAACTTAATATTGATCTAGACTTTATATTCACTTTAATTTGTAAATGTGTTTCAGACTTTTAAGACGTTATTTGTTGTTTATGAATCTACAACTATGAATCTGCTATGCAAGTACATATCTTTAGTTTTATAATTCTTTTACTGTTTCCATCGTATGCCTAAGAAGAACGCCTTGGTACCTCATGAACCGTTTTTCCACCGAATCGTTGAGAATGAATTGATGTTCTATTCTAATAGAATAGAATCACATATTACAACTCAATTTTTGTTTTTTTTTTCTAAAAAATTAACCTTAGTTTCACTATTTGTAGTTATTATTAGAGTTATGTAACTCAAACTTTAAAAGTCTATAACTTTGCATATACAAGTCCAGATGAAATGATATTTTTTTTAAAATTACATAGAATTTCGATTGATATTTTTTTTCCAAACACATTTTAAATTTTTACAGTTTTTAACACTAGCAATTCAAACGCCTCACCAAACTCACAACTTAATTCAAATCCAAATTCTACAATCCAAACCTTAGCACCAAACGCATGCTAAGTTCACGTTGATACGGCCCAATACCTTGCTTCTCTCTTGAGTCTCGTCTCTCAAAATGACAGAAATGAGAATGTCATAAAAAAAAATAAAAAAATAAAATTTCAATTTCTGTCACAAATATATCGCATTTCATTTACTGATCGTATCGTACGCATTTTAAAAAACCTTAGAAATGAGAATATGATTACCAACCAAGTTCATAGTAGAAGTCACCAATCCCCAGAAGCTCAGCCCAAAAACCCTTATTTGAGGCCAAGGGATCCACTCCAACCTTAGTACACATCTCGTGGAATTGTGACCTGAACGCAGGGTTCTTTCTAATATCATTCTGTATTAACCAAAAAAAAAAAAATTACAAATTAAATTATTTAAAAAAAAAAAAAAAAAAAAAAAAGAAAGGGGAATATAGCAGCTTCAAACTTCAATCACTAAAACGCACGATCCTTATTAATTAGCCTTAAAATTCTTCATTTAACTCCTAATTTTCTGCTAATTACACTGCTAATTATATAATTATCAGCAGAATATTGGGAAATTTATGTAAAGAACCAAAAAATAAATAAATAAATAAAAATAAAAGACCTTGTGTTTGCGAGCGAATTCTTCTAATTGGGAACGGAAAGTGGCGAGCTGTTCCTTCATGAGATCGGTTCTGATCTTCGCTACATTTTCTCCCAGCAATCGATATTGGTCCTACAATTGCAATATGCATATATACAAACATATAGATATTTATATATTATGAAATTGAGGGGGGAAAAATTGAAATAAATCGAAGGAACGGTTATTATAGGAAGAAAATTGGTATAAAAATTGAAATCTTTTGGTAATTGAACGAACCCTAGCAGCAGCGGCAGTTTGTAAGCCACCGATTCCGGGCCTCCTCCTCATTGTTTTTCCTTTTTTTTCTTTTTTTTTCTTTTTTTTTTTTGGGGGGGGCGGAAGTGTTGGGGGTGCTTCTTCTTCGTTTGTCTGAAGAATTTTCTTACAGGAAGAGACCAAGAGAGTTATGTTGTAAACGGAGGCATGTTATAGTAGTTTGAAATAGAATAAGTTTAAAACTTAAACATAGTTGACAACAAAAAATCAGAGTGGCGCAGCGGAAGCGTGGTGGGCCCATAACCCACAGGTCACAGGATCGAAACCTGTCTCTGATATTATCTTTAAACTTAATTTATTTTTTTTAGTTGGTCTTAAACTATTTGAAGTTAATTAACTTTTTATTTTTTATTTTTTTTATTTTTTTAGTTTGGTCTTAAACTATTTGAAGTTAATTATACAAGATTAAAATCGGAGAGAGAAATTGTCGGAGTAAACATATATAGCTTGTCTCAAATCCGGTACCGTTTGTATCCGGCACTAACGTGAAGGCTAGCGTTTGTATCCGGTACCGTTTGTTAATGCTAAAGAAAAGAGGGTGGGTTACAGCAGAAATAACAAAAGCATTAACAAAACATTTATGTCAGTGAAGGGGAAAATAGAATAATAACATAAAGGAGTTAATGGTAAATTTATATGCATGAAAAGAAGAGAATGGAAAGATTGAAACCAGGTCTACTATAGTCGTGGCAATATATATTTAGAAATGTAACTCAGTTATAAGTGTGATGTAACTCCAATTTTTGCTTCTTATCATTGAATTTGAAACATAGATTTCATATAAGAAAATTATTTGTTAAGCTTTAAAGAACTTGTTAAATATTCGGCATTTGTTTAGTTTGTCATTTTAACTTCAACCCGTCCTTTTTGTAATTCATTTTCAACTTTAGATTGTATTTTTTTTTTTTTCCTATTAATTCCTTATCTAGCCCCTCACATTTACTCTTTTGATTAATTAGGCTAAATTCAACCGTCTGATTTTCATCCTATGGTGTACAATGACGACCATTTCTGTCGGTCCCAATTTGGACTGCCAAATAGGAGACATTTCCTCTACACTTACTTAAAGAATAATAATACATATCATGAAAAATATTAGAAAATTTTGTTAAATGCGTAGTTATTGAACACTTATTTTAAAAAAAAATGGCTAGACTTAATTTTATTTAAGAAAATAATAGGTGGTTATTAAAATGTTGATTGACCGATAAAAAAAAGAAGATTTTCATCATCTGAAGTAACGTTTTCACCTGAACTTTTGCTGTGTATCTGTAATTCTCAACATCTCTATACAAAAAATTCCTTCTAAAGAGGTAATTCTTGTAATCTTCATTCACTTGGTAAATTTTGTTATGTATTGGTGTAAATCACTGGCTACGCCGAGATCCCCGTAGCTTCCTTTGGTATCAAAAATAGGAAGGCAATAGGGATGAGAGTGCAGAAAACTTGAATGGCGATGCCCGAAAGAAGGTTGTCGAAAGAACCCGAGGATATGCTCAAGATTGAAGCCAAACTGGCGCCCATGAACGATCCCATTGTTGATCCTAAGTTGTTAATAGACATGAAAAGGGCAAACAAAGTGCCTTCAATTCCTGGTGGGCATAGCTGGCCGGACAAGATCAGGAATGGCATGAACCTGCAGTACATTAAATCAGAAATGGTGAAAATTGCCACAAATTTCCATATTCGGTTTAACCAATGAATCTATTTATACTTGTTTCAAAAGATAAAATGGACGGATGGAAAGTTACTAAAACAAATGAGACAACCACGCATGCATTTTATGATGGTGAGTGGCACAAACATGAAGTTCCTTAAACTCAGAAACGGCAAAAATGAACTACGAATCGGTTAATCAATGTAACTATACTTGTTTCAGGAAATCAAATAGAAAGATGAAGTTTTACTAAACTAATGGGATAATCGGGCATGCATTTTCTGACGGCGAATGGCATAAACCTGTGGCTCATGAATATTATCCACATTGACAAGACAACTAAAGCGAAAACGTTACAAACTTCTCTCCTCGTTATAATCGATGCATGTATGCTTGTATCAGAATGATCAATTAGGTGGAGATTTACTAAGAGAAGTGAGAAAATCATGCATGCATTTTAAGACCACAGTTAACCATAGAAAAATGATGGATGAAGAATGAGTAGTATTAGAACATACTTAAACTGATTGATTGCGTCGCTAAGAGCTGATCCACAAAGCACCATTATCTTATCCGATATTCCAAAGGCGACATTCAATCGAGACACTAATACAACATCCAGGGCTGTTAATAAAGCCAAACCAATTTGTGCCCAACTGCATGGATATATCAGAGAGAAAATAACATCAGAAAACTCTAATTCAAAGGAATCTATAAGGCTATTTATCTATGATTTCATTCAACAAGAAAATATATGTATAAGATATACATACAAAAATAAAATTACTACAAATTGCTACTACTCACACGAGGATTCTCCGTAACTTCATAGTCTTTAGGTACTGATTATAGGTGAAGGTTCCAACCATTAGCCCTAACCATCCGACAACTCGTGTAGTCCCCAAGAAAGATGCTTCCAAGTTTAAGACTTCTGTCTGATAATAGAACATGACCGTAGAGAGATTTGGAACAACCACATGTGCAAGGAAAAACCAAGCCATTGGTCTGAACTCCCAGGAAAATAAAATTCCAAGATTAGTAAGAAAGCAACTCCGGAAATCAAAATAGCGAAGATTGATGAGATTGGAAGCCAGGTGAAGTACCGAAAATGTATAGACATGTACAAACTGGATTGTAAACTCATATCTTAATTTATACCAAGTACATCAAAACCAAACTCTCTACCTTAAAATGATAGGTTTTCGAAATGCACGGAACAAGCTATAACTGGCAGATTTCATAGATTGGAACCATGATGATGCCAAGGAGTCAACTTTTTCAACACTCGGGAGTTTACTTGGGATAGCTACATCCTTCTTGTGGCCCTTTTGACTCTTCTTTCTTTTTAAAGTACTGATATTTGATTTTTGATACAAGAAACTATCTCCATCTATGTTACCATTGTTCCCGTTCACCCCACTGGAGCCTTTTGAGTTAGAAGCCTCGGGCAGAACTTTGTTGCCTACAGAATTCTCCTTAACCAAGCCACAAGATAACAGCTGCATGAATGGTAGCACAGAAAAAAGAAGAAATATCTTATCTGTCTTTAAGTTACTTAATGCATATCCTCCTGACAAGCTCCCGCATATGCCGCCCACAGCCATTGCCAGCCAAGACATCGACTGGAGGTCTCCAGCAAACGAGGCCCTGATTGTGGACACATGTAAGATACAAAGTACCTTCTAACTGATATACATACAGATAAAGTTCTCTGAACAAAGTAACAGAAAGAGCGCAAGTTATGTACATACCGCTCAAATCTTACAGCCTCAGCAATCATTGCATCAACAACTACGTCGGCCATGGCTGAGCCAAAGTTTTGCACTGTTAAGAGAGACATGAGGTGCCATTTGGAACTTCTCATGGCTTCATTAAGGCCTAGTATAAGCCATGAGACTAGAGAGAGCACGGTTGAGATCAGTAAGTATGGGATCCTTTTTCTTCCTTTGATTGGTATACAATCTGAAATAATTCTGCAAAGAAGTCTTGTAATCAGATTCCAAAGTGCAAAAAACAGAAAGTAATACTATAAACACGTCTTATCTGGATTCAATGTGGACCATGGTATCAATCATTGGGTTATAATCTATAAACCTACTGCTTATACGGTGAATTCTTTTAATCCTTTGACATTATGACATTAACCCGCATGAAGATAAAACACACACACACACACACACACACATACATTTCAATTAGAGAAATGCTAGAGTTCACAAAATCTTTCAATTCGAACTTCGCGAAACAAGTGGGTGCAAGTGTAAGTGCACGTGAAGTCACTAAAACAAAAATGCAAATTTCTGATAGTTTTGATATGCACATTTCTGAATTGAAATTCGGGAAGTGTAGCGGCGTTCTTTCAGTAAAGGTCAGTGTGAATTTTGATGTCAGTGCTTGTGCATCACAGAAACACCGAAAAGTATCGATTGAATGGAAGAAACATCCATACCCGTATAATGGTTTGATGCTCCATGGAAAAAATGCAACTGTAAAAACAAATTGCGAAGCTGAAGGTGATAACTTAAGCCTATCTTTTAGTTGGTAAGAAACTGCTGTCCATACAAAGGATCTAAAACCCTGCATCCACATATTCATGACAGGAAATACATTAGAATCCAAATCCTTATATATGATACTTATATATATATATATATATATATATATATATACATGAAAAATACCACAAGACTAGTTAAGAAAAAGAGTTCCAAAGTTTTAAAAAAAAAAAAAGTCTAATACCTAATACTAAGGCAAATATAACCTAAACTAATTCAAACTTACAAACTCCAAATAGTTCAGGAATATATAAAAACATATATATGTAAAAGGATAATAGAAATTACTTACGAAATTCCAAAGTAACCTCAAATTGATGAATTATGAATTTCAATCACTATACACGAATCCAAAAACCCAAACAAGAAAATATATATATATATATCTGAAACTACCAAATACAGAGAAAACCTGAATTTTTCAACGATACAAACATCAAATATCATAAATTTGAAACGAAATTAAACAGGTCACGGAATTCAATCGGAAACGAAAAGAAAGAATCACAGAGAAACGAAAGAAAACCTGGGTGAAATAAATCAAGCAAATGAGCCAAAGAAACGATAGTCCAAAAGTAGCTCGCAACTTTCTCAGCCATTGTATCATTTTCTCTATCGGAAAATTTCCATAAATAAATATGCTATATATATGTATTTATATCGTTGCAGCAATGTACCTATATATATACTCTATTTATAAATATATATATATATATCTATGTGTTTTCTTGGAGAGCTTTCATGGCTAGATTGATTCGTCACGCACTTTCTCTCTCTTTCTTCTTCTTCTTCTTTTATTTTTTATTTTTTTTCCTCTCTCTCTCTCTCTTAGGTTTTTTTTTTTTTTTTTAACTACTAAACGGTATTTTGGGCTGAAAGTTGTTTGACATTTTTGCCACCGCCGAATCTTAAAGCGTAACGACACTGGGACTTTACGTGCTGGGCTTTATCGTCATTTGGATTAGTCCTTATGACTGCCCAACACGTCCATCGCGCCAACCAAATGTTGCCACCTCGTCACTGGGGTCCACTTAGGAGCTCCGATGATCTGCCGTGGTCGCCGCCACCTCTCAAGGTTGGACTTTTATATTGATTTTTTTTTCTCCAATATGTATTTTTTTTTTTTTAATATTAACAAGAAATGAGATTTGTGGGTAAATGAGAAGCTTTTTAATATAAACATATATTTTTTAGTTTGGGAATGGGTTAATTCAAACTCTACCTCATATAATAAAATTAGGTGTAAAATTATCGTTAAATTATATCGATAACCATCAAATGTCATTTAAAAAAAAGATCATGTATTCTGTTGGGCTAATTTCTTCCTACTAGTAATACATGTTACGTGTACATCGCACTTTAACATAGAATAAACGTCAGCAAACTACTAATATGATATAAGCGATTCCGGTCGATCCTCAATGATATATCGCAATATTGTATCCAAGCTTAAGATCCTCAAGGTTCGAATCTAGCGTGAATATGGTCAAGTTAGTAATACATTAAGTCAAGCCAAAGGTGATTTTATCTACCGCTCGAGATAGACCCCTGTTGTAACTTTTAAGAGCCGTCTTTTAAAATTAACTTTAACTTTATTGAAAACTTTGATTACATTCTCAAAATTTCAGGAATTTTTTTAGGAAAAAAAAAAAAAAACTTAAAACTTCTTTTTTAATCGCTTAATACTCAAATTGTTTTCATCGATAATGAATGCTACGTTATCAGGTTTTGTAAACCGACTTTCTAAGATAAAACATTTATATACGTTAATCTTAGAGGATTTTAGGAAATCACATTCAAAGTCTAGATAAGTATAATTTAAGTTTTCAGGTGCTATTAATATGACAAACTAACATCTTAATCCAAATACCCGTAAACATATATATATATATATATATATTGTAGCTTATATTATATATATTTGTTTTCCAAAATAGTATCTCTTAGTTTTGAGAAATAAAATACGAGGTGATATTCATACACCCTCTACCACCACCACTATCACCGCATCCGTTTTGCTTGTCCATCAGATTAATTGTTCGCTGGTTTCTTACCTGAATTTTCTACAACATGAATAGTCTTGAATGAATTTTCGTATAGCAAGTATAAATTTAAATCTCACAATGCAATAATAATATGCAAGACTTTTTTTTTTTTTTTTTTTTTAATGAAGTCACATATTATGCTTAGTTTATCTTATTGCGCCACTTGTGTACGTATTAGGTGCGTGCAACTAATGCAGAGTTGGGGGAGCGATCCTCCAACAAATCCTAAGGTCATAAATAGATCGTTCAAAACATCTCACTTTGGTGGAGGCTGGTACGACACTTACATATCATTCTTAATCGTTTCATATTCTTGTTTAGTGATCATGCAGATATGACATGTCACAAGAAAATTATAAAACTATGACAAAACATAATAGCAAGGCATCATATCGACATGCATTTCAATGGCACATCATTGACAACACATATAAAGTTTTCATGTTGTAGGTGAGATTTTGTACTTACAGAAATTCGACAAATTTGTGATTTCTCTGTCAATCTGCCTCGTTCAATCATATTGTCGGTACCTTGTCCTGATTTAATTAACACCTGATAGTTAGAACGGAGTTTGAAGTGAGTAAATTTAACTTTATAATGATTTTATCCATTCCCTATTTATAATTAACTTTTTAACTCTTTTTTTTTTGTTTTGTTTTGGTCTAGTCTAAGCCTCCGTTTGATATTCAAGTTTAACTCTAACTAAACTGTACTTTTTCAACACAATTTTTGTCTTTTGTGAAAAAGTCAACAAAATTTATAACTAATTTTTGAAAAGTCAACAAATTTCAAATTAAAAATTTTTATCTCTAACTAACTTACCAAACAGAGCCTAAAGTCTTAAGATAAAATCTTTCATTTCATTGTTTAGCCGTTTCATTTTTAGTCAGATTTTGGACTGTCTTAATTTTATTATTTGGTTTCAAGCTCCTGTCAAAAGTACTAAACTATCTAAGGTAGTCAATATTAAAGTATATATATATATATATATATATATATATATAGCGAGAACAAATTTTCCCATAACTTACAGTTGTTCATATTTTAGTCTTAACTTGAAGTTTGACAACTCTTAAATAATTGAAGCTTTTATTTCTTAACAACCATAAAGGAAAAGGATAAAGTCCTCATTATTTTCATTTGAGCTTCGTAAAAACTCAAACTTTTTAATATATTATACATTTAAAAAAATAAAAAGAAAAAAAGTCTTCATCTCATAAAAATGGAAGCTTTTCAATCAAAGTTCCATTTTTTATCTCTTATTTTATCAACCATTCACAGATCTTATTTGATTTATCTCTTAAACACAGCCAAGTCCACATATTATTATTATTATTATTATTATTAGGGTTTTTCTCTTTTCTTTTTCACTTTTTTTTTTTTTTTTTTTTTTTTTTTTTTTTGAAAAAAATTTGAAACCTTTTTAAGCAAAGTTGAGAGATTTATACTAAGTTCTCCCAAGCTTGTTTTGCCTTTTGTTCTTCCTTGAGAACACCCTTGAAGTGCTTCCGATCACACTAAAAATAATAATTTTAAAATTTAGAAGAAAATCCCAACTTTTTAAGAGTAAAAATTTCTATGAAACATACACAAAAATCATAGTTTTTATCTTTGTTAGTGATTTGGAATACTTTGTTTCTTAAATGTCGTTATCTTAAAAGATTCGGTTGAAGGTTTGAAGTGAAAATTTTCTTTTATTTGATTAGGAATGGTACGGCGTAGGAGAGGACAAAACAGAATGACCACTTTTTTTTTTTTTTTTGGGCTGTAAAAGTGATAGAGGCTATCTTTTGCTGTAAAAGTGATGGAGGCCTATCTGATAAGCTTAATAAGCAAGCTTTTCTTTTTGACTTTTCTAATATTGAGAGCACCGGCACCCTTTTTTATTTCTCTTTATGTATATACTTTATAGGTTATATATATACTTTATAGTTGGATGTCTTTTTGTTTTTTTTGGATTATGTAGTTTGAATGTGTTTATGTTTGTTTGGATTTTAGATTTTGGACTTTGTAGTTTGATTGTATTTATGATTGTTTATATTCTGAACTTCGTGGTTTGAATTTTTTTATGTTTGCTTGGATTTTGAATATTAGGTGTCTTTATATTTATTTGAATTACCTTTTATATTTATATTTATATTTCATTATTGGAATCGAATAACAAACTTTTATTACTAAGAGTATTTTAGTTTGATTAAAAAAAAAACCATCTAAAACATCTATCGGGTCAAAATTAGACCAAAAAAAAAGATAAACTGTAGATTAAATCAGACCAAACCGTTATAAACGGTCTGATCTATGCATATAAAACGGTCCGAGCTGGTCTATATTCTCTAGACCGTTTAAAAACGGTCCAATCTATGCATATAAAACGGTCCGGGCTGGTCTATATTTCTCTAGACCATTTAAAACAGTCCGATTTGGGACCAGACCCCGGACTATGCACACCCCTATGATACAGGATGTTAGGCAATGACCACTTGATGTCTAAAGAATGGACTATCACATCTTAGGTATGATACCCAACAGATCCAAACGGGGGCTTAGGATTCTAAGCCCTTACACTCGCCCCGCTATATATAAAACAAGTAGCCACAATCGCACACGCATTCACTCGACTCTATCACTTGATAACCACCAACCTAATCATGACACCAGAGACTGAGCACCCAACATGTGACAATGTGGAAGATGGAAATGAACAGTTAAAATGACGGGGTACAAATTGGTATTAGGACAATCACTCCAACACATTCCTTTCTAGTCATGGAAGAGCATTCTTTGAGCTCACAATATACTGAAGGACGGGAATTTGGGAGGATCTTTTAGGCATGACTAATGTATCCAAGGGGAGTATGTAAATCCATTACGATCTCCACCATGAATGCAGTGGGTGGTTGTCTAGCTTCCCATTTTCTGTCCCATAATTGACTTGAACCATCATTATTGTTCACCAACTTTTTGTGTACGGTTTGATAATTTCACCATCACACACAACTCTTTTAGTTTTTTCTTTCATTTTTAAAAAAATCAAAGGACAACGAGAAACGATCAATCGTAACTATTTATTTTGCGCCCACACGTTTATTAAATATATGCATTAAACCATAACTAATTGTGTACGAGGATGGACGAATCACTATAACCCTACACAATGGTTAAAGAACATTTGGTCTATAACTTGAAATTAGTATCAAATGCTTCCACCATGAGAAACTTCCAAACCTCTTGGGAATAAGCCTAATGCCATTTGGTTTAAGAAGCATTTTCAACAATTCACCAAAAAAAAAAAAAAAAGATGCATTTTTAGGAGACTTCCAAACCTCCAATACATTTTTAAGTTACCTTCTTTATACCTTTATTTAATACATTTGATGCACTGTTTAAGATATACTTGACAGATGAATTTTCATTTTTTAGTTGGTGTCTTGTAAAAAAAAACACACACACAAACATATTAGAAACTGATTTGTCACACATCTTTTGGTGTTCAAGAAAATTGATAGATAACTTAAAATACCTAGCTTTTCTCTTTTAATTTTCCCCTGAAATCACCCATTACGATAAAATTAATTATGAAATTATCATTAATTTATGTAACCAATGAAATCTCGAAACGAATTGTTAAGATATTCTAATGAGAAAACTTGGTGAAGGAGCTTTTTTTTTTATTTTATTTTTTTCGGGGCTAAGATGGTGTTAACCGCCAAATCTACATTTCACTTACTTTCTCTTAAATTTTCATGAAATTCAAACTTCAAAAGTTCGTAACATCCTTATTTCTAGTCGAAATGAGATATTTCTAAATACGCACAATGACAAGAACAGCGAAACAAAATCCATAGTGCATATTTTTTTTTAAAACACATTTTAAATTTTTACACCATTCCTTATATCACAATTCATTTTCAATTCAAACTGCAACTATACGCGCATTTGAATTCCAACCTACAAAACTCCAACTCCAACTCCAACCATTGTTCCAAACGGACCCTAAAATTCAAAATAGTTGAGAAAAAACCCTTAAAATTTGGTCAAAACTAACAAAATAGACATGTTCAAGAACAATACACAGTTCGTCCATTCTATAAAAGTTTTGGTTTATTCTATTCTACCAAGCTCAATCCTCAGTAGATACAAACTGTTACAAAATGACCACAAATACAAAATATTTTCTGATAAACATGCCAGTTCTCTTTTCAACTTCTTCTTAGTTGAAACAGGCACATAAATATATATATATATATGTTTTTACCACGATATATACAAGGAGTCTAAGGATTTCAAATACAGTATGTCGGGACGATAGTAGGTCGATATAGGAAAGTTCTGACAGTGTGAGAGTAACCTGATGGATGATTGTAACCGAACTTTACACCCGAGCTGCCTTCGCCGAGATGAGTACAGTGCTCATGGAAGCTGCTGATGGGTCGTGCCAGGCACGCATCCCAGCGGTCGCTCTCGGGCATTGTCTCTGCCACTGTGTATATCCCCTTTGAATTTGTGAATGCCTGGTAGTTTAGAACTTCCCCGGATTTCGTGATGCAAAGAACAGCTACTTCAGCACCTGTATTTGACAAAATCAAAACTAATTTGTTAGTTCTTCTCATATATAAACCAAACCGGGATTTGAGAAATTCAAACTTCTCATGTATTGTTTTGAATCTAGAAGACAAGAGCCAAGAAATCACATTCGATCAAGGCATTTAATTCGTTGTCCAAATTTCCATGCATTTTCAATTTGTCCGAATTCTATCCTTTCCAAATTTTCTCATTCCATTGTTAATCTGAGGATGTATCTAACAAGTGGATGACAGAGAAATAACTTCAAAAATCGTTGATCCAAAAAAACAACATATATAACCAGAAGCCAATATCAAATAGATAATTGCACTTGTCCTAGTAACAAGCTGATGGCAAATTTCGCTGCAAGAACACGACTTTAGATCATGACGAGTAATCTCTCCCACAACGAAATAGCTCTGCCACAAGACCAACTACCACACGTTTTACGATTTATTATCTTCCCTATTTAAAAAAAATTAGATTACACAACTTCATTTTTTTTTTTTTTCACATAGACAAAAATTAGTTGGATTACGTGGAAGAACATTGCAGTTCATGATAGCTTGCAATTTCAGCAAAAAATAAAAAGATATGAAAAAGGTCAAGTTTTAGGTAAAAAAGAGGTTTCAGCATACCAACAACACTGCACCGGTCTTTAGAATTACAAAGATCACAACTTGCAAGAATTTCCATTAATTCAGTGAAACAATTTCAGACAGACTTAAGGTTAAATACAAGGCACATTTTAATTTACTGTTTATTGGACCAATTTAGACGTCACAAGTTAAATATATCTGATATCCAAGTAAAATTGAAAAGAAAAGCAAAACTCCTCAATTTACTAACCATTATAAGATATAATTTTTGCAGGGGACCTGGAAATAATCATTTTATAAGACTTACCTTCTAGTATTAACTGGTAAAAAAGGAGAGATTTTTAGCATACATGAATAATCATTATCAATTTATCACCGACCCACAAAAGAACAAAACCAAAGGACAAAAACCCCGATTCAAATTCAAATTTTCCTGGAAAGATAATAGTCATAATTACCAATCACAAAAAGATACAAGCCAAACACAAATACCCACTTCAGAAATGTCTCACCACACACAATCCAAGTAAAAATTGGACAAAATGAACTAATGGGAGAGAGAGAAAGAGAGGAATAGGACCTTGTAAAACCATGGTCCTACATAGATATTACATATATATATATGTATATATTTGATGGGGATAGAATTATAGCTCATCTACTCAAGGAATAGGCATCATAAAGATAAAAATCTTTGCAACATTGTTGACCAAGTTCAAATTTTCTTTTTTCCACTACTGTCTAACACAATCCTTTCAGAGGGATTTAACCACAGCCATAAAAATTTTCAGAACAAAAACACCATTCGGAATTAACTAGTCAAAAAGAAGCAACTTTTAGCGATCAATAATCATTTTCAATTTTCTTACCCAAAAGGGGGAAAAAATCATCATTATAATCCCAAAAGAATAAAACCAAAGAAAAACAAAAACCCAGATTCACATTCAAATTTTCCATGAAAGATTACGGTCATAACCACCAATCACAAAAGGATACAAACCAAACACAAAAACCCACTTCAGAAACATTTCACCGCACACAATCCAAGTAAAAATTAGACAAAACGAACAAATTAGAGAGAGAGAGAGAGAGAGAGAGGAATAGGACCTTCTAGAACATGATCTTCGGGTCCAACAGAGGAATCGCCACAGACATCACAGACGACTCTGCCATGGATCTCACCAGTCCAAGCTCCAACACCAGAAAGGAAGACCGTGAAGAGGAGAAGAAAACCCAGCAGCAGAGTTTTCTTCTGGTGAGCTTCCATGGCCGTACCTCGTGATTCGCAACACCTTTCACAGCAGTGTTCGTGTTTGTGACTCTCACTCAAAACTCAAAAACTGATGAAAAGCTCGTTTCTTGTCTTTTATTTTCTTATATTTATACATTTAAGTAGGTGGGTGTCGGCCGTCGTCTGGCAATCGGTTTTGTACAGTTTTACTTGCTCAAAATTCCAAGCTTACCCGTTCTTTTACTTCTCTTTTTGGCTTTGGTTGGTCTAACTCATGTCGGTAGCCGGTGAAAATTTGGAAACTTTCTTAAAAATGAGGTTTTTTTTTTTTTGGTCGTAAGAAAATATAGGGAGAGGCTGTGGTAGAGCCTCTCCCACAAACCCTACCGGTAGAGTTCTTTTTTTAACCGTTCGATTTAAATCAAACGGTTGACATATCAGGGGTGCATTATATTATCATAAACCTTACCTCATTTAAACTTTCTCACCCTCAATCTTTCCATCGTCGCCGACTTTCCGCCGCCGGCGACCGACGCCGGCGACTCACCTCCGGCACCAACTCCGGCCGCCGGCGACGGAATTTTTTCTCTCTCTCTTCCCCTTTCTCTCTCTTCTCTTCTCTTCTCTTCTCTTCCCCTCTCTCTCTCTCTTCCCCAGCCCAGCCGGCCCCGACCACCCCAGCCCGGCACCCCCCGAGGCCCCCCCGGCCCCCCCACCGCAGGCCCCCCTCCCCCGGCCTCCCCCCACCCCCCCAACCCCCCCCCCCCCCCGACACCCCTCAAGGCCCCCAGGCCACCCTCGCCCCGACCCCCCCCCCCCCCCCCGAGGCCCCCCTACCCCCGGCGCCCCCCCGGCCCCCCCCACCCCAGGCCCCCCTCCCCCGGCCTCCCCCCATCCCCCCGACCCCCCCCCCCCCGAGGCCCCCCGGTCGAATAGAGAAAGCCGGGGGAGGTCCTCGGGGGGGGGGGGGGCGGTCGGGGGGCGGGGGGGTGGGGGGAGGCCGGGAGAGGGGGGCCTGGGGTGGGGGGGCCACCGGGGGACCTGGGGGCTGGGGGCCGGGGATGGGGGCGGCAGGAGAGAGGAGAGAGGAGAAGAGAGAGAAAGGGGAAGAGAGAGAAAGAGGAAGAGAGAGGGGGCCGGGGGAGGTCTCCGGGGGGGGGGGGGGTCAGGGGGGCGGGGGAGGGGGGGCTGGGGGCCGGGGGTGGGGGGCGGCGGGAGAGAGGAGAGAGGAGAAGGGAGAAGAGAGAGAAGAGAAGAGAGAGGGGGGGTGGCTGCGGCCGGCCGGCGGCGGGGCGCCGGAGGTGGTCGCCACGGGAGAGAGGAGAAGAGAAGAGGGAGAAAATCACCGGCGACAGGTAGCCAGACGGCGGCCGGAGGTAGTCGCCGGCGGCGGGAAGATCGCCGGTGAGGGAGAAGACTTTGAGTGGGAAGGATTATGTAAGGCAAGGTGTATAATAATATGATACACCATCAACATTTGAACCGTTCGATTAAATCTTAACGGTCTAAAAAGTGACTCTACCGTAAATTGTGGTAGAGCCCCTAAAAAGGGACTCTACCACAGACTTTCCCGAAAATATATATGCTTGTCTTTCAAAAAATAAAAAAGAAAAGAAAATATAAATGTTTGCATTTCTTCAGAAGAGGGGGGGGGGGGGGGTTGGTGGAATACTCGGGGGAGTTTTAATGATAGGGATTTTTTTTTTCACTATTTATAAAAAAGAATGTAGTTTATATATATATATATATTTTTCTGAAGAAATGTAGTTTAGATTTTTTTTAGCCAAGATTAATTTTTTAATAATGTGATTGATAAATGTATATATTTAAACTTATAATGTGGGGTATGAAATTGTTCTTATTTATAAATTAAATCTTTGATAATTTATTTGATATTAAGGCTCGGTTTGGGGACACTTTTCCATCTAGTGGTTTGCAAATAGTGTTTGGAGAGATTTTTGGGTTTCCAAAAATTTACTAATTCACAATTTTTTTTTATATAAAAATCAACAAAATATGCATTTCAAAATATCTATTTTTCCAATTATTCTTTCACCAAACACAAAACTTTAAAATAAATTTTTTCCAAAATTTTTTATCCCAAATTCACATTTTCAAAACTCATCTTAACTCTAAAAATACTGATGGCAAAATATGTCTCCAAAAGTCCCCTAAACAAGCCCTAAAATTATAGTTTGTGTAGATAATAATAATAAAAAAAAAGTTCTTTCTGTAAAAAATCTTCAATCGTAGATCCAAGTCTTCACATTATGTCAATTCTACTAAATATCACAATCAATACTTTTACTTATCTATCAAGAATTCTCAATTAAAAAAAAAAGTAAGGAAAAAGGGTCATTTGCATGCCCTAAATTTGGCATATCAATACATAAGAGTAAGGGCCCGTTTGGTTCTCTATATCCACTCAAACTAAATTGTACTTTTTTCATCATATTTTTTGTCTTTTCTGAAAAAGTTTTTTGTCTTTTCTGAAAAGTCAACAAAAATTACTATTCAAACTTAAAAATCTCAACTCAACTCAAACTGAACTTGTGTACCAAACAGGCCCTAAATGTGATAATTTTATCTTTTCATAATATTTAATTAAATAATTAAATGAAACAAATAATAAAGAGACAAGAATATTCATATCTCTTAATTTCTTCCTTTTTTAATTTATTATAATAGTTTTCATATATCTCCGATTCCGTTTATCGGTCGGCCACCTACTGCCGACAGGTCATCGATCGCCAGCCGGTTTTTGGTTGTTGACTGGTCATCGAAATTTTTGAATTTTTATTTTATTTCAACAAAGGTGACTAGTTGTATCCAGCTCCGGTCACTGGCGTCGATGTTGGTTGTCGGTCTCTGGCTGGTCACTAGAATTTTGCATTCTGATAGAATGCAAAATGGATTCTATTAGAATGAAAAATATAAGTAGGTAGGTGTCGGTTTGTGGTTTGGCAATCGATTTTGTATAATTTTACTTGGTCAAATTTCCAAGCTTACCTGTCCTTTCACTTCTCTTTTTGGCTTTGTTTGGCTAACTAATGTCGGTGGCGGGTGAAAATTTGGAAACTTTCTTAGCATGAGTTGAAAAATGTTACTCCATTTGGATCACATGTATATTTTCAAAAAGAAAACTTTTTTTTATTTTAAATAAAAAAGTTTTTTTTTTGTTTTTTTGTTTGTTTGTTTTTTTTTAATAGAATAAGATGGTGTTTGGATATGTAAAAAAATATCTTATTCAAAATAAAAAGTTGTTTGGAGTGATAAAAAAAAGAATATTGGGAATAGTGCATTGTGAGAAGATTTAAAAAAAACTCATTTTCTTTTTTTAAAAGGGTAATGTACAAAGTAAGTTTGAAAATGATATATTTTTTCTTTTTCAAAATGAAAGAATGATGGAAAAAATTGAGATAAATATTTTTTACAAAAATTTTTCAATTTCGAAAATTAGACATGTCATTTTAAACATAGGGGTAAATTTGAAGAATTTTGTGATCATGTAAGAATTTATTTATTTTTATTTTTATCTTTTTAAAAGAGAATTTGAAGTGGGAGAAAGTTACGTGTGAAATTACCACTAGACAATACCTGTAACTACAGGTAAGAAATATTTTCAATAAGAAGGTAGGAAAAAAAATACTTAAGGGCCCGTTTGGTGCACAAGTTCAGTTTGAGTTGAGTTGAGATTTTTAAGTTTGCATAGTAAATTTTGTTGACTTTTTCAGAAAAGATAAAAAACTTTTTCAGAAAAGATAAAAAACATAATAAAAAAAATACAGTTTAGTTTAAAATGAGATGGAGAACCAAACGGGCCCTTACCAGTTTTTATGATTTCAATTGTGATTTTTTTTTTGAACCGGTTCTTTTTCCAATTGTTAGAAAATGTAGTTTATAATATTTCACTATTTATTTTTTTAACAAATTGCAGAGCAATGCAAATTCGTTTTTGTTTATAAATTAAGCAGTTGAAAAGTTTATATAACAACTAAAAGTACATTTAATACCGACTAAAACTGCTCTCATTCACTTCTTTTTTTTTTTTTTTTTTGGGCTTTGTTTGGTTAATTAACGTTGGTAACGAGTGAAATTTTCTAAAACATGAGTAAAAGAATGTAACTTTGGAGAATTTTATAATTAGGCAAGTAAATATATATCTAGTATGTATTAAGGAGACGGTAGGAAAAAAATAGTAATAGAAGTTTTTATGATAGGAATTGTTCTATTTTTTCATATGCTGATCAATTTTTCAGTATTCTAATTAATGAATATTTATCCTAAAAGGTTGTAACATATAGTATGTAATTACGATTATTAATAAATTAACTTGTTGGAAAATTTATTTAATGATTTAAATTACAGTTTATTAATTTAAAAAATGAAAGTTCTTAATGTAGAAATCTTCGACTATAAAATCTGAACCTTTATAATGACTAAATTTTAATAAATCCACAACTATATATAAAAAAAAAAAAAAAAAGGTGTGGATAAACATGTAGGTAATGACTTTTAAAATAATCTCATGGTTAATAGACAAACACTAACTCGTACTTTTTTTTGTCTATCAAGAATTCTCCGATAAATTTTGTGAGGGAATTCTCCAAAGAAAAAAAAAAAAAAAAAAAGGGGAAATTGTGAAAATAATTCTTTTAGTGCATATTTTTATTATTTTTACCTCATTGTTTGAATTTTTGTTTTGTTTTGTTTTATTTGACCTTGTAAGAAGATAAAAATCTTGAAGCTATTTTTCAAAAAAAAAAAAAAGAAGACAATATTTCAGAGATGTTATTATTCTTTTTTTGGCATTCCTAAAAAAAACCACAAAATAAGAGGGTACATTCTTGAAGATGAAAACGACATGCCGTTCGGAAACAATACACAAAAAAATGTGTCAAACGACAGGGTGAATCATTAAAAAAAATAATAATAACGACAGTGTAAATGCGGCATGTCATTTTCAAATAAGATAAACGGAGTGAACGAAGAGTCGTTTTCATTAAAACGAAAAGGGCGAAAAAAAAAAAAAAAAAAAAAAAAACGACATGTCGATTACGTGCTAATCCGTGCCAGTATTCCAACACATGACGTGTCATTTTTCCTTCCGAGAAAACAACAAGAACTTGAAAAACGTGTCGTTTCTTATTCTTAAAGAAATACACGTCGTTTTTCGAGGTCGAACTTTTCTACGAAGCGACATGTAGTTTATAATGCTTAAAAAACGACATGTGAAATATTGGTGAACAATAGATCTTTCCCCTCAAGAACAAAACGACATGAGCTCCAACGACAATTTTTTTTTTTTTTTTTAATTTTCTTGCCGAGATAAAGAAATATCTCGTGTCTACTATTATTTACAGGTCGGATCCGACGGCCATGCCCTTTCCATCTTCTCTAGAATTCACCTGTCGTTTTTCCCCTTCAACATAAAACAACAACAAAAAAGATGTCGTATATTCTCGTAAGGGTGGTAATGGCCTAAAAACGACATGTCGTAAACTGTTGATGAAACGTTATGCCGTTTTCAGAAACCCATTCCTCTTCTCGCTTCCCTTCCCTATAAATAAGGGCGCAACGAAAACCCTATAAATCTCAACTCGCTCCTCTCGCTCAATTCTCACATTAGGGCTTAGGGCTTCCAAAATTAATCTCAAAATAATTTGAAGTTCATGATTAAGTTTCAATCTTTATCCTTTTGGGTGATATTTGCAGCTTATATTTATGTTTCTTCTTGTTCTGAAGAAAATTATTTAGGAATCAAGGTGTTTTTTTTTTTTTTTTTTTTTTTTTTTTTTTTTTTTTGTGTTTTTATTTATTTCTTGCTTCTGGGTTTCCATTATATCCACCAAAATCTTGTGTTTCTGGTGTTTTCAATGAATTTACATTTTGATTTTAGGATTAAAATCTGTTTTTATTTTTTAAAATATTTTATTTTACATATATTGATTGTAGATGGTTTTTCCTTTTTTTTTTTTTGTTTTTTTTTTTTTGTGCATCCCTATGATGTGTTATTCAAATTAAAAGTAGTGGCCTGAAAATCACTTGATGAAAAATTTATTCTGAGGGATGTTCTTTGTTTATTGAAGCTTTGTAATTTGGATTTGAAGTGACTACTTTTCTTCACTGGCTTCATAAGTACACTGTACAGTCTTTTGCCCTGTTTTCATTTTTAGGTCACTTGAAACTCTAGATTTGAATGTATATATATGTGTGTGTGTTTATATATTAATGTGTATTATATATTTGATTAGGCTAGATTTGAGTATGTTTGCATCGCAGTGAAAGATTGGTACAGCTAAAAAGTAGTGGACTGACTTTCAATTGATGAAGAACCATTCTGAGATAGATTTGCTTATTGTTTAAAGCTTGGAACTCCTTATTATTAATTTCATGAAATTTCCCTTTTTTGGTTTAGCATTAATGGGAAGGATGATTAGATTAAGATTTCGTTTGAAATACGAGTTTGAGATGAAATTTTTGGTTGAAATTGATTGATCTTTCCAAAATTAATTATAATATTTGTTGATTTTTTAGAAAAATATAAAAATTAAGATGAAAATTTAAATTTCAACCTATAATCCATGCTAAGTACACTGTGAAATCAGGAGTACTTTGAGTTAGTGAAGTCAACATCTTTTTGGTCCAAATTTGTCCTCTGTTTTTTCCCCTTTCCTCCATTGCCATTTTGAAAGCATTATGACCGCTTAGCAATTTTTTTTTTTTATTTAATGAAAAACGGGTTATTAGTAGAGGATGACTTATTCAGATAATCCATGACTGTGTATTTATTTTCTTGAAACATCTTGTTCATATATCCCAATCACTAATCCCCGTTCGAATTTATGACTTTTTGCTCGGAGTACGAGTGGGCATAATCTAGTCAAACTGTTCAGACACTCTTTACCAATATCTCATCACATATTTGCAATCAAAATTGTCTATTGGATTCAAGATTTGAAGTTGAGATAAAAAGTAATTTGGTTGGACAATTGTAAACTTGTTTTCGGGTAAATTCTGTATCTGATTGGAAGAAAGTTGCAGTTTGGATTAAAAGATGTGCTTGGGGGTGATTTATAGCAAGAACAATATTAGAAAACATCAGTGAGTCTTCACTAATAGAAGGTGTGTTTCAAAACATGGGACTCACAAATAAGATTTACTTCGTGTGATGTTAAACATCGTTGATGTTCTAGATCATTTTTCTTTATAGCAGATTAGCCGGTTGTCCAGATTTATTAAAAGTATTACCATTAGGTGTTTAAGTTTGTCACTCAAAACAAGAGCTCTGTTAATGCCTTGTCCCCTGTGCTAGGAGCCTTGATGTTCCTCTCTTTAAATGTGACGACCGGGTGGTTTGATGTTTACGTTGGCCATGCTTGCATTTTTCTCCCTGACGATACTTTCGCGGCGATGACTCGATGAGTTTTCAGGCCTTTTCTTGATCATCGACTGATTTACAGGCTCCTTGGGGAGGATTTTGCCAAACTGACAACTTTGAAAATTGAAATTAGTAAAATGATTTTTAATAATATTTTTGGAAGATTATTTAACAAATAAAAGAAAGTGATCGAATCATTTACTTTACTAATTGTTTACTTGTCGGGATTTAAACACAGCGGAAATGTTCAAACGGAAATTGGGTCTTACTTCAAAAAATGAAGTTGGGGTTCTCAACGTTTTGGAGATGAATATTGAAAACCAACCCTTCATAATCACAGGTTAAGTAACATGATTTCATACATATTTAATCCTTTTAATAACGTTTCTCTCTCTCCCTAACATGACCCTTTGAATAAGGTCTTCAAAAACCACGTTTTGGATTTTCAAAAAGTTTAAAAAATAAAAAATAAATCCACGTTTTGGCTATTCCCAGTAATAAACTAATTTGGGGTCCTTTTTTTTTTTTTGGTGTCATTAATACTAGGAGAATATGACATTAGGCCATTACACTTTTTCATATTATTCATTTCCACCCCATGATTTTTTTTTTCCTTGGCTAAAAACCCTTTAAAGGCCTTCTGTTAAGAAATTTTCACGGCATTTGTACCAGAAATTTATTTCTATTGACAATTAAGGAACCAAAAATCTTTAAGCCAAGATACTAAAATTAACCTAACCATTAATTGGCAAGGAATTGGCCTAGTATTTTGCAAATATCATCACTTAACTGCATGGCATAATTGGCATTGGCATATATATAAATATATTCATACATTTATTGCTCAATTAAGGCTCCACAATTAAACTAGTAGTGACAAAAGCGCCAATTTTTACCTCGAACAAGCTGAAACTGAAAAGTGTATCCTTAAAAAAAAAAACAAAAAAACAAAAAAACTGAAAAGGATACCTTGTTAATTGTCACATTACAAATTTACCATCATTATTAAAATAAAAAATAAAAAAAATAATAAAAAAAAAACTACGGTCACGGCTGCCACAGCTAAGAAATCTCATTGTTTATTTATTTATTTTTGTTATACAAAATAAAAAAAAAAAAATATATATATATATATATATATTCCCGTCCATGAAGCCGTTATAATGAGGAAACCTACTATTAGTTTGTTTTATGAGCTTTAACTACAACTCAAATTCAATTTTCCCTCACAAAAACTAGAATTTGAATCAAATTTCAATACCAACCTCTGAACCAAACGTGTCTCTAGTTTTGTACCCAAAAAAGAACTCAAAATTTTATACCAATCTCTTGATCTCCTTCACCTTCCAATGGCAAAACAAGGAGAAAATCACTCATTTTCTTTATACAGAGCAAGAGATGAGAAGCTGGTTTTAACGAAAACCGGCAAAAACGGCGAGTATGGCCCGATTTCTCAAACCATGTGTGGGAAGAACAAGAAAATCCAATGCTATTTTTCCAATCACCTCTCACAACCCAAAAGAATGGCCTCAAAACATCCGGTTCAAAGATTGGAAAAGGCCCCAAAAGAATTGGGACGTTTGGATCGAACGGCTAGCCGGAGAGCACGCTCGTACGTGGAACGAAGCCGGGATTTGTGACGCCATAATGAGCTCAAGATATGAAATCCAATGCAACAAGAATTTGGTTCTTGGGTTGGTGGAGTTTTGGTGCAAGGAGACCAACACATTTGTGTTTCCTCACTACGAAGTGGCGGTTAGTCTTGAAGATGCTATGATTCTTGGCGGGTTTTCGGTTCTCGGGTTGGCAGTGAATTCTCTGCTTCCTCAAGAATGGGTGAGAATTGAGGAGGAGTTGAGGAAAGAAAGAAGGGAGAATTTTTTGAAGAACAAGTCTAAGAAAGCTCTTCAGAGTTGTTGGATGGACCATTTCATGGAGAAAAGAGGTGAGCTTGAACATGTGGCGTTTCTCTCCTTGTGGCTCTCTAGGTTTGTTTTCCCTCCACGGATCGAAAACACTATCGGAAGTCACGTTTTCCCAATTGCCGTTCGCTTGTCCCGAGGGACGCGCCTAGAATTAGCCCCTGCGGTTCTTGCCGGCCTTTGTGCTAATCTAAGGCTGCTTAAAGATCATCATATTGGAGTTTGTAATGATGTTTCCGGGGTGTTTCAATTGGTTCAGCTTTGGGCTTTCGAGCATTTCCCTCTTCCTGGGGTGAAGAATCCGAGTCCACTTGAGCCCGGTGAGCCAAGGACTGCAAGGTGACACAAGGTGAACCCGGTTTTCGATCTTGGGCATGTGAGGTTTTTGCTTAATGTGTCGACTGCAGAGAGTTTTCGGTGGCGTCCCTATGGGGTTGATCTGGAGAATTGGCAGCATTTTTCGTATTACAAGGAGAATGAGCAGTGGATCAATGACGGTTGTTTGGATTTTGATGATGAGATGAAGTCGTTTTTTCGGTGTTTATGTGCTTGTGAGCTTGTGGGATTGGATTGCGAAGAGAAGTACATGTCACATAGGGTGGCAATGCAGTTTGGGATGGATCAAGATCTTCCGGGTAAGTTTTCTTGTGTGGAATTTGAGCGGGAAAATGTTTGTTTCTACGTCCCGTCTAGGTCTTTCGAGCCCAGTGTTTCGTTGAGGTACTTGAATTGGTGGAGGGAAAACAAAATGGCTCAAGAAGATGCAACCATTGGTGTTAAAACGACACCACTTTGTCGAGACAAGAAGAAGTGCAAGGAAAACAGCCAACTGGTTGCTTGTGTCGCAAGTAATGCATTCGATTTTCCCAAAGAAACAAGTCCCATTCGTGATTGTAATGCATTGGTCACTCCCGAATTGCAATCAAGGCCAACACGATAAGAGATTCAAGTGACGATGAAATTGACAATACCCCGCTTTCATCACGCCTAAAGGAGCTCAAGAGCAAGAGAAAAATCGACGATATACCATGTTAAGAAAGCGAGCGTTGTTGGCAATTGCACAAGTGAAAGTGTCAGGGAAGTAAAGATGAAGCCTTGTAGATATGATAGCAACTCATCGGACATTCTCTGGCAGGCGTGGAGGTCATACGGGCAACAAATGCGAAAAAGCAACAAGATGCGTGAGAAGGAAAGGGAAGATAAGGCCGGAGATTCTTGAATCTGCCTATAGATTTAGAGAACATTGAGGTCGTTGAAGTTGTTACCTAAATGTAGAGATAGAGAGAAAGAGATGGAGAAGAAAATCAAGTGGACTATTTGGCATTTTCGCCTTTTCCCTTTTTCATGATATGAAAACTTCTTTTGTTAACTTCGGCCCCCGTTTAGATGAGTTATTGGAATAGCTATTATTGTACTTAGAAACAATAGATGTTTGGTTGGGTCATTATCGGATTAAAATCTTTAAAGAGTTTCTATTATTTTACAACAATTCAAATCCAAATCTTCACTTTTTTGAAATCAGATCCATATTCATTTTCTAAATTTACACTATTCAACTTTTTTTAAAGCATAAAGTCACTGTGTTTCATTTCTTCATCTATGTTTGATGTCTTAAAAATGGACTTTGGTTGGGGGTAAGGTGGAGAACTCTTTGTGAAAATGAAGTTGCCCGACGTATTTAAGTGAAGGAACAAGGCACATAATATCAAGTGCTTGTTTGGATTTGGCACATAGTTAAGTTGAAAAGTTTGATCAAAAAGTTCAAACTCGGATTGTGTATTTAAATAGGCTTTGAGGGAGGGAAAAAATAATAATAATAATAAAGTAGACGTGATTTGAATTTCAAAAGTAGAATCTTATGATCGGTTTAGAAGAGGAAGACACATTAATTTTGTATTGTGTTCTAATGTAATATATGGAATACAACATGTATTTGAATATTTCATTTTTACATTGCATTCGAATATAATGTATTTGATGAGTCTTTCTAGCGTATATTGATGAGAGAAAGAGAGAGAATATTTGATTTGATTGGTAAAAGTAGAATTAAAAAAAAAAAAGAATGGATGAATAGTAAAATGAGTGGGTCTATTATTCAAATATATTTGTACTGGAATGCAATATACGAGGTATTTAAATACACATTATTGCATTACATTAAGATACGTAGATTGAATGTGCCTTCCAAACACACATTGCAATAGCTATTCGTATCTTTTTTTTTTTTTTAATGAACTAAGTTTACAATAGAGTTTAATTTAATTTTAAATTTTAGAGTTCAATATATTTTGAATTTATAAAATTATATAATTGATTTTGATTTATTGAGATGTTAAATTTTAAATATGAGTACTTAAAAAACAATCTTAAGATGAAATTGAAAATTTTTTTTTGTTTAAAAAAATATGTAAATGCAATAATTAAAATATTTGTAGGGGGCAAACAATGGATAAAGTTGTAAAATATTTTATTAAAGAGGGAAAACTATAGGAATAATTAAAATATTTGTAGGGGGCAAACAATGGATAAAGTTGTAAAATATTTTATTAAAGAGGGGAAACTATAGGAATTTATTAAAATTTTAAAAACTTAAAGCGGGCAAAATTTTTTTGCAAAAATCCGTTAGGGGCATATGCTATCCGGAGCCTCATCTCCCTCCGTCTCTAATGACACTGGACTACTTTGACCATTAATTAGATTGTTGAAAAATTAATCCAATAATTAAAAAAAAAAATCTTTATCGACAATGTAAAATAAAAAAATCCAACAATTAAAATCTCAAGAAAAAGGGGGGGAAAAAAAAAAAAAAAGGTTGCTTGCAACTATTTACGCCTTGTCGTTCAGATATGAACCTGTACGAAATGATTCCTTCCAAATGAGAAGTGTCTATAAAGTGTGAGACTGAGAACCAATCACAAAGCCTAAAGCCTCCTACTAAGCATAAATGTCAAAAGCAATGTTCGTAGGCAAAGTTAATTGAAAGGTTAATACGAGTTATTTCAATAAATAACTATTAAATTATAAATTTAATCACATGTTGATCCTTAATTTAATATCTGAAACTAATATTTTAAACGAGTGTCATGTATATTTTTGTCAGAAATTGAATTGAGGGGAGTAAATATGCAAACATTTCACAATTCGAGGAAAACAAATATTACAAATTAAAATTTGAGGAATAATTTGTGGATAAGGACTAAAGTTCTGGGAGGAAGTGAAATTAATTTGTCCAAAAGTCACCCTTATTATATTTCAGATTTCCTAAAACGGTACGGTGTGGACCACCACGAAACGTTGCTCACTTCCTAAAATGAACATTTCTTTTTGCTGAAAATGTTCATTTCCATTTTTGTTTTGCAGTTTCTGCCATTTATCTTTTTGACCAACCAATTACGAACCTGAAAATTAATACATAACGAGCAAAGCTGATAGAACAGGGTTAACTCTATAGGGAAAAAATCAAAAGCTTAAAGAAAAAAAATATTTTGAGAATATAAATAATTAAATAGTGCATTCTATTTTTTTTTAAATAATGAATCACTATATTTGTAAGAATTACAACTCAACACCACATATTTGACTTTTGTTTCAAATCCCTCTCCTAAAAGTGTTCAGAATACGTAACGAAGTGTATAAACTCTTGTATCCAAACAGTAGAAAAGGAAAACCCATATATATACACACATATAATATACTAGTTTAGTAGCACATATTGGATATATTTGAAAAAATTTATCTGAATAAGAAAAAAATAAAACATTAAACAAAAAATTGATAAAAAGTACCGGAAGATAAAAAAAGAAGCATAAAAAAAAATCAAAAAGATAAAAAAGACTAAAATATAAAAAAAAAATTAACCAATATAGAATAATGATAAAAATGAAAAAAAAAAGGCTAAAAGAAAAAAAAATCGAGGGAAAAAAAAAAAGATTTTCATCCAAAACAAATTGTTTTGGACGAAAGGAGAAAGTGCACAATAAAGTACTTTCTCCTTTCTATATAATGTATATATATTAGATGACAGATTTAATTAGGTGGAGACTCATATTTTGAATACATTTTTTATAATTTTGCCTACTTTACTAAATTTGATAATTTTAGTATTATAAAACAGTAAAATTATCAAATTTAATATTTAAATGTGTATAAATATAAAGTGTGACATTCTTGTATATAATCCTATATAATATACATAACCACATGTCATACTAAACTAACCCCTACTAACGAGTAAATTAGATATTGGCATCCTAATTTTGACACAATGCATTGGTCCGCGAACATTACGTTTGGCTGATTGGAATTAAAAGCGTAAAACTTAAAGTTTTTTCACAAAAAAGTATATTTGCCTCAAAATTCTGTACAAGTTAAAAAAAATTATGTTATTTGGATTTATATATGTGTAAAATTAAGAACTTTTAAATTTAAAAATTTTAATTTAATATTGAAAGAATGAAAAGTGAAATTGAGTTGATTTTTCAGAAAAGAATAAAAGCCGATTGAGTTTTTTTAACCTGAATGAAGACGCCAAACACATGCCCAATTTACAGGTATTATGCATTGTTTGGTGAATCAACTTCACTCAAACTAAACTGTACTTTTTCATCTTAATTTTTATCTTTTTTCTGAAAAGTCAATAAACTTTATAACTACTTTTTAAAAAGTCAACTCAACTCAAACTTAACAATTTCATATCATCTCAAACTCAACTCATTCACTAAACGGACCTTTAAGTTATTAATTAGTGCGTGTGCTTGCTCTGTGTACCAAGTTATTTATTTTGGCATGCAAGATTCAAAATAATAATAAAATTGGGGGGTGAAAATAAAAGAAAAGTATTGGTAATTACCTACATCTTTTGTTCTCTCCTTTCTCCAAGAAACAAGAATCTCAACCAGAAAGGTCCTGCAGCTTTTTCTAAGGTGAAAATGGAGAGACCCCATGAACGATTTCTTCTTCAACAAGTTAGTTCCCTTGAAGAAAAAGTAGGGTCAACAATGGCGGAAACACCAGACACCATCTTCGAGGAGAGAGAAGAGGAGCTCCTAATTTCAGCTACTAGTTAAGGTCCTGAAAACCCAACTCTTAAAAGAACTGCCCATTTTCTCAATCCTTGTGTTACACAACTTAGCAGCCATGAAAATGAGCGTCTCAAACCTCACACATATAAGAACACCATTTTTTCTGAGAACAAGAATTACCTTTTAAGATCTATTTCAAAGGGTGGAGATTTCCACTGAAAGAATGGGGAAACTGGGTTGGAAGCTTGCTTCCCAAGTGCCAATCCACATGGAAGAAAGCCGGCATTTGCGATGCGATAATGGTTTCTGTTTATAAGATCCCAAGGGACAAAAAACTTGTTCTTGGGCTTGCAGAAAAATTGAGTTCTATTACAAACAGTTTTGTCTTTCCTTGGGGTGAAGCCACTGTTACTCTGGAAGATGTCATGGTTTTGGGCGGTTTTTCGGTTTTGGGAGAGTCGGTTTTAGCCCAAATTGATGACCAAGAATCTGTTGACATTCATCTGGAATTGATCGAAAAGTTAAAAGAAGCCGCGACACTGGGTAACCTTACCCGAACAGCGACGGGTTCTTGGCTGAGATACTTTATGGGGAGTGAGAGTGAACTTAAGCATGAAGCATTTCTTTCATATTGGTTATCTCAGCATGTTTTTCCCACAGCGAACTACTTTGTTGGGCAGCATGTTTTCCCTATCGCGATTCGTCTCGCCAGAGGGATAAGGATTGCTCTCGCGCCAGCGATCTTGGCAGGTGTTTATAGCGAATTGCGCTTGTTGAATGAGGAGCTCGTTGCTTCAGCCGTGCTTGGGAAAGACGAGTTTAGAGATGTGACCCTTGTTGCCCATTTGCAAGTGGTGCAGCTTTGGGCTTGGAAGAGATTCCCAACGCTTCCGAAACCTCTGCCCTTTATCAACGGTAGTCCTAAACCGAGGCCTGCTCGATGGAAAGACCTGAAAATTGTGCCTAATGGCAACATTAGGATGGCCTTAGACTCTGCAGGTGAAAGCTTTCGCTGGCGTCCCTATGCTTCGTCTGTGGACTATTGGTTGTTACGCAAGTTTGGCTTGGATAAGGAACGGTCGGTTTTAGTTGATCAGGATCTGGATGATTAGTTAGAGACATTAGCTAGATGCTTGAGGGTGAGTGAGCTTGTTGGAATCAACTGCATAGAACAGTACCTTCCACACCGATTTTCGAAGCAATTTGGGATGGATCAAGACATTCCGCACCCTGTGGCTCGATGCAATGGGACTCGTAGTGTTGCTTGGAGCAATTACAGCAGGCCAATAAGAGACGCGAAGCTATACATTCCATCCAGGCACTTTATGGCCGGTGTCACAGTTCAGTACTCGAAATGGTGGAAGAACTCGGCATTGAACCAGAGTGCTGGTATGACGAGCCATGTTACGCGGCCTAGAAATACGATGAGGTCTGCAAAAAGGATTAATGTGGAAAACAAGGAGTAGCCCGCAGAAGATTTTACTCCGAGAAGACGTTTTTTGAATTTTCATACTATGGAAGTGGAAAGTTATCCTTTTAGAGGTCAAGAAGAGTTCCTAGAATCTCTTGGCAATCAGAATCGTGCTGCGAAAGTACCTGAACTGGCCACTTCTGTTGAACTTCTCTCAGGCTCTCGGCATCAAAATGTGTCTAGTTTAGGTCCAAATAGCAGAGTTATTGAAGAAGCATCTATGACTGGTCGAACGACAACGGCCTCAAAGAGTGTCTGTTCGTCGAGAGAGTGATTGCTAACCCCGCAGATTCTACTCAGGAAGGTCGTTTTATTACTGCGGAAGTGGAAGATCCCTCAGGCTTGCAACAGCAAAATGTGCCAATTGCGGCTGCAAAAAGTCGAGTTGCTGAGGATAAAGAGCGAGCAACGCCTATGACCGATCAAATGACAACAGCCTCAAATAGTCGCTTGTCCGTTGGAGAGATCGCGGGCAATGAAGAAAATCCTCCCGCAGATTCTTGTCATGATGGTCATGATAATGCTATGGAAGTGTTCAATTCTGCAATTAGATGTCAAGACGGAGTCCAAGAATCCACTGGCAATGCTGATGATAACGAAAAAGAACCCGAACGGGCTGCTGTTGCTGCTGAACTTCCCTCGGGCTCTCAGCATCAAAATGTGTCAAATTCCGCTGAAGATCATACAGTTGATGAAGAAATTGATCCAGTGAAAATGTTCTCAAAGCCTGCATTGTGTCCCAAGGACGTTAATAACGAATCGAAGATCAGTAGAACAAGTTCGTGAGCGGACGGCGGTAGAGCTGCTGAAAACACGGAATCCACAACACCTGTTATTGATCTTACTAATGAGGAAAATGAAGCAGGAATTCAGGTTTTAAGGGAGATTCCAGGAATCAAGCTTGAAGCTCGAATTCGGAGGCTCGAAAGAATACTCAAGTATCTAAAGAAAACGAGATAGAAAACATGCTCTTAAGCCCTTGAAGAGTGGAAAGGATTTTGCCAAGAGATTTCTTTATACACCACTCCCTTGAGCTATGTTTAATAGTAGGAAATAAATTATTGCATTGCACTATCTGCTTTAGAACTTCTACTATGAGACTAAAATATTTACTTCATCTTAACTTTTTTTTTTTTTTTTAATTTGTAAATCTTTGTCTCGTAATTTGTTCCTTTATTTTTAATATTTTTTTCTGGCTAGTTTAATTTTAGGATACTTTGTGTAACGCAATCTCAATCGTTAGATGATAAAGAGATACGATCTAAGCAGTTAGACTCTTTTTTTTTTTTTTTGCACAGTAGAACTTGTTAAAAATCTAATTTACTTGCAAGCAATTCTGAGCAACAATGTCGAATTCACATGGATCGCTAAATTTAGGAAAAATTAATCTGATTTAAGAAAATTATAATCTAGCTTAATTGAAAATAAAAGCCTCCGTTTGGTATTCAAGTTTAACTCCAAATAAACTGTATTTGTTCATCTCAATTTTTGTTTTTTTCTGAAAAGTCAATAAAATTTATAACTAGTTTTTGAAAAGTTAATCATTTCTAATTTAAAATTTTCATCTTCAGCTAATTTATCAAACGGAAACTAAAATTGAAATAAAATAAATTAAAATAAACAAGAGAAAATAAATTAAAATCATTACCATCGGTTTTTTTTTTTTTTTTTTTTTCTATGGCTAAAATAGATTTTTATAATTATCTAGTGGCTGAGATTTTTGGGTTGCCTTTACCATCGTTTTCGCGCCTTCATTTTCATATCACGAATAAAATTAGCACTCAAGGCATTTGATTGGCAAAATTCAACGGCGGAGCCAATTTTCTAAGAATTTGCACAAATCATCTTGTTTGCTATTACCCATGAAGCCTTTCCACAACATTGTTTGGACAACAATCTTTGAAAGAGTTAATTAACAAAATGACTCAAACACTTTCTTAAAAAAATCCAAAAATTTTATTAGCAAAATGATTTTGGAACAATCAGGAATGCCCGTGTTTGTAAATAGTTGTTCCTATGTAAAAATGAAAGAGGGTTATTTTGCTAATTTCAATTGGTAAATATTCCTTTTGGAATCACTAACAAAAATGTCCTGGGAAAACATGCTTGGTGACATTTAGAACAAGAATAGATGTTTGATGTGATGGCTAGGATAAAACGACGTGTCGTTCATCGAAATTTGTCGCACAAATAGATTAGAGCTCATGGTTAGCGTGGATATTGAAAATGAACCCATAAAAAAGGACAGCCTTGAAAATTAACTAGTTTGATTGTTTGTTTGTTTTTTGTTTTAGTTTTAGTTTTAGTTTTGTTTTGTTTTGGTTTTTTTTTTTGTTTTTTTGTTTTTGAAAGGGTTTACTAGTTTGTATTAGTATGTTGAGCAAAAGTAAAAATAACAATTATAGAAAGGATAATTTGTTTTCTAATACCGTTTAAAAATAGAGAATTTCTACTATGGAAACCATCATTTTTCAATACTAATAGGAGATGAGATTATTTTTTTTAACAATAAGTTCTATGTTAAAATTTTACAATATAAAACACAAAACCATTTTCATTTATAAAACTTTAATTCAATAGCAACACTGTAATTCCTACCAATAATAAAAAGGGACCATTCTTGTGGTAAAAATCTTCTAAAAATGTTTCTCTTTTCTTTTGTCTTTTGGTGATGAGCTAGAAACTTTACCTTTTTTTTGAATTCAGTGCCCCCCCACCGAACAAAAAAAAAAAAAAAAAAAAAAAAAAAATATATATATATATATATATATATATATTGTAAGTCACAATACTAAATCTACTCTTTTTAGACCATGTCCAAATAGGAATAAAGTGTATAAACTTTTGTACCCATAACTATGAATACAGAAAATATGAGACCCACAACTCATATCGTAACTAGCTTTAAGTAGGCATTTTATTTAACTACAAATTCCATATTTTGAATCTTAATTTTTTTACTCAATGCATTAACAGTCGGACTGGGATGACGCGCTGGGCATTTAATATGTGTCTTTTAAATTTATTATTTTTTGATAATTCACCCTCTAAAATTTTTATTTTATAATTTATTTTATAAATGTTATAAATTATTGTAACGTATCTCATATGGTTTAACTTTTTATTAAATTGATCACGAAAATCCACGTATGCCTTATGTGAAGACAGAGAACCCCATTTCCGATTTAAAAAAAATCCTAATATAGTATAAACCTTAATGCAAATCTTCAAAATTCATATCTACAATTTAATGTAAAATAAACAAAATGGGACTTACAAAAATAATTTGGAAAGTTTAGGGTTAAATTGTAAAAATTAAAAAAAAAATTACAAGTTGTCAAATGATGATAAATTTAGAAGACAACAATATTATATATCAGCGATGCGCTAATTGTCGAGGGGTAAGGCATGTCTATTGGGTCTTCAGTGAACGTTTATGTCAGTATGGGTGGCATGCTAAAAAAACTCTTTGATAACGTTGAAGGGGTATACAAACAATAGTTTTCTTCCCGTACTTTTCCTTTCTTTCAAAGGGAGAAATTTGCAACAAAAGTCAAATTTACAAGTATCAAGCTATAATTTTAAAAAATACAAGGATATTCATAACAAATTTTTTTTTTTTTAATAATTTTTAAGAGGGGTTTCTGTAATTATCCATTTCTTAAAAAAAAAATAAAAATAAAAAAAAACCTCATACACGCAAATGTGGTGGAAAAGGTGAAAGCTTTTGCAAGGTGAGAATATGGTGAAAACGAGAAACACCACCAAACACAGGAACAATTTCTTCCTCTACAAGTTAGTTCCTTGAAGAAAAAAGGTAAGATTTTGAAGAAGCATCAACAATGGCGGAAACACCAGACAGCATTTTCGAGGAGAGAGAGGAGGAGCTCCTGATTTCAGGTACTGAAAACCCAACTCTAAGAAGAACTGCCCATTTTCTGAAACCTTGTGTTCCACAATTTATTGGCCATGAAAATGAGCTTCTCACACATTATGCATATAAAACCACCATTTTTTCTGGGCATAAGAAGTCACCCTTTAAGGTCTGTTTTAAAGGGTGGAGATTTCCACTCAAAGAATGGGGAAATTGGGTTGAAAGCTTGCTTCCCAAGTACCAATCCACTTGGAAGAAAGCCGGTATTTTTGAAGCGATAACGGGTTCTGTTTATAAGATCCCAAGGGACAAAAAACTTGTTCTTGGGCTTGCAGAGAAATGGAGTTCTATTACAAACACTTTTGTCTTTCCTTGGGGTGAAGCCACTGTTACTCTGGAAGATGTCATGGTTTTGGGTGGTTTTTCAAATTTGGGAGAGTCGGTTTTAGCCCAAATTGAAGACCAAGAATCTGTTGACATTCGTCTGGAATTGATCGAAAAGTTAAAAGAAGCCGCAACACCGGGAAACCTTAACCGAGCAGCATCGGGGCGTGCTTGGCTGAGGTTTTTTATGGGGAGCGGGAGCAAACTTGAGCATGTGGCATTCCTTTCATTTTGGTTATCTCAGCATGTTTTTCCCTCTAAGTACTACATTGTTGGACAACATGTTTTCCCTGTTGCAATTCGTCTCGCCAGAGGGACAAGGATTGCTCTCGCGCCGGCGATCTTAGCGAGCATTTATCGCGACTTGCGATTGTTGAATGAGGAGCTCATTGCCTCAGCAGTGCTTAAAAAGGATGATATTATGGATTTAACCCTCTATGCCCCTTTTCAGCTGGTGCAGCTTTGGGCTTGGGAGAGGTTTCCGGTCCTTGGACCGAAACCAATGACCTTTACAGATGGTCCTAAACCGAGACCAGCCCGATGGAAGAATCTGAAAATTGTGCCTAATGTCAACATTGTGATGGCCTTAGACTCTGGTAGAAGCTTCCGGTGGCGTCCCTATGCTTCATCTTCGGACCATTTGTTAGGCGTGTTTGAGTTCGATCAGGATCCAAAAGAGGAGTTAGAGATGTTAGCTAGATGCTTGAGGGTAAGTGAGCTTGTTGGAATCAGCTGCATAGAGCAGTACCTTCCACATCGTGTTTCGAAGCAATTCGGAGTGGATCAAGATATTCCGAGCCCTGTGGTTCGATGCAATGGGACTCCGAGTGTTGCTTGGAGCAATTACAGCAGGCCAATTAGAGATGCAAAGCTATTCGTACCGTCCAAGCACTCTCTGGCCGGTGTTACCGTTCAATACGCGAAATGGTGGAAGAATTCGGTGTTGAGCCAGAGTGATGCTATTAAGAGCCATGTCAGATTGCCTAGAAATACAGCAAGGTCTCCCCGAAGGTTTAGTGTGGAAAACAAGGCACTATCACTTGCAGATTCAACCCCGAAAATTAGGTTGCTAAATCGTAATCCGATGGAAGTGGAGAGTTCTGCTTCTAGAGGTCAAGAAGATTTCCTAGAATCTCTTGGCAATCATAATGATGCTGAGAAAGTACTTGAACTGGCTGAGCATCTCTCAGGCTCTCCGCATCGAAACGCGTTCACAGCAGCTGCGAATAGTAGCGCTGCCGAGAATAAAGAGCGAGCAACACCCTTTACTCGTCAGTTGACAACGGCTTCAAAGATTCCCTTGTTCATTAGAGTGATTACCGAAAACAAAGAAAAGTCACCCGTAGAAGGACTCAAAGTGGCTGCTGCTACCGAACCTCCCTCAGGCGCTCAGCGTCAAAATATGTCGAATTCAGCTGCGGATACTAGAGTCGTCGAAGATTTTGAGACTACAAGGCCTGTGATTGATCCAATAACAACCGTCTCCGACTCTGCATTGTGTATTAAGGATGTTAAGGATGAAGTGAAGAGTGTGTTACGTTCAAGTTCAAATAGTAGAGTTGTCGAAATCACGGAGTCTTCAACACGCGTGATTGATCTTACTAATGAAGAGAATGAAGCAGAAGTTCAGGTTTCAAGGGAGATTACAGGATTGAAGCTTGAAACTCGAATTCGACAGCTTGAAAGAATTCTTCACGACATCAAGAAAACAAGATATCCTCGTTTATCAAAAGGATAAAGAGCAAATCTGATGTTCTTTACTAGTCATTACTTGTCTTAGAGCTTTGTTTTACCGATATATTGTACTGCACTGATGTGTTTTAGAACTCCTACTATGTGACTAATATTTGCTTCATCTAAACTTTTTTTTTATTCTTTGTATGTGTTTAAGACTCCAATGTTTGTGTATTTATATATATATATATATATATGTTTTATACGTTTGTGTTCTCAATTTAAATTCAAATTTGGATTTGATTCACACTGAAGAAGAAAAAAAAAATTTGTCAAATGCCGAATGAAAATGTTGAATGTCAAATGTCTAATTCTTCATCAGTAAACATTTGTCATAGAAGTCTTAAAAAGTGTTTAACAAACCATGAAAAAAATGATCGCACAACATGGCTGTATGTTGAGCATATTCATTTGAACGACAAGTAGTTTCTTCCTCGGTCTCGAGAACTTGCAGTCTTGTAGAACTCAGCATGTTCTTATAAGTTTTAGCATTTCTCATGCTTTGGTATATCAAAATGTTTGTTATGTATATTAAGAAAACAGTAACTATTAAAAAAAAAACCAAAAAAAAGAAATAATACACGTAAGAGAATGCATATAAATATAGCTATAATATTGCCAAACAAATGTCACTAGTACAAAATTCATCAATAAACTCCTGTTTGGATCATAGATTTTAAAAGTAAACTTAAATAGCAAAGAAAAAAAACAATTTAAATAGTGTCTGAAACATATTATAGGAGTGTAAAAACATGACTTGCACTAACAATGCAAGAGAGGCAAACCCAGTTAGCCAAGAACTGAACGGGAATATCTTGCTCTCTTTATTTCCCCGATTACTCTTTGAAGCCTGCGAATTCGAGCTTCAGTCCCCGACGCTATAATCTCACTACCATGATACGTGCCGCCGTTTTGAGCTTCATTTTCTTCTGTAGCGAGATCAACAACCACCGGAGTTGCTGAAACCGTGTGCACAACAACTAGGCCATCTGAAGTTGAAGTCGTCGGATCAGTGACAAGTGCTTCATCCTCCGTAGTTTCAGCAACTTCATGATTTTCCATCGATGCATCATGATTGTGAGAGCTCGAAGGAGGCTCGGCCAATTCAAGTCCTTCCCCAACGGTACTATCCTTGACACTGCATTCTACGGGTCCCTGTCGACGTCTAGTAGTGGAACCATCCAATTCCAAAGTGTAAAGATTCAGAACACAGCTTCTATGACTAGAATCTGGTGGTGAAACTTCATTGTTTTCAGCAATCGCTTGATGCTCCGATTCTCGAATATCAATACTATGACTATGAAAGCTAGCATTGTTTTCAGCATCTTTTTCTTCAACAGTCTTTCCACCTACTGTCATAGGATCAAATACACTCACAGGAGCTGCAGGCTCGATATTTTTAGCAACTCCGACTTCGGTCGAAGAAGTTAACATATCTTGATGCCGAGAGAGCCTGATAGAGGTTTAACACCAGTGGCCAGCTTTAGTCATCTCTCAGTATCATTTTCATAATCTCCTAATGCTAAATGGCCACCCCTTTATTTTATTTTTTTGTGATTTGGTACAATCCCAATTCATGAATCCGAAATCCACATCTTTGAACTAAAAGGTTCGAATGATTTACAACGCAACCATTAAAATTAGAATCAATAGGTCTTCAAATCATTAATTCAGAAAAAATAAAATGAAACTCAGTATAAGTTTCCTAGAAATCCTAGAAAGTAAAACCAACTCCTAAGCATGTCTAAGCATCAACATGGATTATTTATAAAAGAGGCGTTAAAGGCCGTTACCTCCAAGTGTGTTTTCCGTTGAACGACAAGTACTCGTAGAAAAGTAGGCATGTCGAACAGATTCAGCGGTTCGCTCCTCTTTTTGTTGATTCTCTTGTTGCTCCAGCATTCTCTGAGAATCTATAATGATTTGGTTTCCCCTGTTCTGCCACATCTGAAAATGATTCCTATATATTCCATACACTCTCCAATCTTTGGCACGACCTCCACGGCCTTCGGTATGTAAAGTAAATAGGCCAGGGAATGTTTTCTTAAGATGTTCGGCGCGGACACCAAATTGCATTGGAACTAAATCAGGGCAATGATATATTGCCTTAATGTAACACAAGACGATCGTCGGACAAAGAAAAACTTGTTCTTGGTGCACAATTGAGCAAGGAATCAAATCTCGTCTCCGCCTTCTGTATGGTCCCCAATTTACCTATAAAAAAGATGAACTAAGCAAGCGCACCATTGTGAAGAACAAGAATCCAAATTCTTCAGAGAAAAAGAAATCTTACATCCCCGTTCTCGAGCTGATTTAGAGCGTGGAAATAGAACTCTGTAGTTTTCTTACAACTATATCACGCGTTCGACCATCCAACGATTAACGGGAACCATTGAGGAAAGGCATTGTTCGAGTTCAAGTGTCTATTTTCAGGACAAGAAACTCTGTCTATTACAAGCTTTGGGATATGCTCCATTGCAAAAATCTGCACAAAAAAATTAATTCTAGGACACCGAAATTTAAGTACACACCTGACGTAATGAGTCGTCATCATTTTATTAGTACACGTTTAAAAGTTGTGAACGAGTACAAGAGTTGGGTGCTTCAGCATATAAGTCTAACATACACCACCGGAAATGAGAATCAATGCTTACCATGAAGATGTAAAAGCTCCCATGTATGCATCTTGCGCGTTCTCTGCGGAATTTTTCAATCGAACACGTGAGATGTGACAGCAATGCAGACCCCCAAGCATAATCTTTGATCTCTTCTAAATTTTCCAGAAGAGACAGATACATTGCTGGGACAAATTTTCCATTCGAAAAAGGAACGATGAAATAACCTATGAGGAATAACACGTAGGCTCGTGTATGTTGTGCAATCTTTTCTTCATTCGCATTGTCATCTAACTTCTCATAGTTTTCCCTCGGCCACCCAGTTTTTTACCATACTCTTTGAAAAACCTTCCTCTGAATTTAACTCCGATCCTAAATGTCGGTGACAAAGATCCCTGGCATTTCCGTCTACACCAGTGACCGCATTGCCGTTTACTGGCGATCCTGTAATGTACCGCACATCTTGTAGACTAAGAATTAGTTTATGACCATTGAACACAAAGCATCCTTCATCCACATTGTAGAATTGCACAAACGCTTCGACAAGACTAGTATCCTTGAAATCACTCACTGCTAACTTATGCAGACTTTCGAATCCCGTCCCATTGAGCTTTTCAAGGACTCGGGCATCAGGGTTCCAGGATGTTAAATAATTGATGCGATTGGAAGTCGTTATCATCTAAAAGAAGAAGGATCGAATCGGAAAAACTAGTTTAGACTTGAAAATAAACACTTATCAAATTTAACATTTCTATGTTGCTGTTCATCCTCACGGATCATTTTAAAACTAAAAGAAAGCAAGATTCCTAGTGATTATAGTAATTACTTTCTCTCAATTAAATCGAGTTTGCTTAAACTTTACTGTAAACAGATTACTTGGTAGTGATTTCCTTGGTCGAATGATAATACTAAAAGAAACTTATGCACTTGTTTTCTTTTAAAAAAAATAAAATCCTTTCAAAAGCAATGTGAGAAACTTTGCCAATTTGAGGGAAATACAAAACTACGCTGACCTTGATTGATACCGAAAAGGGCGGTATCTAAAATCTAGTTGGATTACCTACCTATTTTCTACCACTCTCCTAGGTGATCTACTACTCTCGATTTCTTATTTTCTCTCATTTCTACCAAACATATCCTAGAGATTTTAAGTGTAATTTCAGTTATGTAGCCTTTCTTTAGAGCTACCTTTCAAAAGGAAAACAAATTACAAAGGAACCAGAAAATTTTTAAAAAAAAATTTTAAATTTTAAAAAAGAAAATTAAAAGGCTAAAATAAAATATCAGCACCGATGATGTAGTTCTTCAAATAATCCTTCTAAGAATATGAAAATTCTCACATGCAACAAAAAGAAAGGGGAAAAAGAAAAAAAAAAAAAAAAAGACCCAAAAAAGATAGAGAAAAAAAAAAAAAAAAAAAACCCAAGAGTATGTCTCTGTTTGAACATTTTACCTAATAAAGAGGGAAAAAAAAAAAAAAAAAAAAAAAAAAAAAAAAACAAAACAACATTAAAGTTCAAATATTTAGCATCAAAATGAAGTTCACAACCATAGAGTACAAGAAAAACAACATTATGAGCTTACTTTCAGCTTGAAAGAGCCGACTTTACAAATCAAAAAACACAAAAAAGACAATAAAAAGTTTTTAGTAAACTCTCAAACTTCTTACTCTTCAAAGTTCACTTTTTTATCACAGAAGAAAAGTCTGGAAATGCTTGCATTTATTTTCTAGGCTCCCAAACAGTGGAAAAAACAAACACGCAAAAAAAAAAAAAAATATATATATATATATATATATATATTCTACTTCAACCAAACAAGAGGAACGAGAACATACCTACAAACCTGAGCGATACTGGGCAGAACTCTCCAATCTTCTTCTTCTTCTTCCTTCTTCTTTTTCTGATTTATGAATGAATTTGGTTCTGGTTCTTACCGGTAATGGAAAAAAGTTTTCAGACGTGGTCAACAAGCTTTCTTACATGAATATGGTTATCAAATTTCATTTTTCATCAACTTTTTTTTTATTAGATTATTCTCATTTATTTGTTTGAATTTTAAGTTTTTTCTCATTTTACCCCATAATTTTAAAAATATTCACTTTATCCCCGTAAATTTTAAATTTAACCTCACTTTATCTATTCTATGATAATTTTAGTTAAAAATAGCTGAAAAAAAAAGTGAGTTAAGTGCATATATGTGGTATTTTTTTTTTTTTCCATTTGTTTGTAGCAAAAATACTAATAGAATAGGTTTAGTAAGACTAATTTTTTTATTTTTTTGATCTGTTTTTAATTAAAATTTTGATAAAATAGATAAAGTGATGTTAAATTCAAGTTAAGGAGGTAAAATAAGAGTTTTTAAAATTTTAAAAATAAAGTGAAAAGGATCCTAAAGCTTAGGTATAAATGAAAATTTTTTATTTATTTCATTGACCTCATTAATGGATAACTATCAATTGGGGGGGGGGGGGGGGGGGGGTTATTTTTTGTACTGGTCTCCATGAACTTATTGTAAAGCTGTTATTTACATTTTAGTTTTGAAAATTTGCATTCTAAACTTACAAGCAATATGTAATGTTTCGAAAATTCATAATGTCAATTCTTGAATTTAATTAGGAATAAAGTCGTGAATTTTCTATATTAGGAGCACAATTTTAAATGTCCTTTTATCTGTATTACAGTGCTTTGAATGATAAACTTGAAGTTATGAACTGTTATATGAAATTGGTTTACTTAATTTTCCTATTAAGTAATTAATTGAAAATTTTTGAAATTTTCAAAAGTTATGTAATCACATAAAAATTGTGATTCAGAATTTATTAATAATCCTGTCAAGTGTAATGATCAGACAATTTACAGCACGAATTTTTGAACAAAATAGAAACAATCTGTAAAAATTATGTAATTACTGTAAATTATCTGTGATTTTTAACCATTTATAAAAATAATACTATGAATGGTAAATTTAATGTTACGGTATATTTATTAGCATGTTCGAGTAATTTTTCATTTATTAGATTAATGTGAAAAGGTCTTCAAAAAAAGTTTAGAATCATTTTGACAAAAAAAAAAAAAAAAAAAAAAAAAAAAAAAAAAAACAGGAATCAAACTGTCACCTTTATAAGAGTTTAGGGACTATTTAAATCAATTACTCTAATTTAAATGAAAAACAACAAGTATTACTAAGACAATTCACGAAATTCACAATTTAATTATGAACCATAAAAGTGGTTTAGGAAAATATTATAGCTATTCACAAACACTTATACATTAGAATTAGATTATATTTTTGTAATGAAAGTAATTTTTCGTCCTAAATTTGTAACAAGAAATTTGCAACGGATATTATGAACTGAAATTTAAAGGGAATTTTATGATAAGATCTAAGCCTTTGTTTGATTTGTTGGTTGGAGATTAAATTTTTAATTTAGAGTTAGTTGATTTTTTAAAAATTAATTATAATTTTTTTGACTTTTCAGAAATAGTCGATACGAAAATATTAAGTATTTGTTTGGCGTTCAATTTAATTCCAACTAAACTGTTTTTTTTTTTTTTTTTTTTGGCTAGATTTTTATTTTTCTGAAAAGTTAATAAAAATTAAAATTAATTTTTAAAAAATCAATTAATTCTAACTTAAAAATTTTAACTCTAACTAATTATCCAAATGAATGCTAAATTAAAAATATTGATGGACCTTAAATTTAGAGAAAAAGTAATCCAAAAATTAATTTAGCCATAAAAAAAAATGTGTAAACTGGAGTCCGTACCCCCTTCATTGATAGTCTTTTTTTTTGTGCTTGAAATTAAATAATGTCTTAAAACATCACCATTTCCTTTCCTTTATTTATTTATTTTTTCTTTTAATATATATATATATATATATTTCTTTTATTTGATGTATGAATGATGCTTCCTCTTCTGCATTGAACACCGAGTGAGCTCCCGCTTATACAACGATGACAAAGGTTAACCACTCTCCCTTTTGCTTTATCATCTTCTTTGTGACGAAAATATGGTGATTTCTGAGAAACCCATGAAACTTTTTTTTTCCCCCCCTTTTGTGGTGATTTCTAGGCCTTTTTTCAGCTTCCAAAACACATGATTTCTGTCCTTGTTTTGTCATAAAAACCCACCAGATTTTCCTTCCTCTACAAGTAAAAAAAAAAAAAAAGAGCTTTTTTTTTTTTTTTTTGAAACACCAAAAATGGTGGAACCTTCAGATATGATTTTTGAGGAGAGAGAGGAGCTCATGGTTTCATCTAGTGATGAAAACCCAGTTTTAAGAACTGCCCATTTCCTGAAACCTTCTTCTTCCAAACAAGTATGCAAAAATCCCACCATTTTTGGCCAAAAGAGGTCAAAAATCAAGGTTCATTTCAGAGGTTGGAGATACCCAAAGGAAGGGTGGAGAATCTGGGTTGAAAGTATGGAAAAAAGGTACCAATCAACATGGAAAATGGCTGGGATACATGAAGCAATAATGGGTTCAATTTACATTATCAAAAGAGAGAAAGATTTTGTTCTTGAGTTGGCTCAAAAATGGTGTTCCGAGACAAACTCATTTATTTTCCCTTGGGGTGAAGCCACTCTCACATTGGAAGATATGAAGGTTTTGGGTGGTTTTCCTGTTCTGGGTGAGCCGGTTTTGGCTCGACTCAATGACCAAGAATCCGTCGAGATCAAAGCGAAACTGATCGAAGAGACTAAGGAAGCTGCAACAATTGGTGGTTGTAGAGCAACTGGCGTCTCTTGGATGAACATTTCATGGGAAGTGGGAGCGATCTTGAGCATGAAGCATTCCTTTCCTTGTGGTTGTCTTGGTTTGTTTTTCCGACGAATTATTATCGCATCGGAGAACATGTTTTTCCGATCGCAATTCGTTGGCTAGAGGGACTCGAATCGCTCTTGCACCGGCTGTATTGTCGAGCCTTTATCACGATTTGCGTTTGATGAAACAGAAACTTAGTGACTCTGAAGAGCTAATTGGGAAGGACAAGTTGATGAAATCCCATGCCCCTTTTCAGTTGGTGAAGCTTTGGGGTTGGGAGAGGTTCCCGAAACTTGGACCGGAGCCTATGCCCTTGACGGACACTAGTAAACCAAGACGAGCTCGTTGGCACAGTCTGAGTGCAGAGCCTAAATTCGACTTCAGCTCGGCCTTAGACTCTGCTGGTGAGAGTTTCCTATGGCGTCCATATGCCTCGTCTTCGGATTGTTGGTTGTCAACCCAGTTTAACTTGAACAAAGAGCAGTGGGTTTTGGTTGGTCCGGCCTTGGATGAGGAGTTGGAGACATTGGCTAGATGCTTGCGGGTGAGCGAGCTTGTTGGACTAAACTGCATAGAGCAGTACCTACCGCACCGGGTTGCGAAACAATTTGGTATGGATCAAGACGTTCCGCTCCCTGTGGCTCGATGCAATTGGACGCCTTCTGTTGCGTGGAGCAATTACAACAGGCCGATTAGAGATGAAAAACTGTATATACCGTCCAGACACTCTGACTCTGGTGTTACGATTCAGTACTCAAAATGGTGGAACCACTCCATGAGGAAGCAGGGTGATGATGTTATCAAGTCCCATGTCAAAAGGCCTAGAGATACCGTAAGGTGTCCCAGAAGGATCGGTGCTGAAAACAAGGAAATGTCGCTTGCAGATTCGATTTGGTTCAGGAAATGGCCGGACCGCTCTGTGATGAAGCAGGATGATGATGTTATCAAGTCTGATGTCAAAAGGCCGAGAATAACAATAAGGTCTACGAGAAGAATTGGTGCTGAAAATGAGGAAATGTCACCTGAAGATTCAATTCACAAATGTCCTTTTCGGAGTCTTAATACTATGGAATTGGAGGATTCTGTTAGTAGAGGCCAAGGACCCGAAGAAACTGTCGGTGACCACGATGACACAGGGAAAGGTTTTGAATTGCCTAATGCTGTTGAACCTCCCTCGGGTTCTCAGCATCAAACCATGTCAATTTCAGCTGCAGATGATCGAATTGCAGAAGAAACCGAGGCTACACTCCCTGTGCTTGGTCCAACGATAAGTGTCTCAAGGACGACGTTGTGTGCTAATGATGTGAGTAATGAAGCAGAAAATACGGAGTCTGCAGCACATGTGATTGATCTTACTAACGAAGAAAGCGAAGGAGAAATTCAGGTTCCGGGATTGAAGCTTGAAGCTCGAATTGGAAGGCTTGAACGAACACTCGAGTATCTAAAGAAAACCAGATATCCACAGTTATGCAAGGTTAAGAAGCCGATCCGATTTGCTTCAACGGAAGGACGCAAATCAAGAGATTTATTTACTAATTGAACTTGTTTCTATGTTAGTCACTTCTTGTCTTGAGCTTTGTTTCACTGTGGGAAAAAACATGTCTTTGCCTTACACGAAGTGTTTTAGAACTTCTACTATGTGACTAATATTTACTTTGCTATCTCCTTATTTTTGCTGCTTCTTTTTTTTTTTTTTTTTTTTTTCTTGTTTTTTTTTTCTGCTGGAGTTTCTTTTGCAAATAAAAGAATCTCTTTTGCTAGATATATAGGAACAAGATATAATGACATGCTGGTGTGTGTGTGTGTGCATCTATATATATATATATATATATATATACACACACACACTAACTCTAGACATTGAGGCAGTACAAACATATAAATATACTGCCTCAATGTCTAGAGTTAGAAGGATTCCGAATGTCTCTAACTCCTCATCCAAGTTCTGATCAACCAAAACGCGCTGTTCTTTGTCCAAGATGAACTTGACAACCGATTAGTTGACGGATGAGGCGTAGGGACGGCGTTGGATGCTCTCTTTCCGAGCATGGTAAGGCTATGGCCAAGTTGAAGTTGAATTTAGGCATTGTTTTCAGGTTGTGCCAATGCGCTGGTCTAGGTTTGCTAGTGTCCATCGAGGGCATGGTTAATAGGCTTCGAAACTCTTCTCCCCGCGAAAATATATCTTCGGTACAAGGCCATTGTAAGCTCTCTTTCCGAGCATGGTCTTGGCCGAGCTGAAGCTGAATTTAGGCATTGTTTTGGAGTTATGCCAACGCGTTGGTCTTGGTTTACTGGCGTCCATCAAGGGCATGATCAGAAGGTCGACACTCTTTTTCCCATGAAAATATATCATCGGTATGAGGTGAAATTTATCGGCGCTTGGTAAAACATTTTAGCTACGAGGTTTTTCCAATGAATTTTCGACTAAAAATTTTCTCCAGTATAAAACCTTTGCGACGCAAATTCTTGTTATTGCAAAGATTAAATTTGTCATAAAAACCTCTTTTTTTTTTTTTTCCTTCCCCAAGTAGTGAGTAAGAGAACTTTTCAAAATGAGATAATAACATTCCCGAAAATTCAATACCTAAGCCAGTAACGCATTATTCTCGAAATGTCATGTTTTACCAAACATATTTACTATTGTTATGATTTTCCTTTGTGTTTCCAATTTCAAGTTAAAAACCACCTTCTTGACAAAATTTGGTCACACTTAGAGTGTAAAAAACACCATTTTTAACTACCTCAAAATATCTTAAATTTGATTTATATAATAACTCTGGTGATTAGAATGGTCTTTTAACAGTTTGTATGACCAAATTTTGTCAAAAAGACGAATTTTAAAGTAAAATTAAAGACATTGGTGATGGTAGTGAAATCTTGAAAATACAAGATAAAGCGTGACATTTTCATAGAATATAGATAAAGTTTGGGACTTATCCCTAATAAATAATAACTTTATCCTTAATTTATGGTTATAATAAATGCTAGACTTGTCTGATCTAATGTTTCTGTTTTAGATTGGATGTGATTGGCCTGAACATTTTTGGTAAACAAAAAATTCATCTAATCCTTTAGATCTTTGAAAAAAAGGTCCTTCTATAAAGGACGTCGTATTATGTATTATTGATACTCATCAGATTAATTTGTTAATTATTGGATTTATAAGTGTTTATTTTAAAAATTTACAGTAAAAAATTTAATCCAATAATTGAAATAACAGTTTCTTGAAATTATACAAAGTGAGAAGTCCTATCATAAAAGTTCACATTGTTTAATATCTAATTCTATAGTTTTTTAGTCTCTACCATAAAACCAGTTGAACACAGATTTTGATCCATTCATATTTATTATGTCGTATTAAATTATTATATATTTTTTTAAATATGATACGATTTTAATATATTCAAAATGGATCATATCATTAGGGTTTTTTTTTTTTTTTAAAGGTTACACGTAATTCCCCAAAGTAAAACTACAGGAGAAGTTATAAGTTAAAAAGAGATAAAAAGGAAATTATAAGAGAGATTAAAGTGGAAAACTAAATATTAAGTTGTTAGGTAGATAAGAAATTAAAAAAAAAAATACAAATTTTTGTGATATATATGCATATATATGTACAAAATCTCGTATTTAGTATCGTATGGTATCCGACATGTGAACTTTAGTTACTAGAAATATAAATTCATACATAAGAAAATGTAACTAAAATAAATATGAATTTTTCTTATTTTACATTTCATTCTGTATAAATTCACATTTCTAATAACTAAAATTCACATTTATCGGATACCATTCAATACCAGATATGATCAATCATTCCTTTTTCATATAAGGGTATAATTGTAAAATTGATTAATACAATATTTCTTTACTTTCTCATTCACCAAACAATATGGAGAAAATCCTTTAAAAAAAAAATTGTAAGAAAAGCTTTCTCCTTTTCTCACCTTTATATTCACCTTCCCCAAAGTAATTTCCCTTTTAAAAAAAAAAAAATGCAGCATCGAAAGCTTGCTGCTCTGTGTGCTATGGTTTACTTGGTAAGTGATCTGCTCTTGTTGGACATGTCATTTGGATTTTTTTTTTTTTTTTTTTTTTTTTCCCCGTTCTTCTAACTATGATAAACCTGAGAAATTTGATTTCAAGCGTTATTATTAATTTTCTTGAAATTTATTCCTTGCTGGTTTTGATTATTACTGTATATATCAGTCTGAACAAGTTTGTCGTTTTTTTCTTCTTCTTCTTTTCTTTTATTTTTTTTTTATTTTTTTTTTGTGCAATTTTTCTTCTCCTCCATTTGCAGTAAAGCACTTATATTTGTCTAATGGAGTTTTCTTTACTTGTTTCACAAGTTAAAACACTTTTTTTTTTTTTTTTTTAATTCAAAAACACATTTCAATAGCTAAAACACTACTTTTTTAACTTACAAAAAAAAAAAAAAAAAAAGAGCCCGAGCTCGAGCTCGAGCCCGATGTCGGCTTAAAATGAGTGGGTTTTGAGTAGAAATGCGGTTATTTAGCAATTTCATCTTGCTGACAAATTAGCTAAATGTGGTAGAACATGTGTATTTCTATAGTAAACCCATTTGGCAATTTAAAAATTTTTTTTTTTTTGCTGGTTGACAATCTTATGTGAATTGTTGGATTTACTTTCGGATAGTTCAGAGTTTCCTCTAGCTTTCTTGTTTAATTTATCCGCTTTTTTTGCTTATGCTAATAGTTCACATTGAGAATTCGAGATTAAGATGGTCCAAACCAGATCACACACCACTAGATTGCCCGAACATGGCGTGCTCGTGCCTTACCGGTCATGTGAGCCAAAGAGAAAAGTGAAATTATCGAAAGCGGGGGAAATCAAGCGGCGCAGAGTCACCGTAGTAGACACATACGATGATCCGACTTATGATGCTAACAGTAACATGCCTATTGATAATGCAGAACCATCACAGGTGAAATATATGTATAAACATATAATATTACACGATATAGTATGTGTTCATATGTACGTATACATATCTGATGCGCTACTGTTTTTTGGGATGAAGAGGATAAGTTGTTAATGGACAATGTGTAGTTAATGGTGTTTAAAGTCATTAATCTGCTATCTTCGGTGTAACGTTATGTCTGGTATATGAGATCAAGTGCTGTCCTATCTCAACTGGTGTCCGAAATTATCAACTGCTCTTTGACATCCCGCTTTATATCAGCATAAGTGGTGTATTTTTACAATCATGTATGGTCCAATCCAAGGGCAGAGCAGCATTCATTTTACTCTTCGTAATTTGTTGCTTTATCGCATCCATCGGTCGATTCTACTCCCGGGAATTACTATCTTCGATCTTCCTAACATGGTTCTGCATCTATGTATTTCAGTTACATGTGACCCCTTTGAAAACGCAGCTGACAGCAAAGGGCCTGGACAAAACGGCGAACGAGAGATTGAGGCAGATCCCACAGATGATGGCGAGCCTATAAACGGGTCACCGTCGATAAATAAGTGTCAAGTGGCGACTTCGTCTGTATGGCATCCTGTTAGTTGTATAAATTCATACGTTATAACCTTGTACATTACGCAGTTACTAACCATGAATTTTAAGTATTATACTCCACAGGAATTCGCAGAGGGATTCTTCTTGTTCAGGAGCGAACTGTTGCAGTCCTTGTCGTCCATTAGGCACCCATCGGACATGACAGCCAAGAAGTTTACAATCCTCGAGAAACAAATGGGGATCCTCACACACCTCGCATATCTGATGAGGACTGATATGGCGGGTGAAAAACAGGACGAGGTAGCGGCTGGAGAACACAAAGGAGCACCGGAGGAAGTATTCCCCACAAAAGTATCTCAATCACTGATAACCAAGAAGGGCCAATCATCTGATGCGCAAAAGACGCCTACAGAAGAAGCAGTTGACGAGGCAAGTCCACTTGATTACAAACAGTCTGATGAAGCAAGACCGAAAACCAGTGAAAACAAGCGAGTTTGCATGATGAGGACAGTTGTGAAAATGGAGCAGGGCAAACGGTTCTCGGGCAATTTTCTTAAGGGGGTTTGGTCACGTAAGGTCAATAAGAATCTCAAGGGTTCACCACAGACCCCTAAGCAGCTATTGACTTGGAGACAAGGCCGTCATGACGTGCTTGACGACAATGCGCTGCTCAGCCCCATTTTCTCAAATATCAACTTAATGGACGAGCCACCATCAAAGACTGTGTCCTGCTTTCCTGAAAATGAAGTGGACAACAGAACCAAGTTTCATAACACTGAGCTTCCAGGATTGGAGAATAACAACGCATTGCATGTAGATTCGTCCCATAACGATCATTATTTGCATGTGGAAGTGGAGGATTCTGGTATTAGAGGTCAAAAAGGAGCCATAGAAAACATGTCAACTTCATCTGCGGATGTCGGGGTTGCTGAAACATGGAGCTCGAAACATCTGCCAGTGCACCGAATCCATTGACAATGGGTGCAAAGACTGTCGAAGAACATGGTGCCAAAAAGAGTACTAGCTTTTAGAGTGTTAGTATTGCGATTCCCGAGTTGGAGCATGAAAGGGTGATTGCTAACAAGAAGGAACTTTCGCCAGAAGATTCTTCTACTGATAGAAGTTATGTTTTGGATCTTGACACTTTGGAAGTGGAGGGTGGTTCTTCTATTAGAGGTCGACAAGGACACGTAGAATCTAGCGGCGAGGGTAATATCATCGCAAAAGGACTTGAATTGGCTGCTATTGCTGAACCTCTCTCGAGCTCTCGATATCATGAAATGTCAAGCTCAATCGAAAATGATACAGTTGCTGAAAATAGAGAGGCTGCAACCCCAGTGACTATTGATCTCACTACCGAAGAAAATGAAACCGAAAGTACTCGTACGTTTTGTGGTGGTGAGTTTACAGGATCAGAGATTGGAGCTCGAATTCGCAGGCTTCAGAGAGTGATCGGGGGAGTAAAGAGAGCAAAATATTCCCTTTCATTTCTCTGCCAAGAAGAGACCATCTGAACAACGTCAGTGTTCTTTACTTTGGGATTTCTACGGCAAATGGAAAGAGTAACCCAGTGTGTCTCTACAAAATTTATTGGTATTTTGATTCAAGTTCTTTCCCTTGTGAAAAAGATAGTCATATCCGAAAGAGATTTCACAATAAATTCTTTCAAAATTGACTATTTGTTTCTCTATTAAAAGCGATCCACGATTGGGTAAATAAGGCTTCAATTGGTATTTCATTTTAACTCTAACAAAACCACATTTTTTCATTATCAATTTTTGTCTTTTTTTGAAAAGTCAATAAAATTTATAACTAGTTTTTGAAAAGTCAACCAACTCCAACTTAAAATTTTTATCTCCAACTGATGAACCAAACGCAAGCTAACTCTATAATGAGTGTGATGGACCACCCAATGGGGTATTCATGGACCATCGTGATTGACATGTAGTCAAGATTTCAAGTGATGAGTGATTCTCTTTAAGGGTCTTAACTCTTAAATAGGAAGGATTATTCTTGTAGCCTAATATTTGTATTTTGAGTGTTGGCATATTTGTTGAACTGAGGTGACACGCTCTTTATTGAAGGTAAGGCCTGAAAGTAGGGTTTTTAGTTAACATTTCTGTTAACATTTGGGGAGCTCCTTAGATCACGCACGAAGAGATATGTTATTGCTAGTTATTTGCTTCTCAGACTTTTTTCTCCCAAAAAAAATAAAAATAAAAATGGGACTGTCTCGAATTGGAAATTAGAAGGTATAGGAAAAATATATAACTTAATTGGTGAAAGAGCATGTCCTTCCATAGACTCCTATTCTTATTTTTTTAACCGCCATATAAAATATATGTATATATATAGAGAGAGTAGTAAATCAACAAGATATTGAGGAATTCTCCACATGAAATGGGGCTTTTTCACCTATAATTACAGGAATTCTTTCGTTTGGTGAAACAATAAGCTCTTCTCTTGCTTCAACAATGCTGTCTGTTGGTCATTCATTTTCTGCGGCCAAGAATGAATTAACGGAAAACAAAAAGTCATTTGAACGACACGTCGTTTTGTCCATTCCTTTACAACATATTTATTCCTAATCTTATGTGTAAGTAAGCATATTTTTTCAAGAAATTTTGTTAGTCATGTAAAGTTAAAGATTGGCAGTGACTACAACAAAACAAAAACAAAAACAAAGATTCTGAAATGGTGTTTGAATACAGCAAGTTGAAAAAGTCAATTATCATTTTTAAAATGAAGGGAAATGGTATTTAGGGAAAAAAAAAAAACCAAAAAACAAAAAAAAAAAAAAAACAATCCTACCTTGAACATAATTAATGAGGCACTGTGGATCCACAATTTAAATCACAAAAAGAATCTAAAAGACACTGTAAAACCATGTTCGAAAATGCCTTAAAAACATGTGATTGTACTTTTTAAAATGATGGTTCTTTCTTTTTTAGATGATACTTTTGAGATTACAAAATATTATTTTAGGCTCATTTCGAAAATAGACACACCATCCAAATAGGCTTTAGAGAATATCACCTATGCATGATTTGAGGAAACAAAAAAAGGTATAAACTTTTACCTTGCATTCTTACAAAAATGAATAATAGAGAGAGAGAAGGACAAAGACAACAGAAAAGTTAAAGATGAAGCTTGTGTTTGGAATAAAGGTTTGAAATGAAATTTTAAAGTTGGAATTGGTTAGCTTTTCAAAAACTAATTATAATTTATATCGACTTTTCATAAAAAGATAAAAACTGATATGAAAAACTTAAGTTCAGACGTAAGTTCCAAATTTTTAGTCAGTCACATAGAAGTTCTAAAACACATCCTGCAATACAATATCTTTTTTTCCCACTGATAAACAAAGCTAAAGTGAGTAAGAAATCTGTTGACAAAAGCTTTTTCACTCTCCGTGGAAGTACTTCATCCTCCTGTCGAAGCGAATCGGATGGGCTATTAATCCTGAATTAAACGAGGATATCTTGTTTTCTTTAGATCATTAATTATTCTCTCTAGCCTCCGAACTCGAGCTTCGAGCTTCAATCCCGGAATCTCCCTCGAAACCTGAATTTCTGCTTCACTTTCTTCATTAGTAAGATCAATAACATGTGTTGCAGACACCATGTTTTCGACAACTCTTCCATTTGAACTCGAACTTGCTAGGCTCTTTGCTTCGATATTAACATCCTCGGTACACAACGCAGTCTTTGAGACGGTTGTCATTGGATCAACCACAGGCCTTGCAGTCTCAATACCTTCAGCAACTCCGTCATCTGCAGCTGAAACCGACATATTTTGATGCTGAGCATCTGAGGAAGGTTCGGCAGCAGCAGCCAGTTCGAGTTCCTTTTCGATGTCAACAGCATCGCCAATAGATTGTTGGAGTCCTTCTTGACCTCTAATAGCAGAATCCTCCACTTCCATTGCATTGAAACGACCTTCGTTAGTAGCATCTGCGGGTGAATATTCTTCGTTTTCAGTAATCTCTCCGATGAACAAGCCACTCTTTGAGGCCATCGTCATCTGATCGGTCAAAGGTTCAAGTACTTTCCCAGCAACATTATGATTGCCACGAGACGTTACGAAGTCTTCTTGACCTATAGAAGCAGAACCCGCCACTTCCACCGGATGACAATTCAAAAAACCGACCTTCAGAGTAGAATCAGCAAGTGACAATTCCTTGTTTTCGACATTAAACCTTCTAGGAGACCTAACTGCTGTATTTCTAGGCAATCTAGCATCGCTCTGGCTCAACACTGAGTTCTCCCACCATTTCGCGTATCGAACAGTAACACCAGCCACAAAGTGCTTGGACGGTATGTATAGCTTTACATCTCTAATTGGCTTGCTGTAATTGCCCCAAGTAACACTCTGACTCTCATTGCATCGACCCACAGGGCTCGGAATATCTTGATCCATTCTGAATTGCTTCGAAACTCGGTGTGGAAGGTACTGCTCTATGCAGTTGATTCCAACAAGCTCACTTACCCTCAAGCATCTAGCTAGTGTCTCTAACTCCTCGTCTAGATCCTGATTAACCGAAACCCGCAGTTCTTTATCCAAGTCAAACTTGGGTAACAACCAGTAGTCCGCAGATGAAGCATAGGGATGCCACCAAAAAGTTTCACCAGCAGACTCCAAGGCCATCCTGATGTCGACATTACAAACAATTCTCGCACTTTTCCATCGAGCTGGTCTCGGTTTAGGACCGTTTGTAAAGCAGGTAGGTTTCGGTCCAAGCATCGGAAACCTCTCCCAAGCCCATAGCTGCACCAACTGAAAAGGGGCATAGAGGGTTAAGTCCATAAGATCATCCTTCTTAAGCACTGCTGAAGCAATGAGCTTCTCATTCAACGAACGCAAGTCGTGATAAATGCTCGCCAACACCGCCGGCGCGAGAGCAATTCTTATCCCTTTGGCGAAACGGATCGCGATAGGAAAAACAAAGTGTCCGACAAAGTAGTTCACTGAGGGAAAAACATGCTGAGATAACCAAAATGAAAGGAAGGCCTCATGCTCAATTTTGCTCCCACTCCCCATAAAAAACCTCAGCCAAGCACGCCCCGATGCTCGGTTAAGGCTACCCGGTGTCGCGGCTTCTTTTAACTTTTCGATCAATTCCAGATGAATGTCAACAGATTCTTGGTCATCAATTTGGGCTAAAACTGACTCTCCCAAAACCGAAAAAACCGCCCAAAACCATGACATCTTCCAGAGTAACAGTGGCTTCACCCCAAGGAAAGACAAAAGTGTTTGTAATAGAACTCCATTTTTCTGCAAGCCCAAAAACAAGTCTTTTGTCCCTTGGGATCTTATAAACAGAACCCATTATCGCTTCGTAAATACCGGCTTTCTTCCATGTGGATTGGTACTTGGGAAGCAAGCTTTCAACCCAGTTTCCCCATTCTTTCAGTGGAAATCTCCACCCTTTGAAATATATCTTAAAGGGTAACTTCTTGTGCTCAGAAAAAATGGTGTTCTTATATGTGTGAGGTTTGAGAAGCTCATTTTCATGGCCGCTAAGTTGTGTAACACAAGGTTTGAGAAAATGGGCAGTTCTTCTAAGAGTTGGGTTTTCAGTACCTGAACTAGTAGCTGAGATTAGGAGCTCCTCCTCTCTCTCCTCGAAGATGGTGTCTGGTATTTCCACCATTGTTGGTGCTTCTTCAAAATCTTTGATTTTTTTTCAAGGAAACTTACTTGTAGAGGAAGAAATCGCTCGTGGGTTTGGTGGTGATTCTTGTTTTCACCATGTTCTCACATTGAGAAGAATAAAACTCTAACCCCTTTTTTTTTTTTTTTTTTTTTTTTTTTTGGTTCTTTCTAATGTAGAAAGCATTTTATAATGGAAATGGATAATTACGAAAATACTCTTATTTTACTGTTCTCTTAAAAAATAATTTCTTTTTTAGTCAATAAAAGTGATAAAGTACATTTTTTCTTCTAAACTTTAGGTTTTATCACAAAATACCCACTGAATTTCAATTGTAACATTCTTTCCCTGAACATTGGAAACATTTATAAATTTTTTCCTAAATTAAATTTTTGACAAAAAAAAAAAAAAAAAAAAAACGCATAACACTCGTTGGAAGTTAGGGGTATTAAGTGTAGAATTATGAAGTAACTCACATTGACAGTACTCATGACACTCATTATTCTTATTAAATGTCAAATTACGAAATTACCTATAAATATTTACTATTTTAATTTAATTCTAACCGGCGTGCATTTAATATTCACAATTCATGCTTCCAACGATTATTATGTATATTTTTTAATCAAAAATTTAATTGTAAAAAATTAGTAAACTTTTCCAAAATCACATGAAAGATGTAAGAGGTCTGTAGCCCTTCACAAAAGAAAAAGGAAAAAAAAAATCCCAATAAATGAAAAATGCAACATTGCTATTTGACATTTTCTTTTAACACCTCTTAACGCTAAAAAATATCTTGGGCATAAAAATAAAAAAATAAAAATAAATAAAAATTAGGGTCCAAAAAATGTGCAAATATCTTCATTGTTTCAAGAATTTATTTCAATATGATTCTATTAAAATTTTACAATTAAAAAACATATATTCAAAAAATGGAGAGATTTTTATTTTGTCTCTTGAACTTCTCCGGTTTGACAATCTTCTTCCTAAATTTTTTTGTTTTGTTTTTTTGTAACTAAATTCATAAATTTTCAAAAGAATAGTAATTAAACTCCAATTTTTATCATAATTCTAGGATTGATACAAAAGGCCAGTTTGGATTGCGTTGCTGTTAAAGTGTGCGTTTGATTCACCGGCTGGAGATGAAAATTTTAAATTGTAATTAGTTGACTTTTCAAAAGCTAATTATAAATTTTGTTAATTTTTTAAAAAACAAATAAAAACTTAGATGAAAAAATACAGCCCAACAAAGGTGAAATATTCGTTGTCAATTCAAAGTTATTATAGTTAAAATATATATATATATATACACACACAGAGAGGTACGCATTTGGATAATCTTTTTTAAAAAATTTTGTGAATACCAACAACAGGATTTTAGAGTTTGATAAATTATTCAGAAATTCGCAGTGAATATGCATAATGACTAAAACAAGTATACATTTTTTATCTAATAAAGCAATTTGGTATGCATATTGATAGTTCCCCCCCTTAATAATAAGGCCAACATTAATTTTATAGCCTCTAAAATGTTAGAGAGCTCTCTTTTTAATTTACTTGTATTGTTCAATAAAATTGTTATTTATTGAATTCGTGGGTTCAATATATCTTTGATGTCATATACTAAAAAAATTTATAAACAAATTATTATAATGGAGGTAAATAACACTTGCAGTTAATATTCCTTGTGCCTCAAGTCCTCCATTTTGTCTCAATTTCCAAACAATTTTCCACCAATTTTTTTCAAAATAATTTAACCCAAAAAAAAAAAAAAAGTGTCAGCACTGTTTTCCACAGGGTATTTTTTTTGGAATTAAAATCATACTTCTGCCACAATTTGTTAGGAGCCCATCTCTCTCTAGTCAGTGCGTCCTATGAAAGCACACATCTACTACAATGCTGGACATGTCCAAATTTGATATTAAAATATATAATTTATTTGCTAACTTCTGTTCATTCTTACTTTTTAATCAAAATAATTATGTACTATAGTGCAATAAGAAATTCACCTCACACCTACGGGGTAGATGGATAGGCAAAAGCATGAGTGTCTTTGTTAGGCTTCGTCCACCCGGGTTTGATTCTCATTGCCTCCTTGTAGGTCTCGCTCTAGTTTCGACTGTTAAAGCATGGTTTGGTGATGGCAGGATAGGCCCCAGATGACCGACTGAAAGAAACTAATATAAAAAATATGTCTTTACTATACCTAGGGAAATGAATATCTACCTGTGGGGCTGAAAACCTAGAATTGATTGGGTCAACCCAAATCCTTTATTCACCAAAAAAAAAAAAAAAAAAAAAAGAGAAATTCACCTCATATTGATCACTAGACTTCTATCCTGCAGCCATATAAATTCGATAGTAATTATAAATTTAATGAGAAAATTACCTAAATAATCACATTTTTTTTCATTTATTGATCAACAAGACACAAATTCTCCATCCTTGATCTGACACAAATTTAGATTACCTTAATTAGTTTAATTATGTATTATATTAGTCTAATATTAATTTTTATATCATATTAGTGCAATGATCTATGATCTTTAAATTTGTATCATTCAGGTACTTTCTCCTTAATTAATTTATATGTAACTTTATGTATAATATAATAATATGTTATATATTTCTAAATTTACAAATAACATGAGGTAATTATCTAAGTATTATACATTATTAATTTTATGTTATATTATCAGATTATTATAACTGTCATACATGAAATATTGTCTATCTGTATAAGGGCTAATTTCATAAATAGTCTCTGAATTACACACGTCCCTAACTTTTAATTTTATACATCACACTCCTAAACTTTTCTATTGTTACGCAAATGGTCGTCTCTATAAATATTCGTGCAAAATTTATAAAAAATTGTCGCCTCTATAAATATTCCGTAAAAAATTTATAAAAAATTGAACATATTCAAATCATATGAGTTTCATTTAATATGTAAAGTCATAATTAAATATATTATGAAAAGAAATTATACATGAATCAAAGATATTTTGGTGATATAATTTTCCTACAAAAAAAATATTTAATCATGATTTTGATCTTAATTAAAACTCACATGATTTAAAATTGTTTAATTTTCATTCAGTTTTTGACAAAATACACATATAGGAGTCATTTTCGTAACAATACGAAAGTTTGAGGCAATGTGATGTGTAAAACTCAAAATTATGGATAACTTTAGACAAAAGTATAATTCAAGAGGCAATTGTGGAATTATATATAATTAACCTCCCATCAATAAACTATCGGTTATTACATATGGTTATAGGCTAGGTTGTGGTTCACTTTAATGTTTTCCTTTTATGATCTAAAAAGAAATAATTTTTCCTTTCATATTTGTAAAATAGTGAGTTTTGTAAAATGGAAGTGGAGGTTGTCTTCATTTCCATACTCTCTTGGAACATCTTTGTAACCAAAGCAATATATTTGACCAAAAAAAACATATCATTGGGAAGAGTTAAAAATTAGAAATAGGAAAAATAATCTAAAAACGTACGGTAATCTCAAAACGGTTGAGTTGATTAGATTTCATCAATTTTGCATGTTGTTTGGGTGTGATATGTGTGTGTATACATATGGTTTTTACGTAATTTGAGCATTTTAAAAACAATGCTGGTTTTATTATTATTTTTCACTGTGAAATCAGTAATTATATAAATTATTATTGCAATAATTACAAGTACTTATACAACATACTATAAATACTGATAATTATTATAATTAATCGGAGAATCTAAAAAGAAGAAAACAATAAACATGATGATGAGTTCATATATTTTTACTGATAGATATTATTTTTTAACTTGTTATTTAAGTGGGGTGTTACTAACATTTTTCTCAGTTTATTTAGTGATAAAAAGTTGAAAAAAAGTAATGGTAGAAATTCAATTAGTAGAGGGATTTTTTTTAATCATTGGATTAAATGTTTACAGCCGAATTTGAGCACTTTTATTTCGTATGTTGTACTAATTTTTGAAAAGTTTACTTTGAGAAATAAATTATCTATAAAAAAATACAGTTTTTATCATAAATTTTTCTAGACAAAAAAGAAGAAGGGACTTTTGTGATGGAATCTCATTTGATAAAGCACATTCTTAATCCTTAAAAGCATTAAAACAACTATACGATTATAATAAACTAATGACAAAAAAAAAAAAAAAAAACTATATGGATATTTTTTTTTCACATAATCAATTGCAAAAGAAATCAAAAAAGAAAGTTATTGCATGTATAATCTAATAGTAATATCACAACTAATCTTTCTAAAAATAAAGAATTGGAATCCATCTACTAAAAAAAACTCATAAAAAAAAACCCCTAAAAAAATTATAAAAGAAAGTAAAATAATATCATTTCCCCTATTTATGCATATAGAATTGAAATCTAATGACTTTCTTAGTATATAACAAAATTAAATATTTATAATTATAACAATTTTTAGGTTTTATACTACAATGCCACGTTTGGAAACACATCATCTTACATTATATCTTAATGCAATATAATACATAGTTATTATTTAAATATATAGTTATTATTTGGGTAGTTCATACGTTCTATTCAAATATTATAGTTATTATTTATCATTCTCTTTTCATATATACTTTTATCAATTATATCATATTTTTTCCCTCTTTTTTTATTTACTTCTACCAATCACATCATATATTATCTATCATTAATAACTCAAACACATATTATATTTGAATATAATATTAAAAGAAAATATCTAAATACATATTGTATTTTATTTTATTACATCTGAATAAATATAAAATGAATAATTTTTTTAATAAATCATAAAATTACATAATTGTTTTACTAATAATTTTTTTATTTTTAAATTACATAATTGTTTTAATGATAATTTTTTTTAAAGATATTCTTCATTTTGGTTTTTTATTTTTAATAAGTATTTTGGTTATTTTTTGCTCTATTGCAAATTTTACAATTTTATTAGCTAGATTTTGCCCCCCCCCCCCCCCCCCCCCAAAAAAAAAAAACTAGGAAATACTAAATATTCGATTAGCAAAAAATAATAATAATAATAAAAAAATAAATATTCATGCTTCTGCACTTTCAAATCCACGTTTCCCGATGCTTTCCTTTCAACTTACCAGCCGTAGTCTCTCTCTCTCCCTCTCTCTCTCTCTCCATCTGCTTTTCATGAACTTTTCATTTTCTTACTAGCTAAGCAAAAACCTCCGCCACCTTTTCTTCAAAAAGCCTCCGTTTTTACTCATAAAAAAACCGCCATTTCCGCTCCATCAAAAACTCCAAAAATGGAGGACCCAACAGACACAGACTCCATAGTCGAAACCAGACAAGAGCTCATAGTTTCCCCAACAGAGCAAGACCTCAGACCTGCTCATTTCCTCAAACCCACTGCTCCCACAGCCTCCATTGAAGAACCTCCACCGCCATTTTCGAATTCCTTCACCTCAAAGTCCAGAGCTTCCAAACCCAGAAACTCCCCACCAGAGGTCTCCTTCCATGGCTGGCTCTTCCCTTCGGAGAACTGGAAAAACTGGGTCGAAAAAATGGCTCGGAAGCACAGACAAACATGGGAAAAAGCTGGGATTTACGAAGCCATAATGGGGTCCACAAACAAAATCAACAAATACCCAGAACTTGTTTTGGAGCTGGCGAAGACATGGTGCCCACAAACCAGCAGTTTCGCGTTTCGTTTCGCCGAAGCGACGATCACTCTGGAAGATATAATGCTCTGTGGAGGGTACTCTGTTCTGGGCCGCCCCGTTTTCGACCCACCGGAGGCGTTTCTGAGCCGTTTCGAGGCCGAAGAAACGAGGGAAAAGGAGGAGAAACTGAACCAGGAAAGATTACTTTTTGTGAGGTCTAAAGGCAGGAAAGCAACTCAGCACGCCTGGATGAAACGTTTCATGGAGCGAGAGAGTGAGGTTGAACACGAAGCGTTTCTCACACTCTGGCTCTTGAGGTTTGTTTTATTAAGAAATATTGTTGTAATATATGTAATTGATTTCCTCAGTTGACTTTCCTAAGTTAGTATAGATCATATCCCACTATAGGTGGATCACGGTTTCTTAGCCTTAGAAAAAGCAGTGATTGATTCTTGTGTTTGCCTATATATTCTGTACACTATTCCTTCATTAATATAGCAGAAACAATTCAACCAAATTCCTCTATTCCTTTCTCTGTACACACCTCTGTTTTTCTTCTACACATACCATTCTTTACATGGTATCAGAGCACGGTTCTGGTGCCTAATTCTTTTCACACCATACTTACAAACACCATGTCAAACGAAAACCAAACATCATCAGAAAAATCCCTTTCCAAACACTCAAACACCAGTAACAATAATCCTAGTATGGATCTATCAAACCCATATTTTGTTCATCATTCAGATCAACCTGGGCATATGCTCGTTCCAACAAAATTGAATGGAGCCAATTATCCGTCATGGAGTAAAGCTATGATTCACGCTCTCACAGCCAAGAACAAAATTGGATTCATCAATGGATCAATTCAGCCGCCTTCAGAAGCCGAACAACCAGTAGAGTTTGCTCTATGGAATCAGTGCAACAGCATGATTTTATCGTGGCTAACTCACTCGGTTGAACCCGATCTCGCCAAAGGGGTAGTTCATGCAAAGACCGCTCAACAAGTCTGGGAGGATCTCAAAGATCAGTTTTCACAGAAGAATGCACCAGCAATCTATCAAATTCAGAAATCTTTAGCATCTCTCTCACAAGGAACAATGGTAGTCTCATCATATTTCACAAAGATCAAAGGTCTTTGGGATGAATTGGAAACATATCGAACGCTTCCGACTTGCAATCAGATGAAAGCGCATTATGATCAGAGAGAAGAAGATCGATTGATGCAATTTCTTATGGGCCTCAATGACACCTACAACGTCGTTCGCACAAATATCCTCATGATGTCGCCATTGCCTAATGTACGACAAGCCTATTCTCTCGTCATTCAAGAAGAAACGCAGCGACAAATGACATCGGAATCAACCGAAAACTTTTCGATTGCTGCTGCAATACATGGCCGAACAAACAACTCCTCAAACAATTCCAAAGATAAGTATTGTGATCATTGTAATAGAGCAGGTCATGCAATTGAAAATTGCCGAACTCTAAAGTTTCATTGTAAGTTTTGTGACAAAAAAGGCCATACTGAGGATAGGTGTAAATACAAAAATGGCACATGGGTTCTTAACAACACAGGAACTCAAAGCAATCGACACAATCAACCACAACAACAACAGCGTGGTTCTCGGGGAAGTGGACGCAACTTCTTCCCTGCTGCTAATGCAACAGATTCTTCACAATCTACACACGAGGGATATCTTCGAGATACCAATACACCTGTTCATTTCTCCAATTCGGCAGATTCTTCACACAACACGCCGCAGATCAACCACAATAATTACAACTCCTCCAAATCATTGCATGGTCTTTCCACAGAACAACTCCAACAACTTGCTCATACCATATCTATGATGAATCAAAATTATGCTTCTGGTAATAGCAATGCTTATGCAAATGCTGCAGGTCTGTTTACCTTTTCTAATGCTTCAATCAATTCTGTATTCACAAAACCTTGGATTTTGGATAGCGGAGCTACTGATCACATCATTTCTGATCCTGCACTTCTTACTCAAACAAAATCCTCATCAATATCCATTGTTAATTTGCCTACTGGGTCTTCAGCACCAATCACTTCAACAGGCACTGTACCATTCAATACAGACATAACTTTAGACAATGTTTTATGTGTTCCTTCTTTTCATTTAAACTTGATGTCTGTAAGCAAACTCACCTCTGCTCTAAACTGTTGTGTCATCCTATTTCCAACTTTTTGTGCTTTGCAGGACTTGGCTACGGGGAAGATGATTGGCTCGGGTAAACAGCGCGGCGGTCTTTATTACATGTCTCCGTTGCAAAGGCCACCTATCTCTCATCAAGTGTCTCACACCCCAAATCTATGGCATATGCGTCTTGGACATCCGTCACCATCTCGACTCAAATTGGTTTCTTCATTGGCATCTTTCAATAAAATCTCCTATGATAATAATTGTACTATTTGTCCCATGGCTAAACAAACAAGACTTCCATTTCCCTTGAGTTCGATATCAACTCATGCTCCATTTGATTTGTTACATTGTGATATTTGGGGACCACATAAAGTTTCCACTCATTCAGGTGCACGTTTTTTTCTTACTATTGTGGATGATTTTACTAGATGCACATGGATATTTCTTATGCAAAATAAGTCTGAGACACAAAACATTCTCAAGTCCTTTATTGATTTCGCTTATATACAATTCCATGCCCATGTCAAAGCTGTAAGAGTAGACAATGGTTCCGAATTCCTATCCATGAGAAATTTCTTTCGATATCACGGGATTGAATACCAACGCACTTGTGTTTACACTCCACAACAAAATGGGGTAGTGGAACGAAAACATCGTCATATTCTCACCACAGCACGTGCATTGCTTTTTCAATCTCACTTACCTCTTATTTTTTGGGGAGAATGCGTTTTAACCGCTGTCTATCTTATCAACCGTCTACCATCACCATTGTTGTCAAATAAATCTCCTTTTGAGTTACTATACAATCGTCCACCATCACTTGATCATTTAAAAGTTTTTGGTTGTCTATGTTATGCAACTGTTGTTCATCCTACTCAAAAATTTGATCCACGTGCCAAAAGGTGCATATTTGTTGGATATCCCACTGGTCAAAAAGGTTACAAACTTTATGATATGGAAACAGAGAAATTCTTTGTAAGCCGTGATGTCAGGTTTTGTGAAACCATTTTTCCATTCTCCAATATTCCTTCTCCACCAAATCAAGTCCCTGTATTGCCTAATCTTTCCTTTGACATTCCAGATAACAATTCTATTAAACAACCTTCCACCACAAACATTCCATCTACTGAAACTCAACAAGCCGTGCCACCAGAGTTTCATGAAATCGAATCCACTACATCTTCATCACAAACCGAACCAAAAGCACCAACTACAGTCACTTCAGATCACCATACACCCCTCATTCCTCTTATGAGACATTCCACTCGTCCTAAGCAACCTCCGGCATGGCATAAAGACTACGTAATGTCATCTCAAGCCAATCATTCAACTTCGGGCTCAAGTCTTACATCAAGTACTCGGTATCCTCTCTCTCATTTTCTCTCATATTCCCGAATTTCTTCTGCCCACCAAACTTTTTAAGCTAACATTACAGGTCACACAGAGCCTAAATCCTATGCTCAAGCTATCCTTGATCCACATTGGCAACAAGCCATGAATGCAGAATTGAAGGCATTACAGCAAAATAACACATGGAGTCTAGTTCCTCTTCCCATTGGACAAAAACCAATCGGATGCAAATGGGTTTACAAAATCAAGTACAAAGCTGACGGGACCATCGAACGCTACAAAGCTCGTCTTGTTGCTAAAGGATATAATCAAATTGCAGGCATCGATTATCGAGAAACATTTTCTCCTACAGCCAAACTCACTACACTTCGCTGCCTTCTCACTGTTGCCGCTGCTCGGAATTGGTTCACACACCAACTAGATGTACAAAATGCTTTTCTTCATGGGGACTTGCATGAAGTTGTTTATATGGAGCCTCCACCTGGTCTTCGCCGACAGGGGGAGAACATTGTATGTCGGCTTAACAAGTCCCTCTATGGGCTAAAACAGGCCTCAAGGAACTGGTTTTCTACCTTCTCATATACCATTCAAAAGGCTGGTTATCAACAATCAAAAGCTGATTATTCTCTCTTCACAAAGGCTCAAGGTGCCTTGTTTACTGCAGTTCTCATCTATGTTGATGACATTCTTCTAACAGGCAACGATCTTGAAGAAATCAAACGTCTCAAAGAATTCTTTCTCAAGCATTTCCGTATCAAAGATCTCGGAGATTTGAAATATTTTTTGGGGATTGAATTTTCCCGTTCCAAGAGGGGTATCTTCATGTCTCAGAGAAAGTATGTGCTGGACATTTTGCAAGATACAGGACTTACAGGTGCATGTCCAACCAAATTCCCAATGGAACAAAATTTGAAACTCACTCCCACAGATGGAACATTGCTGAGTGATCCAAGCAAGTATAGAAGATTGATTGGAAGGCTAATTTATCTCACCGTTACGAGACCAGATATAGTCTATTCAGTTCGAACATTGAGTCAATTCATGCAAGAGCCTCGAAAACCACATTGGGATGCAGCTATACGAGTCCTTAAGTATATCAAAGGTACTCCTGGTCAAGGCTTATTGTTATCCTCCACAAACAGTCTCACATTAAAAGCCTTCTGCGATTCAGATTGGGCAGGTTGTCGCGCCACTAGAAGATCGGTTACAGGATATTGCATTTTCCTGGGGAATTCACTCATCTCATGGAAATCTAAGAAACAAACCAATGTTTCTAGATCATCAGCAGAGGCCGAATATCGAGCTATGGCAAACACATGTTTGGAGCTGACTTGGTTGCGCTATATTTTACAAGACTTAAAAGTTCCACAAATAACTCCTACATCATTATTCTGTGATAATCAAGCAGCTTTGTATATTGCAGCTAACCCTGTTTTTCATGAACGTACGAAGCACATTGAAATAGATTGTCACATAGTTCGAGAAAAGCTGCAAGCTGGAATGATTAGTCCTTCTTATATACCTACACGCTTCCAGCTGGCGGATGTGTTCACAAAAGCGCTGGGAAAGGATCAATTTGTGACGCTACGTGACAAGTTGGGACTTCACAACATTCACTCTCCAACTTGAGGGGGAGTATTAAGAAATATTGTTGTAATATATGTAATTGATTTCCTCAGTTGACTTTCCTAAGTTAGTATAGATCATATCCCACTATAGGTGGATCACGGTTTCTTAGCCTTAGAAAAAGCAGTGATTGATTCTTGTGTTTGCCTATATATTCTGTACACTATTCCTTCATTAATATAGCAGAAACAATTCAACCAAATTCCTCTATTCCTTTCTCTGTACACACCTCTGTTTTTCTTCTACACATACCATTCTTTACATGTTTTCCCTGGTCCTTCTAAAGGTGTCGTATCGAAACATCTCTTTCGCCTTGCGATTAGGCTCGCCCGGGGGACTAGAATTGCCTTAGCACCTGTTGTTCTTGCTAGTATATATAGAGACTTGAGTTATTTGAAAAGAAAATTGTTTTGTTCGAATGATTCCGAAGACGGCGAAGAAGAAGAAGAAATTGTAGTTTGGGCACCTTTTCAGTTGGTCTTAGTTTGGATTTGGGAGAGATTTATGTTGCTTCAGCCAGAGAGGAATTTGGTTGAAGTTGGTGAGACAACTTCAACAAGGCTGGCTCAATGGCACAAGGTGTTGAAGCTAGAATCCAAGGACATAAAAAAGTCAGTTTTCGACTCTTCGGGAGAGTTCTTCACGTGGCGGCCTTTTGCCGTGGCGATGGGGAATTGTGTTCTTTCCAAGTTCTAAAGAGAGAAAGAGGAGTGGTTGTTGGTTAGTGAAGGTTTGGACGAAGAGTTGGAGTCGTTTGCGCGGTGTTTGAGGCCGTCGGAGTTGGTGGGAATCGATCCGCCGGGGCATTTTGTTGTGCCGTATCTGCCGCATAGAGTGGCGAGGCAATTTGGCCTGGATCAAGATGTACCGGGCAGTGTGATTAGGTGTAATCAATCTCACATTGTTGCTTGGAGAAGTTATGATAAGCCCGTAAACTGCGAGAAGCTATATATCCCGTCAAGGTTCTTCATTTCGGGTGTTAGCGCTAGATACTTTGAGTGGTGGAATGATTCGAAACCGAGTGACCAAGATGGAGTAGAACCCGAGAGTGTTGGCGTGCTAAAGAGACATGGAGAAGAGAGTAGTACTTCGGATTGTCCTGGTTTTTCTCCAAAATTTTGTAATAGGAAAAGGCCAATGTGTGAAGGATCGAGTTCGGGTGTTGTAAAGAAGAAGCGTATGACGGAGTCGGTTGAGGAAAAGGATGCTATGAAAAACAAATGGAAAAGATTAACAGAAGAGAATGAAGCAACTTGTTTTCCCGTTCGTTCTTGGAATTCTAGGAAAGTTGAAGTTCGCGGCTCTGATCCGGAGGACAAGTTGACACTCACAGAATTGCTTCGTTCTCGAGACGTTGATGGAAGTGTTGGAAAAATTCGAGAGAATGGAAGTCATTTGAATGTAGAAAAGAAGGATGATCAGACGGAACCGGTTGTGGAAAAGGTATACGATAGGAAAAGATTGCGAGAAGAGGACACCGAATCTTGTCCTCCCGGTTTTTCTCAAAAATATAAGAACAAAGTTGAAGTTAGAGGCTCTGGTCCAGAGAACAAGTCGACACTCAACGAAAACAAAACGAAACGGTCGAGTGAACACAACGACGCATTTCGCTATCCTGGTTTTTTTAAAAAATGTAACAAAGTTGAAGTTGGGGGCTCTGATCTGGAAGACAAGTTGACGCTCGCCCGAATGCTCCGATCTCAACGCACGGATGGAAGTGTTAACGGAAGTCGTTTGCCTGTAATGGAACCGGTAAAGGAAGAGGCTTTAGAAGAAAGATTGAATGACAGTGAAGGAGAGAGCAGAGAAGTTTGTGAGTTTGATTTAGATGGAATGGAGAAACTCGAAGCTCGGATCGCCAAGCTCGAGAACTCGATTGCTAAGATGAAGGAAGCAAGAAGAGACAAGATGTTTTGGGGTGCCAAAAAAAAAACTAAAGAAGAACCCATTGATCTAGATTAAGGTACATGAAAATTTTAGCTTTTGGGTTGTAACTAGTAGTTATTTTATGAAATATACAAAATTTCTGTTATTTTAGAAGCAAGTATTATACAGCTTTTTCTAGCTTAGTACTCTGGCTTTTCAGTTAGATTTCTTACCATGGGATGTTTTTGAATAATTAAGTAGGATTAATTATGTTAAATAAATTAATATATTAAATTTTTTTAAGAAACTGCACAAATGAACTAAGAACTGGTTGGAGACTTTTCAGAGGATGTTTGAGGCAGATATTCAACCCAATGGTCCTTATATTTGCTCATAAAGAGAAGGAAATTATCGTTTCTGGTTCTTGGGAAAAATTAGCAGAGCTTGGTATTTTGAGGCGAAAATTTATCGATGAGCCTGAATGGAACAAGACCTCTTATTACGAGCATAGGGCTGGTAAGGATAAGGATTTTTAATTAAGGAAATCTTAACGACTTCTTTTTTTTTTTTGCTTTCTTTATGTTTTTGTTTGATTTAGGTTGTTTTTCTAGTTTTTTTTCCCCCCTTCTTTTCTTGTTATAGGTTTGTATTTTCTTTTTCTTTTACTTTTGAATAAAACTTTTTCGCTGATATATATGTATATATAACTAAAAATTCATGACCTATGTCTATATATTGCAACTATAAATATCAAAATGAGAGTGAATATACCATTTAAATCCTCATAAACAACAGCTTTTAAGCTCGTTGGTTGGTTGGTTGGTTGGACAATGCCCATGACAAAAATGGTTTGTAATTTGATAAATATAGCTAGCTGGTTGTTACCAAAACATAGAGAAATATTTAATGAATCAGAAAATTCTGCATGAACAAAAATGTTAAAAACTCAAAATTGTTATTGAAATGAACTAATTCTAAGAGTCCCCATCTCATATTTAAAGGGTTGGATATTGGTTAGGAAAATCACATAACAAATCCCATTATGTGTCTTGACAATTTTCTCATTTTTTCTACATATACACATACATACATATATATATATATATACATGTTTATATTGAAGAAGGTAGTTAAAGAAATAATGGGTGCCTGGCTGTTTGTTATAAATATAGTAAATTTTGACTCAGTCTTTTTTGCCTATCCTAATTCAGTGGAGTTTGGAGGAAGTTGAAGCAAAACAAACAAACCATAAGCAAGTTCTTCTTCTTCTTCTTCTTCTTCTTCTTCTTCTCTCTCTTCTTTCTCTGGAGACCAGAATTATAGCTTCTGGTTTTTCCTGGCCCGAAGAGTTTGTCGAATCAGCTAAGCGGAGCAGTTCTTTCTCCATCAGATCAAAAACATTTATGCTCCCTTCTGTATTTGAGATTAAAGGGTGGTAAAAAAATATCCATTTTTTTTTTGTTTGCTGTGAAATTCAAGACTCAAATACAAGATTTGAATGGTTCTCTGACTGCCATTCGGTTGTGTTGAAGCTTTAGAAGAAGGGTAAAAAAAAAAAAAAAAAAAGAAGAAGAAGAAGAAGAAAGAAGAAGGGGAAAAAAAAAAAAAAAGATGAGCTGCTTTTCTTGTTGCATGTCAGAAGAGAAAAAAGAAAGAAAGTCTTTGAAGAAGAGCATTAAGGAATATCGTGATACCAAAACATTGGCCTCATTCGCCAACATCTCCTTCAAAAGTGGTACGGCATTCTGTTTACTCAATATCAAAATTAATTTATGTTTTTTATTTGCTTATGCAATTATATATATATATATATATATTTAAGGCCTTTAGTCTTTCAATCCATGGAAGTTATTCTTTAATTTTCTCTCTGCCATGTTTTTTGCCTCAAATTCAGGCTTGTTACCATTTTACCTATGTTAACGTTTCTATATATATTTATATATTTTTTTTTTCTTTTTCATTTAGTTTAGAATCGTTTGAACCATTGAGATTTAATTATGGTTTCTTGTGTTTATCTTCCTTTGGTTCCAAGATTCCGGGTTTCATTTTTCCTTGTTTTTCTTGTTTCTAATCTGACTTAAAATGTTTTTTGAGACGGAAAACTTTGAGGCTAATATATAAGTTTGTCAATGGCAGATAGTAGCAAACGTAGGTACATAACCGAAGAGATAAGCAAGATTGGAAAAGGGAATATCACAGCACAGATCTTTGCGTTCCGAGAGCTATGCGTCGCAACTCAAAACTTCCACCCCGACCATCTTCTCGGTGAAGGTGGCTTCGGAAGGGTCTACAGAGGAAACATCAAGAGCAAAAATCAAGTACTGATAAGATATATTGCCTTATCTTGTTTTAAGTTTCCCTTTTTGTTTTTCACCATTTACCTGAGTTTATAGAATCGCTTTGTGTTGTTCGTTCACTCAGGTTGTTGCGGTTAAGCAGCTCGACAGGAATGGATTCCAAGGAAACAGAGAATTTCTTGTAGAAGTATTGATCTTAAGTCTTCTTCACCATCCCAACCTCGTGAATTTGGTTGGTTATTGTGCTGATGGTGATCAGAGAATTTTGGTTTACGAGTACATGCCGAATGGATCCCTCGAAGATCATCTTCTCGGTATGTCTCGAATACTTTGTTTGCATCATAACCAACGTTCCGTAACTAGTTTTCTTATAAATTCAGTTGTCGACATTTTTGCACTTTGTATGCTCTCAAATTCGTGTAAATGTGAGAGAACTCAGACTACCAAACCTTTTTTTTTTTTTTTTTTTGGTCTCTTGTGTTTCTTTTTTCTTTTGCTCAGATTTAGCTCCAAATAGAAAGGCTTTGGATTGGAATACCAGGATGAGAATTGCAGCGGGCGCAGCTAGAGGACTCGAGTACCTACACGAACAAGCCAACCCCCCGGTGATATACCGCGATTTCAAAGCATCTAACATACTATTGGACAAGGAGTTTAATCCAAAACTTTCCGATTTCGGCCTTGCAAAGTTAGGTCCAACCGGGGATAAGACCCATGTCTCCACCCGGGTCATGGGAACCTATGGCTATTGTGCACCTGAATATGCCCTTACGGGCCAATTGACCACGAAATCCGATGTTTACAGCTTCGGGGTCGTGTTTTTAGAGATTATCACAGGAAGGAGAGTGATAGACAATTCTAGACCAAGTGAGGAGCAGAATCTAGTCGATTGGGTATGTTCATAAGCTTAAATTTTTTCAAGCAACCATATAACACTAAATCTATATCTTCCCTCAGTCAATCACTAGTTTTGATCACTTAAATGACGAATTTACCCCTTTAAAAGATTATCATCGACCCATTTACTCTATATCTCCCAACTGTTAAAGTCGTCATTTAAGTGATCAAAACGAGGATTCGACCGAAAGAAGGCATACATTTGAAATGAAAAATGAAAACCAAGGATAATTTGTTGAGAATATCCAATATGGCACGGAAATTCAAAACCAAAGCGATCACATTCCATGTTCCTTTGTTTTGTAGGCACAACCACTTTTCAAAGACAGAAGGAAGTTCACATTAATGGCCGATCCGTTGCTCCAAGGGAATTACCCCGTGAAGGCTCTATACCAAGCTCTCGCGGTTGCAGCAATGTGTCTACAAGAGGAAGCGGCTACTAGGCCTCTCATCAGCGACGTCGTGACGGCGCTCGAGTTCTTAGCTGTGAGCAAGAATGAGGGAGCAACTGTTTCGGAAGAGGTTGTGAACTCAGGTTCTGCGGATGGAGATAGTGATGGAGATACCGATTCCGATAGATCAGAAGACAGTACTAGGGAAAGAAAAAGTATTTGAATATTTGATCAAAGTGTTTGTTATTATGTGTATGCAACTGAGCTTTTGGAAAACTGTTTACTCAAACATCAACTTCTTCTTCTTTAATTTTTGTTTTAATTTGGTGATTTTGATTGAAAAAAGCATGAACAAAGAAACCAAAATAGGTGATGGTATTGAAAGAAAAATGTCTAAAGTGTGCTATCATTTTTCAATTTATAAATGTAATTATTTGAAAGTTGAATCAAATTACCCCTTTTTTCTTTGTGACATTGTTAGCACTGTTTCTAACACGAAAATCGATACAATATTTCTGAAATTTAACATAAATAATCACGTTTCTCATATTTGATTAACAACTCACTGAAACATTTGTTGTTTATCGAACGGTCCACTAGAAAATTTATCGAGATAAAATGTGGTACGTCTTTCATATGCCGTGCACAATAGTGAAGAAAATCACACAACTTCTAGGTTTATAGCCGTTGGTACGTCTTTCTCCAAGGATTTCAAGAACTTGATTTCTTGTAACGATAATGTCTTGGGGGAGCTTTAGCACAGTCAACCATTCGCCGTCACCTCGATAAGCGGAATGTCGTCGGACAATGTGTAGCTTCTCCAAAGAAGGAGCACATTCGGCTACGTGCATGACGACCTCAAATTCATTTGCAGATCCCTTGAAATTCTTTACCACCACTTCCCTTAGATTTCCATGGTGAAAATTTTTAAGTTGGAGTTGGTTGACTTTTCAAAAACTAGTTATAATTTTTATTGACTTTTCAAAGGAAAAAAAAAAGGGACAAAAATTAAGATGAAAAAGTACAATTTAGTTAGAGATAAATTAAAATACCAAACAAAATATTAATAAAAAAATGAAAATGAAAGTTTGTTTGTGACGCAATCGCCATTTACTCGCCCACCGTCAGCTCTTAGAACTTAAAATGTCACATAATAATAACTCGAGCAGCTAAGTTCCGTGTAATTAATCATTTAATATTTATTTTATCAAATTACTCTCCACACTTCCATCACATGAGCCTCTGTGCTTTCATTCCATCATTTTCTTCACTTGTTTCTATTACAGAGGGACTAATAGTGGAACGTTTTATCAACTCAAGTGTTGATAGTGCGACCTTTTAAGTTCTAAGCATATTTACCGAACTGTGAAATTATGTAATAGGAAATGTAATAAAATTAGAAAAGTAAGAAAAAAGATGATCATTAATTTTCTTTCTATTATTTACTTGCTTATTAAATGGTATAAAGAGAAACAATCTCATTTCTTTTAATGCTTATTTTATCAATTCTCTTTAACTAGAAATCAATATTAAGGAAGATATAATGATTGAAACTCTCTTTTTTTATTATCTATATTATGTAGGACATACTAAACTCTCATTTCACATTTTAAAAGTAAACACATTATAAAATGAGAAATGTAATGATTATTCACTTTCTTTTTTTTTTTTTTTTTAAAGTAAAGTAGCCTGCCCTAAATAATAAAGTAAGACGATATAGTATATACTATTTATAGCTAAATTTGAAAATTAACTAAAAGTAATAGCAATAAAATCAAAAAGTTGTTAATAAGCATTTAAGCATCGTTTGGATGAGATATTGCATTTGAATGTTCATTCAACTTGAATGCATTCAAATGTAGAGTTTGAATTATGCATTCAAATTATACGTGTGTTTAGATAGTTTTTGTTAAAGGTAACATTTAAATAGTGTGAAGATAGAAAAATGATTGTGATACTGGATTTTAAAAACTGAAATTTTTTTGGATTTGCATTTAAGTTAAATTGTTTTGAAATAGTAAAATGCTTGCACTCCAATAATTATATAACCACACACACATTGTATCCAATGCAATAATATCATCCAAAGGAATGATTCTAATGACTAAAAAGTGCCACGAGTTTTCTTCCACTCAATAACTGTCTGAAAGTTGTAACTTTGTGAAATCCATTAAATTCTTCCTCTTAAAAGCTCTTGTGGTTTCGTGTGGTTATGTGTGTGTTCTTGCTCATGCGAATATATATTAAAAAGAAAAAAAAAAGAAAGAAAATAAGGAAAATTTGTTAAAGCAAAAGTAACAATTCATATCTACCCCTTGCCATGATCTCAAGCTTTTGTAGAAGTTGAGTAGCCCTCAAAATTCTGGAGGTCAGTTTCCAGAGGGTTTTATCATGTCCACAGTAAATGAGAAATAGCTCCTTCAGATTACCAAATGTTGGTACATTTGTAGGTATCTAATTTTATACCCCACAAAAAAAAAGAAAAAAGAAAAAAAAAAGAGAGAGAGACATGATATTAACTTGGAGAAAAAACGACATTAAGAAAACGACATAAAAAGGAAAGATTATTACTTGGAAGTTACCTTAGAATGGGCTTTGAAGGTGAACAGCAACGATTCAAGATGTGGAAGATCTCTTGCAATGCAAGTGAAATTTGAAACGACATCAAAAGGGAGTACATCTAAATGAAAAATGGAAAGCCTTCTGATTGGTGCTCCACTAGGCAAACGCAGGGTCGTTAATCTGCCTCCCCGTTTGTTCAAACGACAACAAATTCTCGGCTTGACACAAGCATATATGTTCAAGTGCTTCAACTTGAGAAATGTGCATGTTTCACTAGCCAATCTCAAACTTCTTGAACATTTGCATCCCTCAAGACTTAGCCACTCAAGCGACAAGCAACTAGATAAGATTTGAAAAATGTTGTCGTTTGTCGAATAAAACACTTTTCTTAGAGTCAAGGATTTGAGTGACCTAAAACCCCATAAATTATATTGTTTGTTACCAGGAAATGGAATGTCTAACAAACAATGGCTCAAAGATAAGTGATTTAAGGCGGCTTCCTTGCTCTCCTTGTTGAACAACCAATGAGGAAATTTGAAAAAATTGTCGTTTTCATACATACAATAAGAATCATACTTGGATAGCTTTATGTCAAGCTTTTGAACATTCTTCTTTAGGGAAGATTCAATCCATGTAACGATCAAGGCATGGAATTTTTCGGGTAAATTACATTTAACCCTAAAGGACTCGATCTCAGTTCTACCGCGGAGGGAAAAAAAGTGATCGACCCGCCTCACGAAGGCCTCGTCGAGTAACGGAGCCGTATCACCAATTGCGAAATTGAGATTCTTTGATGACGTTCTCCACAAATCTCCCCATGTTCTTGATAGAATGCAGGTTCTTACTGAGTCTCTTAATCTCAAACGTGATATAATAGAACAAAGAATGTCCTTTGGTAATCTACTAATTAAATCATCAACCTCCATGTTGTTGTCATTCTATAAGGAAAAAAAAAAAACACACACACACACACACATATATATATATATATGTCAACAATTTTGTAATTTAAGATCACAATTACACATAATTAGTTCGCACTCAAAAACTGAATCTTAGCCTGGCAGAAAATAAAATTAAAAAACTTGGTGAAATATGTTATACAACAAGAAATAGGAAGAAAAGGAAAACGTGGTTGAATTTTTACACGTAACTCTACCATAAGATGTAAATTTTGAATCGCGACATCTTTAATGTGTTGGGAGGAAATGGACTCCTGCGGAAGTAAAAATACAGTTTTAGTTATTCAAGGGAGGATATGATATACGAAAGTTTACAGATAAAATAGCAAAATTAACAATAGCGACGTGTGAAAAATGATTAAAACAAAGAACATTAAAATTGCACAATGAAACGATTCAAAAAGATCCCATGATTAGTGTCGAAAAATTAGATTCCGATACTATAAAATGTAGAAACGATAATATAGAAAAACTTTTAGAATAAAACTCACCTTAACCATGAGGGAATTGGAAACCTTTATTCTCTTATTTCCTCTGTCGATCATGTCCTTTGGCAAGCGTTCTTCTCTAATCTTATCAATCTATAGGGGTGTTTGGTGTGTAAATTTGAGTTGAATTATTATAGTTTCAATAATAAATTTTTTTGAATTTTCAGAAAAGACAAAAATCTTTTTAGGAAAAGACAAACATTTTAGGAAAAAGACAAAAACTGAGTTGAAATATTTTAGTTTAAGTGATTTACACACACATGCAAATATATATATATATATATGTATATACAATCACATCAATGGTTGCATAAAGCAAGTTATTACCAAATATTTAAAGTACTTCAAATGAAGCAAGCCAAATATTTTAAGGTGTAGGCCAAATAGTTAGTTACTATTAATAGAGAGAAAGAATTATTTATATCATATATATTTAGCTCATATTCGACATCTTGTTTTACACGCACTATTTTTTAAACTTGGAGTGGGGGGATTCAAATTCTACACTTTTAGGTAGAGTCAAGTGTGATATTACCGTCAGACTATGCTTGCAACTACGTTTTACGCACACTCTTCATATCACAAAATTTTAAATTTACTATAATTAGAATGGAAATTAAGCACATCTCAATTTTAGATTGGTATATCCATTAAACAAATCTTCTTATATCAAAGCTTTCACTTAATAAATTTATACGGAAAATGAGTCAACTTAATTTGAATCAAAATAACTAGACTTGAATTAATTACCTCCACTAAAGAAACCCTTGAGGTAACTCTTCTTAGTTCAAGAAAGGACTCCCGTCTGGTTTTCTTTTGAATTGGGTTCATATTCATGCTCAGCCCCACTTGCTCCACTTGATCCATATTAGTTGTGATCTGTGTTCAAAGTTTGCATGAAAAACACATAACATAAAATATTAAAAAATTTGAACGATAAAAAAAAAAAAAAAAAAAAAAATCACCATAAAAAAAACTTAACCACCGAAAGAAAATAAATCAACCCAATTACGAACAGGCGTAGCGTACATTTTTCACGAGAATAAACAACAGAAGTGGAAAGTCATTGCCTAACCCCTAAAAAAAAAAAAAAAAAAAAAAAAAAAACGGTGTAAAGTTCATACTTTCTCGGTATATTTTTTTCTTTTATTTTTTCCTCTAATTTTTTTAACAGTTTAAAACAATTAAACAAACAAATTAGATCAAGCGCGCGCATATATATATATATATATATATATATTGTACGCAAGTATAAATAGATGTAGGCAAATGATTATAAACAAATATATAAGCACCTAGCTCAAAATACATGAATCGATATGTGTAGATATATACAAATATAGCCATTCCCATCCTTTGTTGTATAACGATTACTTAAAAATTTATAAAATAAGAAAAAAAAAAAAGTTAAACGACAGTTATTGGAAAATCTTCAAGATGTTAAAAATGGTTTCGAACTTCGAAATTTGGATTTTGAAATGATTTGTGAAAAAGCATAATTTTAGGAATAAGGTAATCCAATTGATTCAGAAAAAACAAAAAGTCAAAAAAAAATTATCTTGATATATGTATTTTTATCAATCAATCACTAAATCTAACATCTTAATGATCGCCTGCCATTCATTAAATATATACAAAGGAGTCATCTGAACTAATTTTTCTTTGAAATATAACTCACAAGAATGATCCTTTGAGCAAGAAACTGAAAATTGTTAATTAAAACGATAATAAGAATATGAATTAACTCTGTAAAATCCCTAAAATTGAGTTGATTAATGTACCTTAAGCGATGATTTACTCTATACTTTATGATAAAGTCTACCCATCTGGTATAAAGTTACGGTTAAATTATGTGTGCAAACCGTTGTCCAAATTATATTATTTTATTATGTTCGCTTGGCGGCATTATGTTTCCGCACTTTATGTTCCCTTCTTAGTGTATTCTTTTATTATTTAGTAAACCATTGACCAAATTAAGACTTCATTACTGGAAAGTCGAAAGTTTCTCATAATCAGTAACACTCAAATTAAGGAAATTTCCTACACCTTTATATGTCTTTTTAGTTTTTATTTATTTATTTATTATTATTATTATTATTATTATTGCAGAAGATCACCGTATGCTTTTTTTTTTTTTTTTTTTTTTTTTTTTTTTGAGGTTACATCCCACAGTTTTAACTTTAGATTGTTAAATATGGAATAAACATGTAAACTCCACCCAAACTAATGGAATAGTCTGCATTGTCTATTATTTATTTTGATTTAGATTATTATAGGATAGTTCTATTCATAATCTTATTTTAATTTTACTTTATTTTAGCTCGGTTTTCTACATTTTCGTTATTTGGTTTGGCTATGCTTACATATCTTTAATTTAATGTTATATTATTATGTCAATGGTAAATTTTGATATTTAGATAAAAAAAATGTTCTTTAATAAAGTACGATCTTTGATACTAAATTTGTTATATGATAAACTTTACGATAAATTTACCACAAGATATGGTCAATAGTAAGTATAACATTTGATTTTGATTAATTATTGCATTGATTTTTCATGTAACTACTTACAATCTTTTTTTTTTTTTTTAACTTATGAAAATACTAAAGCTTCAAAAAGGAAACATAAAATATCTCTAAAAAATAGAGGAAACAATAAAAATACTTTTTTAACAACATCACTTCAAATAAAGTGACTTAAAATTTAATCGGTAAAAACAATGCTGTTATTGAAAAAAAAAACAAAAAAACAAAAAAACAAAACAAAAAAACTTCTTTAAAAACAATTTTAAGGTGAGAAGAAAAACTTAAGGACTGTCTAAATAAAAAATCATTAAAAAAATATATGTATAAAAAGAATCACAAAAACGAACCTAATAAGAAAAAATAAAAATAAAAAACAGGGTTCAAATTCAGCCATATATATGAATAGTTCATAAAATAAAATAAAAACCATAACAAATCATTTTCAATACTAAAAGCAAAGAAAGAGAACACGTAATACTAATATTTAAAAAAAAAATCTAATGAATCAAAAAATTAAAATACATACTTTAATAGTTGGTGGCTCTTCTAGAGACATGTTTCGTTTTATTTTAGTTTAAGTTAAATCTTTTATTGAAAATTATGTAGCTATAAAGATTTATTAAGAAAAAAAAATTGATGAAGAACAACTTAGAGTTTATAGAATGAAATTAACGTCAGTTAAATTTGTAGGGATTTTTTTGTTTCTTAAAAAAAAAACTATTTCCATTTGTAATAAATGTGGTGTATTTTTTTATTATTTTATTTAAAAAAAAAGAATATTTCTATTTAGATGTATGTGCGAGTATGAGTATTTTTAATGAGTTTTAAGGTAATTTTACTATAGGGTAAAAGTGCAATAAAGAATCTTTAATAATTTTGTAAGGGTGTTTATCAATATTGTGGATGCTAAAGTCTCCCTAAATTTATCTATGTCAATTCTATGTTATAAAAGAGTCGGAAAAATGACATGATATTACCAACACATGCCCTAAATAGGACTTAGGGCTCATTTGGAACACTAATTATACTTGGAGTTTTGGAGTTTTTACACACACACACACCAAAAAAAAAAAGTAAATGTTTGTTAATGTGTGTTTGATTAAATTATAAATTGAAAATGAATTATGATATTTAAAAAATGTAAAAATCTTAAATGTGTTAACAAAATAACAATTTGAATCATGTTTCATTTCTCTCGTTATTCTGAGTACTTAGACACAAGAATAATCTTATTTCGATTTGAAATAAGAAAGTAATAGACTTCTAAAGTTTGAGTATTTTGTAAATTTTGGCAATCTTGGGCAGTAGGAGTATTTAGGTTAGGGTTGGGTATTTACTGCTAATTTGGGGTTTTAAGGGTTATTTTATAATATTAATTAACTTTTGGGCAATTTTGTAAATATGAAAGAAGTTTTGTATTTGGATTTATGTAAAATCAAAAATTGATAATAAAATAATTATTGGATTTACTTGTAAATACATACATATTAGACGTGTTAATATTGTAGGATTTACTAGTTGGATTTACTGTGGTAGAACTCATTTTATATATTCTATCAGTAGATCTTATTTTTAAACCATTAAAATATAATCAAACGGCTGATATGTTGCTTGTATATGACAATTATAATGCATCTTATCTCATACTAATATAAACTAAAAAATTTAAAAAATAATATATAAAAATTAAATTAAAAAGAAAACACTCATTCCCTCTCCGGCAGTCGGTGACACTGGCCGGCCGACAACCCACTCCCCCCCCCCCCCCTCTCCAAACACTGACAAGCCCCCTCCCCCAGCGCCGTGAGCCCAAAGCCCCCCTTCGCAAGACCAGTTTATTTTTTTATTTTTAGTATATAATATGGATTAACATACATTATAGTTATTGTAGATGCTAGATTTTCTACAGTCAAAATTTAACAGAAAGTTAATGATAATGAATAAATAAACAGTTGAATGAGCCCTTGGCAATCGTTGTTGAAACTCATAAAGCAAATTAGTATGAAAATAACTGGAAATTAAAGTAAAAGAAAGAGAGAGAGAATCATCAACACCAAGATGTAGAGAGGTTCGCCAAACTGGGCTACGTCCTCTGTGAGTATTCTGTATTCACTGTATATGGGTATTCTCAAATACAAGAATGTTTCTCAGAACGTTTTTGGCAGAGTAACAGTATGAATTCAGAGAGTTTCGGATCCCTTTCTGAAGGGGGGTCCTCCTCTTTTTATAGAGGGAGAACCAATAACTGATGTTGAGCGGTTTTCCATCGTTGTCCACTGGGGACACGTGTCATGATATGAACTCAGCAGTTATTGTAATGTTCCACAGATTAAGGCTTAGCGGTTATTGCCAGTTACGAACTGATCAGTTGTCATGATGACATGACACATCATCGTCGACGTTGGGTTCGACTGTTGTAGAGAGTATAACCATATAAGCTTTGTTAAATATGAACGACGAACGATGAATAGAAAATAAGACTTTGTCCTTATGATCTATCGTTCGCAGTAAATAAAGTCTAAGTGAAGAATCAGTATTGATCCGTTAGCTCGATGTTCGATGCTTAATTCGGAACGAATCGCGTCGTTGGGTCCGGCCCAATTATACGAGCGATGGTCGTTCGATATTGACTTTACAGTGAGTTGGGTCCGGCCCAAATGTGGAGGCGTTAGAACAGGGAGTTCATCGTTCGTTATATAAACTGTTAAAGCTAACGTCATTATTGGGAAGACGAAGTCTAACCCCAACAGTTATCATACACAAGTAACGTCTCAATCGTTCGATTATATCGAGACGATTTAAAAATGAGCTCTACCGATAGGATATATAAATGGGACTTTATCACAGATTTACCCAATAATTTAATTTACTAGTAAATATTTGGATTTTCCAAATATTTCATTTTTATTTTCAAAAAACTTGAACTTTAAAATTACATAACTTTATTATTTCAAGTTAAAATGAGATTATTTTTTTAATTTGTAAGAGAAAATAAACAAGATCTACATCGTCATTTTTTTTTCGACTACATTTTGTGTTTTCACACTTTTTTCATTTCAAACAGTTTATTTTTACTAAACACGCATTCTCAAATCTCAACTCAACTCCAACCTCCAAAAAACCACTCTCCAGTTAGGATCCACATCATCTGTCTACTTTTTGGTGTCTCAAATATTGTCTAATCAATAATATTATGTCACGTAATCTTCAACTGATTTTCTATATCTTAACTTTTAACTTCTTTCAAAAATTTGTCAAAATATAATTGATTAGATATCATCTGAGATACTAAAATTAGACAGGACATGTTTCCCCCTGGCAAACGGCCCCTTAAATTTTGTAGGCAAAAATCGGAGTTTGCAAAAGTTTTGGGAATAAAAGTAAGAATAACCAAGAAGTGTAGGGGCACAAATGAGATTTAAAATAAGAAAGAAAAAGGTCAAAATTTTGTCAGCCAGAAAATTGCCTGTACACAAACACGACACACAAACAAACACACAGTGAGGTTTTTCCCTCTCAGAGCCGCAGGGTTTATACTTCACCCTCTTCTTCTTTTTTCTTCTCAGTCTCTGTCCATGGCTATGCCCTGCTCTGCTTTAGCCTCAGACCCACCGTCCCTTTTTCCCCAATAAGCCCCTCAACCCAACCCCTTTTTACGGTTCTGCCACTCTGAGCCTCCCACTCCAAAAACCAAGGCCAGTCTGGCTCGTCCTTGTCGTTTGAGCCATTACGGCAGAGTTGCGGAGGCCATGGCTACGGGCATCTCCTCCGTCCATAGAGGGCCTCTGGGCCACACTTTCCCTTGTTGCTTCTCTCTCTTCAAGCCCTGCTCTCGCTCCTCCGTTGTGTCTCACCGGTGAGTTTTTTCTTTTTTCTTTTTTCTTTTTTGGAAATTCCACACTCTCAAAATTTACTTCTTTTGCTGGTTTTTTTCTTGGATTTTGGTGTTTTTTCTATATGGTACTATTGTTTTTGGGTTGTTTTTGTGTCAAATTAGTTCAAAAGTGCTTGTGGAGATTGGTTCAAGAAAAGGAACTCGCTTTGAAGTTGTGTTTTTTTTTTTTTTTAATTAAATTTGTTGTGCTGTTTGTGGATTCTTTTGGTTTTTCTATGTGCGTTTTTGTTATTTTGTTATTTTGTTTTTTTTTTTTTTTTGTGACAGATTTTTGGGTTGTTTCTTTGTTAGCTTAACAGTGCTTGTGGTGAGGTTTCTGGATTGGTTCAAGAAAAGGAACTCTCTTTCTGAAGTTTTAGAGTTTTTTAATTTCGTGGATTGTTTTTTAATTTTTTTGGTTATTCTATGTGGGTTTTCTTCTTCTTCTTTTTTTTTGGTGGATTTGGATTATTTGTGCCAAATTTTTGTGCTGTTACTTGTTAGTTCAACTCTTGTGGAACGGTTTCTGGGTTGGTTGCAGAAAAGGAACTTTCTTTCTGAAGTTGTAGATTTTTTTAAAAAATATTTTTTTTGTGGTTGTATCTTTTTATTCCAAATGTCCATGTTTAATCTTGGTTTCTTGACTAATACAATCATTGTATAGAAGGATGTTTGGACTAATTTCTACATTATGAAAAACTTGGAAAATATAAGCATGGGAAGGGATAAGTTGAAATAAAGTTAAAAATGAGAGAAAATAATGTTGAGCCATTAGGTTGACCAGCTTAAAGGGTTTAAGTTGAGATTAAGTCAATCTTATTTTTTAGCCCTAGTTCATCCCATGCTAGCTTACTTTTTGTTTTCCTTAGAAAATAGTTATTTGTTTCTCAGTCACACGCCTATAACGGAAAGAGAAAATTGGTTATACTCGTTAATATTTTTGCTGCCTTTTGTATTGGTTATACGCTATAATGGAAGTAGAAAATTTTTATAGCCATTTTTCATTCCATGCTAGTACACATAAATAAAAAATTTTCCTCATTAGATAATCGTTTTTTGTTACTCAGTCACACACCTATAATGGAAGGAAAATTGGTTTTACTCTTATTAACATTTTGCTATCTCTTGTTATTGGAACTGAAACAAAATTGCAGGCGAGAAATTTGCAAAACTCGGAGCTCTCTGAACGCTTCCATATGTAGTAGTTCCCTTCATTTTAGACAAGATGCATTTTATTTCACCAATTCATTTGTTGAAGGAGAAAACAATTCAGGAAGAAAGACTGGGAATAAACAATCCTGGTTAGAACAAGCTGAAGTGTACCGAAAATACAAAACGGGAGGCCAAATTGTAAAGTGTAAAGATGGCGTGGGGGGTATCACATATTGTCGAATAACGGAAAAGGAAGTTGCACAAAAACTTTATGAATTTTCTGATGGCAGGAATTTTAATAGTAAGGAAAAACTTCCGATACCCTTAAATGAGATGGTGCCTTGGAAGGAGACAATACCGCAAGCACAAAGCATAACGAACACCGAATCTTCTTTTTTTGATAAAGTTTCTGAAAGGCCTACGCGAGATTCCAACCATGAGGGGCAAGATAATGTACATTGTGACAGAGCAAATGTTTCCGGTGAAGCAAAGTTATCACAGAAACCAAAATCAAAGAATCGTATGCATTCTAACACTGAGAAAAGTGCAAATCCGCGACATAAACTCAATGTAGATCATTTGCTTGCTCCAAATGGAATGCATGATGTTATTACCAGAGATTTTGATCCAGATCTGAACAAGATCAATGGTCACAACACAAACTCTTCAAATCAATCGAAATTATTGCCAAAGGAAGGTTCAAAAGAGGTGGTCCAGCCTAAGGGGACTCCAAATATTCGTGGACAGCTTACTAAATTATATAACAAAGTTCTTGTTGTGAATACTGTTCCCGTTGCAAAGAAAGTTGTCCAGATGCTTACTAACTCTTACAGGCATCTTGTCCATGCATGTGATACAGAGGTATGAAACTCAACTTGAAATTACCTTTTTCAGTTTTCCTAGAAGCACTAAATGCCCATGTCCAAATGTTTACTTCTTCGCTATGGGCGAATCGTTCTATACTTCTATGTTGAGAATTGAGAGTCGTTTGGTTATTATTTTGACATACGGCTCCTGTGCTTTTATTAGTTGCTATTTTTACCTTATATTTCTGCTGTGAGGCCACATTATCCCCTTTTCCTTGTAATCAATTATTCAATCGATGAAAGGGTAAAAAAGAAAAAAGAATTGAGATACCGCATCGTTGCTGGTGATAATGTTTAACAGGTGGCCAAGATCGATGTGAGGGAAGAAACTCCGGTTGACCATGGAGAGATTATTTGTTTCAGTATTTACTGCGGACCAGAGGCTGATTATGGAAATGGGAAGTCTTGTATTTGGGTGGATATGCTTGATGGTGTTGGTAAGGAAATTTTAACTGAATTTGCCCCATTTTTGAAGATCCCTCCATTAAAAAGGTAATTTTTCATACTGATTAAGTTATCTTGATTCACACAGATTTTGGGATGCATTTTGGTTACTAAATGAATAAATAATAAGGTTTTGACAATTACTAATTGAAATTGCCTTGTGAGCACGATATTTTGAACCAAACGTTGCTAGTATGGTTTGCTTTGACTAAGGCCATCCAAGGTTGTGGTCAATTGAGAAATAGGATTGAATAATGACATCACTTATACGCTGTGTAGGTTTGGCACAACTATAGCTTTGACAGCCATATTATAGAGAACTATGGGCTTAAAGTTTCTGGTTTTCACGCTGACACAATGCATATGGCTCGTTTGTGGGATTCGTCGAGGCGGGCAAAGGGTGGTTATTCTCTTGAGGCACTTACGGGTGACCCAAGCGTCATGTCTGGGAAACTATTCAATGAAATTGATTTGATTGGTAAAGTGTCGATGAAAACCATATTTGGCAAGAAAAAATTAAAGAAAGATGGATCTGAAGGCAAATTGACTACTATTGCACCTGTCGAGGTGCTCCAAAGAGAAGAAAGGATACCTTGGATCTGTTATTCTGCCCTAGATGCAGTTAGTACACTTACACTTTATGATAGTTTAAAAAGAAAGCTATCAAATAAGTCATGGCAAATTAATGGAAAGGCAGCTCCTGGAAAATCTATGTTTGATTTTTACGAGAAATACTGGCGGCCATTTGGTGAGCTTCTAGCTAAAATGGAGACCGAGGGGATGCTGGTTGATAGGGCATCTCTTGCTGAGATGGAAAAGTTGGCAAAAAAGGAGCAAGAGATTGCTGCTAACAGGTTCCGCAAGTGGGCTTCCAAGTACTGTCCAGATGCCAAGTACATGAACATTGGAAGTGATACACAACTGCGCCAGCTCCTTTTCGGTGGGATCCAGAACAGGTAAATAGTACATGTTTTTGAGATAAGAATCATATAAGATCAAATTATGATGGTTTAGAAATTTAGATCTTCTCGAGGTTTGTTTAGGAGATTGGGTTTTTTATGTGTCTGTACTGTCAACAATGCTAAAATCTTAATAAGCTTACTGACAAGGTTATCTGCTATTTTAGAGTATGAGAATGTCAATTTGTCAATTTAGACTTAAAAGTACTATCCTACTATTGGTTGTCAAGAGAGGCTCTATTAATTTAGTGTGATTTTTTCTTCCCCTACAGAAAGAACCCCAACGAGAGTCTTCCACTAGAGAAGACTTTCAAAATTCCAAATGTCGATAATGTGATTGAAGAAGGAAAGAAGGCTCCTACAAAATTTCGCAATATCACACTATGTAGAATCGACGCTAATTTCCCTGCTGAGATGTACACAGCGAGTGGTTGGCCCTCAATTAGCATAGACGCCCTAAAGATCTTAGCTGGGAAGGTGTCTGCTGAATTTGATTTCATGGATGATGCTGATGACTTGCAGTTCGGTAACAAAGTTGAAGATGATTCTGAATCAAGCACGGATGAAATTCCCGAAAAGCTAGAAGTAAGCAAATCTGATTATGGAACAGCATTAGCAGCATTTGATTCCGAGGAGGAGGGGAGAGAAGCTTGCCATTCCATTGCTGCTCTATGTGAAGTTTGTGCCATTGATTCACTGATTTCCAACTTCATCCTCCCTTTGCAGGTGACTTTTCTTCCGCCATGCTTGTGGTGCTTCTGTTGACCATCTTTTTAATTCCTAGACGAAAACGTGCAAATGAGCTGTTTTCAGTTCCTCTTTAAAAATGACGTGGAGAATTTTTTCATATTTCCATTTTCAGCCTTATTTCAAGCTTTCTACAGAACTTCTTCTGTTTGTGCATAATGACCCGATTCTTCAGTTTTACAACACTGCCTTTTTAATTCCTATAAGAAAACTGGAATTTCTATAACACTGTGGGAAACAAACAAGCAGTCAAGGTTTTAAACTCATTGTTGGTATATGCTGGTTTCTCTGTACCACAGGGAAGTAATATATCAGGCAAGGACGGGCGTATTCATTGCTCGCTAAACATCAATACAGAAACTGGGCGCTTATCTGCTAGAAGGCCCAATTTGCAGGTTCTTTTCATCACTTTAATATATTGTTAGAATCAGTTTTAAAGAATAAGCATGGCATAATTGTTCGTAAGTTGTACCACCAGCACCATTGGATATTTGGGAGGGTGTTCTTTTTTTTTAACCCCATTTTACCGAATCAGAATCAACCTGCTCTGGAGAAGGACCGGTATAAGATTCGTCAAGCATTTATAGCCGCACCTGGAAGCTCTCTTATCGTTGCTGACTACGGACAGGTGAGTTATTCATATTGTGAGTTGTTCGTTGATTGATTTTCATTTGTTCATTGATCTCTGCCGATGTCGCAGTTGGAACTTCGGATTCTTGCTCATCTGGCCAACTGCAAGAGCATGTTGGAGGCCTTCAAAGCTGGTGGCGATTTTCATTCGAGGACTGCAATGAATATGTATCCCCATATTCGCGAAGCCATCGAGACAAAGCAGGTTCTTCTTGAGTGGGATCCTCAACCTGGTGAAGACAAACCCCCAGTTCCATTGCTGAAGGTAAATCTTTTCAGCGAATTCATTTAACTCAACAATCATATTCTTTGTAACCGTGTTATAACACTTGTTATTTTTTTTATAGCACTTATAAGAAAAAAGTATTTTAAGGATAGCACTTGTTTTGATTGTTTTCTTCTACATCATTGCCATGTGCTAGTGAATTATTAAATACTTTGGTAATTCTAATAGTTACTTATGTAATATGGCGTGACAGTGACATTGAAGAAAGTAATCAAATCCATTGTTATTATGAAATACTTTTTTATTAGTGCGAGAAAAATATTAACTTTTAAAACAAATTTTTTAACTATATTTGATCTAGTGATGAGCTTAAGTTGGATCGCTTTATAGGAAAAAATTCAGGTCTTTTCCATTCAACTTGGGCTGTTGACTTCGAATAAGTCTGTTCTTTTGTTTGTTTTCCAGGATGCATTTGCTTCTGAAAGAAGGAAAGCCAAAATGCTTAACTTTTCCATTGCATATGGGAAAACTCCAGTTGGGCTTGCCCGGGATTGGAAGGTACCCGTGGAAGTTCGCAAATTTAGTTGCAGATTTTTTTTTTCCTTTTATTTTTTTAATATAAATGTAGAGATTGATTCAATGAGCTATGGTGGGTGGTCAGGTTTCTGTAGAAGAAGCAAAGAGAACTGTTGAACTCTGGTACAAAGAAAGACAAGAAGTGCTAAAATGGCAAGAGATGCGTAAAGAGGAAGCTCGCCGAGATGGATGTGTTCGAACCTTGCTAGGACGTGCCCGCTGGTTCCCTTCAATGGAAGGCGCTACTTATGCCCAAAGGGGCCATATTGAAAGGGCTGCCATTAACACACCCGTGCAGGTTTTTCCTCTATTCCTACTCTCTCTCCCTCTCTCTCTCTCTCTCTCTCTTGTGCTGATTGGTTGATTAACGGCGACAGGGTAGTGCTGCTGATGTTGCCATGTGTGCCATGTTGGAGATATCCAAAAATGAACGTTTGAAGGAGCTCGGATGGAGGCTTCTTTTGCAGGTTAAGTTTTATTATACACGTACATATTTTATTACATGCTAAATCCCGTGCATCTAAATCACCTGCATTTTACTCGTCTTTTGCCGTCTGTAGCCATCTTTTTTTATCGGGAATATTATGTTAACACAGACCGACTTTTGGCAATATTTCACAAACTTGCTTAATTACTGCGACACCTTGACCTTCAAAATTTCTACACATGCCCAAAATGCCTCACAAGCTAAAAGAAATGTTTTGGGTCATAAAAAAAAAGCGTGAAATGATCGTACTATTATTACACCCTTAAACATTATACAGACGTATTCTTTGGGGAAATTCAATTTTTATCAAGTGCTTTGTTTTTGCTTCTAATTTACTCTGTTCTCTTTAAATGATTATCTTCTCAAGTCTTTAATTAGCCCTTCTGTTTTCTGATTCACATAAATCACGTTTGATTCACGTAACATTTTTCTGTTAAATTTTTAACGTCTATTAAGAAAAACGACTATTTTGCACCCTTTTAAAAGGTTCAAGGACCTTTTGGCAAACAAAAAAATTTGGAGACTAAATTGTAACTTCATAAAAAGATTAGAAACCAAACAATTTACTCTTATATTATATACCACATGCACACGTGCGGACGCGTCCACACTAGTAGCAGTAGAATAAGGAGGTGTGTTATGTTTTTTTTTTTTTTTTTTTTAATTTTTTTTATTATCTATTTGGATTTGCTACTTGTCTTTTATTTTATTTTATTTTTTTCATTTACTGATCATGTCTCAAACCTCCGTTGGTTTCTTAACAGCGGACGGTTTTACTTTATTACTTGAGTGAGATAGAAAAGTATGTGTGATGGCCTTTATGCACTCGGTTTCCAACGGTTTCTGAAACTTCTATTTTTGCAAGAGCAGGTTCATGATGAGGTGATCTTGGAAGGGCCATCGGAGTCGGCGGAGATCGCCAAGGCGATTGTTAACGAGTGCATGTCGAAGCCCTTCGACGGCAAGAATATCCTTAAAGTTGATCTCGCTGTTGATGCCAAGTGTGCACAAAACTGGTACTCCGCCAAGTAAGCAATTCCCGCCGCAATCTGAGGCCTCCAATTCGACTTCATTTCACAGATTGGATCTGTGATGATCGACAAAAATTGCATCGGACTACCAGCTCGTGTAAAGTGCTAATCAACCGAACCGAATTGTTGTCGGGGCTGGTGTGAAATTTTCCATCATCTAAGATGATGCGTCTGTCACAGCCGGCCAAAAAAATAAGTTATCAGAGGGCTTCATTTTCTGTATCATATAAGGATTTTGATTGCTTTGGCTGTGTTTATGGAATTGAGTCCCAAGACATGCCTTTGTACATATTGGAATTTTCATAGTATAATTCTTGTGTGATATCAGATTCTGTTTTTGAGTAAAGAACAAGAAGCGTTTTACTAGTCATCCATTAAGTAGAACTTACTTTTACAAAATCGGTACCCTTACAAAACCGGCGGCTTACACGGGAGAGGATCCAAGAGCTTATAAAACATTTTTATCGTTTAATTATTACATGTGGGACATATGGTATACGTGATGACATCATGGATCCCGGATCCCGCCTTTTACCGGTTGATGTATTCAACTTTTTGATGACTTCAACAAGACATCTTAATTCGGAACCATAATGTGATGGACTAACTCTTACAATTGCTCTTGCAAAATCGATTTGCAAGGAGAGGAGATCCTAGAGTTTATAAATCTATTCATTATTTTACAATTATTCATTATTTTACAATTATTCATATAGGACATTTGATATCTAACCGTCTATTTGCGTGTCAGAAATCTCAAGTTTCAAAAATCCATGACGGAAATCTACAAGTGAGGTCTTTCGTAGCACTCTTGAAAATTTCTCTTAACAAAATCAAGCAGCAATAATAACATCTTCTGCAGACAATACAAAGGCAAAAATATACATTCATTTCCAAATTTCGAAAGACCCTTTTGGTGATAATGCACAAAATTACTAATATGTTCATGGTTCAAGACTTGAGATTGGTATCGGAGACGCCATTTTTTTTTTCTTCAACTTGGTGTAAAACTACAGGATATAAAGGAGAGAAATCAACCCCAAATGAATCAAGAACGTATAGAAATATTTTCTGATGTGATATTGAGTTTTTTTTTGGAAGAAACTATTTGTCATTCTGTTGCACATTAATTCCCCAGGCCGATGCTAGCTGCATCACAATTTGGTCGGGCATTGCGCCTTCCCAGTCCTCTGGTGGGTCCATCGCTAGTGATGCTTCGTGTAGATTCAGCAAAAGCTCTTTCTTCATTTCCATGGGAATGCCCAAAATGTCGGGTCCGTGTTCTAACACGATTTCTGCCAACTGCAAAGCATTGCAAAATCGGACAAATTAGTCTCAAATCAATTTTTGAAGAATTTCCATGAACAATGAAGAAAAATTTGTACCTGTTGAATCCAAGACAAACAGATGTCGAACAAGTTCTGCTCGGGCAAAAACTGATTAACGGCATGCATCACTTCGCTAGCTACTTCGGTCGAGAGTTGGTCGACGACAGGACCAGATCTGTCCATTAGCTTTACGAGCAAGAGATCGTCCCCTGTAGATAATACTTCAGCGTAGGCTGTATCCATATCACCCACTTGAACGGCATCCATTGCGTTAGTCCACAAGGTCCACACTGGGTCCCGCTCTTGTTCAACATTCCCATCTCCCAAAGCCTCAGCGGTTAACTCGGGGATAGCGACTCTGGCTGTGCGAGATGCTCCGTTGTCCTCTCCAGCCACCCTAATCGCTTCCAAGGTTGCCTCGTCCTTTGAAGCCTGCCAGACACTTCTCGCAGAAGGTCCCTCACCAAGCCTAACGGGTCCAGCTCCTTTGTCCCAACCTCTCCGGCTGGAACCCTGGTCATTTTCATGTTCTGCCTTGGGTGATCTACTGTCCATCGAACCACCATTTAGAGTCCTCCTCGAGCCAACCTGCCCATTTCTTGAGGCACCATATGTTGGATAATCCCAGGCCTCGGACATGTCTGACCTCCAAGGACCCCGTCCCCGCATGCCTGAAGCAATTCCATCAGTTTGGGCAAATCTTTCCCCAAAAGGAATCCGCCCATCCCCACCCCTTCCAAACTTGGTGCTAGAGTATTCAGGGAAACCATTATACTTACCTAAAGGCCTATTAGGTCCGTCGAATCCCATTGCAAAGTTACTACCTCTCCTGCCCGACGATATTGACAAATCCCTTGCCATGTCTTCAACAACTCTCTCGAGACCCCTTACTCTGTTCTCTAGAGTTATCATGCTATCATGCGATCCACCCATAAAATCCTGCAATTTAGGGGGGGAAAAAATGTCATCCCACGTAAAGCATGCAGACAAACCAATATACAATAACGAGAGAGAGAGAGTACCTGCAGCATATTCATTAGATGAGCTTGTTGTCTCTCCAGCTGTAGTAATTGCCTTTGGATTGCTAGCCAATTTCCTTTATTGTTTATGAAAGACCCTTCTGATTGACCATCGGTTTTGGAGAAACCAGCACGGTTACTAGATGATTCTCTTTGATTTACGTCATTCCTATCGTCACCATCAATAGGTCTCATTCTTGAGTCTTTTCCGTTTTCTGGCCATTTATCCCGTGCTAGATCATCAAACTCTCGCTGCTTAGAATAGACGCTGCCAGCTCCTCTATCTAGGCTACGATACTTGCTACCGAATGTACCATGAGAATCATCAAACTGAACATTTCCGATCCGGTTTGGCCTTCCCTTTGAATCTGTATTATTTTGCTCTGATCCTTCCTCGTTATTCGAGTTTGAAGAGTTGAGATACCTCCGAGGAACAACCACCTCAACAGGCAAATCACCAGAACCCCTTGTTTCTAGTTTTTGAAAGAACTCTGGGTTTATCTCTTTGTCCGATAAGGTAGGCGCTTTCTTCTTCAATATTACAACTGCCTTGTCTGGAATACTACCACCTTTTGCCTTGGTATCTGAAGTCGGGGAAGAACCATTAGACGAATCCTTTGCTGATGATGATTCTTTTTTCTCGCCCTGCTTCAAATTTTTCGGGTCTTCCTTTTCTGACGTCTCAGTGGGTTGGCGATTCTCTTTATTTCGAATATTACCAGAAAAGAAATGATTATCCGAAACGATTTTTTAGAAAATAAAAAATTAACATGAACAAAAATAAAAACTATGTGCCTACCATTAGAAGAAGCTTTCTGGTCCTCTGGAGCTTCATCTCCTTTACCTGCAAGATTTTTCCACAATTGCAATGCCTCTGTCATGCTATCTCTGGCCGGTTTTATCTGCGAAACAAACCAATTACAATTATTCGACACTAGACAAGGCAACTAAATAGATATCGCCTCTTTCTTCCATGTTTGATAAGGAATGCATCTTACTGTCCTCAAACAATAAAATAAATAAATAAATAAAGGGGAAAGGCTGTATTAGAAATAGAGCATATGAGCCTTAAATAGTATTCTAGGAGGATCCACCTAAATCAGGATCTTGGAACCGCTCCCCGCCCAAAAAAACCCCAAATTCTGATGTCTATTTCTGTCATGTTTTAGCAAGATTAACAGTTTTAGAATTTTTCAGTAATAAGACCTTGAAATCCTGAAGAAATCATTGGTATCTAGATATTTTCAAATGCAGACGCAAACATGAAGGGGAAAAATTTACCTTGTCGAAACGACAAGCCTCAAGTGCAGTCACCGTAGAACCAGCCCCATCTGGTGTAATTAAGTTGCTCGAGTACAATGCCAAGGAAATTAATGCATCAGCTGCTGCTTTACGTGTTGCCCAATCTGAACTCCCGATGCATTCGTGGATACTTTGCAACAGATTTTCCAAGCTCTGTGGCGCAATTGCTCCTACCTGCAACAATTTACAACTCTTTGGAACTGTGCATCATATTCTGAAATGCCAAATAACACGGACATTTATGCATGAAATTGTCACGTGTATGCTTGGCAAAAGAATGAAATGACGACAAGGAGAATATTGGAAACCATGGAAAAGAGCTCTCTATCACCTGATCTTACAATGGTACAAAAAAAGGAAATGGAAAAGAAGCATAGCAAAAACGACGAACCTTTTCATCTATTTTGTTATAACCCCAAAACCACCTAAACCAAGTTAGCAGGCCTAAGACCGAAACTAAAGCCCCTGCCAAACCCCACAATCTCTAAGCAACATGAAAACTCGTGTTAATCAGACCGTGTGGGAGCAAAGTACAGGCATGATCGCTGAACAAACTCCCTTGTTCCTAAATTAGTATGTTTGTACAAAATTACTCGATAAATTCACTATTTGCACCTGAGCACCCAACTATTCCAGCAATCTACATTCCACAAAAACCAACTACTCGAACAATCTCAAGAGAATATACATGACAATTAATAAATCCAGCAGAACAAAATGACCAAAGTAAATCCATTAAAAACTACACATTTGCACCAATCTAGAACTGGCAGCTGAAGGTCATAAACCTTTACACGTGTTACAAATTCAACATTTTTACTTCGAATCCAATTTATCTTGCATTCGAACACCCTACTATTCCAACAATCAACATTCCCTATAATCTCCAGACAATGCACATGACCAACTAACTTTGACAAATCCAAAAGAGCTCAATGACCTGAAAATTTCGAAAACCACAAATTCACACCAATTTAGAACTACCTTTACATGTGTTAGCAGATCAACCGTTTACAATAAACCCCCAATTATCTTAACAAGTTCAAGACAATGCGAATTGTGGATGACTACCCATCAAAAGTCAAACAAAGAACTACACATTTCAAACAAAAGCCTTAAAATTTGCAACAAACATGACATAATAAAATCAACCTAGAACTGGCCAATCAAGATCATAAACCTTTACATGTGTTACAAATTCAACATTTTTACCTCGAATCGCATCTATCTTGCATTAGACCACCCTACTATTCTTTATAGGCTCTATGGCTCCCACTCATTAAGGATAAATGAAAGCACTCCTAAGTTTCGAACATGAGAGCTTGTACCCAAACTCCGCCCCCAACATGGCGAACACCTTAATACTCCATCAATCAACATTCCCTATAATCTCAAGACAATGTACATGACTAATTGACTATGACAAATCCAAAAGAGCTCAAGGACCACAAAAAAAAAATCACGAAAATTTCGAAATCCACACATTTACACCACTTTAGAACTACTTTAACTTGTGTTATCAAATCAACCGTTTCCATGGATCCCCAACTAATCTTAACAAGTTTGATACAATGTGGATAACTACCCAACAAAAGTCAAACAAAAAATTACACTTTTCAAAGAAAATCAACTCAAGAAAAACACAAATACACACACACACACACAATACCTGGGACAAACTCGAAACGACAGGCAAAAGGGATGCTTTGGCGAGGAAGTTTGGATTGTTGAGCAGCTTATAGATCCTGGGACAGAGCTTCTGGAAGGCGGAGACCGGCGGGTCGGCGGCTCCGTCCACCATCTTGGCCATGCACATTGCCGCACCAGATTGCACCGCCTTGTTCTGCTCCGCCATGGCCTCGAACAGCGGCTTCACGAAGAGGCCCACGACCGCCGTGGACCCACCGCTCTCGCCGCCGTTCAGGTAGAGGCCCGCGAGGGAACCAATGGTGTCGCGACAAGCGTCCCGGACGGCGGAGTCGGAGTCCTTGAGGCGCTTGACGACGTGGGCGATGATCTTGGTGAGGTGGGTCGCCGCGGCGTCGGGGTGGGCGGCGCAGACGGCGGCGAGGAGGCGGAGGGACTCCTTCTTGACGGTGGGCTTGGGGTCGGTGGAGACGGCGTCGTAGAGGGAGTTGAGGAGCATCGGGAGTCCCTCCGGCGAGAGGCTCTGGATGATCTTCTCGAGGTCGTCAATGGCGATTTGGTGGGTGTCGCGGTCGGAGAGCTTCGAGAGGGAGGTCAGGATTCGCTGCTTCAGCTCCACCATAGCCAGGTGGGACGACAGTGAAGAAGAAGAAGATCTCGACGGAGCTTGGTTCGGCTCTTTCGGTGGTGGGGGTTTCGTCGGCTTCGTCGAGCTTCTCTGGGAACTCATTTTCTCCGACGAAAATGCAGATGGGTCTTGGATTTTGTCGTCCCTGGTTCAATGGGTAGAGCAGAGTTCTGAGTTTTGATTTCAGGTGGGAGATTGGGGAAGATAGAGAAAGTGAGGAGAGAGAAAGTGAGAGGGTTGGAGTGAGAAGCAAGGCTGTTGTTTAGTTGACAATCATTTTGAAAGGAAAATGGGAACTTGCAAAGAACGAGATCTGAAGAGAGAGAGAAAGAGAGAGAGAGAGAGAGAATGCTAGAGAGAGAGAGAAATGGGCCAACAATGGAGTTTTGTTCTGAAATGGAGCCTAAAAACTGTTTTTGATTTTTGGATTTTTTTGGTTTGTTGGGGGAGATAGGGAGACTCTTTTTGCCCCCCCTTCAAATATTAACTGTTGACACTTGAACTCTCTTGACTATAAACTCGTTTTGTTGGGTCATATTTTTAAAAAAAATTTGAAAAATTACACGTATTTTTGTTGCCGAAATTTATGGCAAGGTTAAATTAAATAAAATTAAATAAAATTAAATAAAATAAAACAAAGCCTATCCAAATGCATTGTGAGATCTCATTCAAAATTATATTAATTAAAACCATTTTAAGAAGATCTAAAAGTTTAAACGCAAATTTTACTTTTTCCCTTTAAGTTTTAAGCCTTGTCATAAAATATCTTCAAAACTTTAATTTGTAACGTTTTTTTTTTCCTTGACCTTTAAAATATTTACAGATTATCCTTTTCAGTTAAATTTTTTAGAAAAACATACTTGATAGCAATATTAAATATGAAATTATAAGACGGTATTTATTGACACCACACGTGATACCCATTACTCTTATTAAATGTGAAATTACGAAGTTAAACATTAAAGAACAGTATAGTAAAAAATGATAATCAGTTCTAAATATTTACTTTTTTAACCTAATTATAGGGTCAATTTTGTAATTTCATACTTAACACCATCCAATGCATGTAGGGGTGGCAATTCGTGTCACGTGTCGTGTTCGTGTCGTGTTAGAGCCGTGTCGATTTTTTTTTCTCCGACCCGCGACACGACCCGCGACACGAACACGACACGAAACCGTGACACGAACACGACACGAACCCGTCATGGGTTGACACGACACGAACCGAAATTGACACGCGACACGAAACTGACCCGTGACACGAAATTGACCCGCGACACGAAACTGACCCGCGACACGAAATTGACCCGCGACACGAAATTGACACGAAATTGACCCGAAATTGACACGAAATTGATCCGAAATTGACACGAAATTGACACGAAACCCGAAATTGACACGAAATTGACACGCGACCCGAAAGTGACACGAAATTGACACGAAAAGTGACACGAAATTGACCCGAAATTGACACGAAATTGACACGAAAAGTGACACGAAATTGACACGAAAAAAACGTGTCCAACCCGAACACGACCCGCGACACGAACACGAAACGAAACCGTGACACGAACACGACCCGCCCCCTATTTTTCCTAACCCAAACCCGTGAAATTCGTGTCGTTTTCGAGTCGTGTCGTCGTGTCGCGACCCGTATTGCCACCCCTAAATGCATGTTGCCAGTAAGTGTAACGCGTATATTTCCGTCAAAAATTCAACTGAGAATGGAAATCTGTAAATGTTTCAAAGTTCGAAAAGAAAAAATGCTACAAATTGAAATTTGGGGGCATTTTGAAACAAGACCTAAAATTCGGAGGGAAAAAGTGAAATTTATCCAAACTAAAAAAACTACTCAGTATTCAGGAAATATTTTTTGTGCCCTGACAGAACATTCTTATTTATTTTCTTCTTCGTAGACGCTTATGGAAATCTACGCATTGAATGTCAAATTTTGCAACAAACGATATTAGTTTTCGTAATATGAATTTGGATTTCTGTTGTTACAAGTTTAAAGTGACAGTTCTTGCCTCTAAATTTAACCATTCAACCATATGGTTTTTAGATTTTCAATAAAAATAAAAAAGGAATTAGGGATAAAGGGGATATGGAACGTTATTGTTCATGGAATTATAATAATTTTAGTTCATCCTAGCCGTTGATTTGCATAATTTTGAATTATTTCTTTTATTATTTTCTTGATGTTGAATATTTTAGTAGGATAGTGGGAGGCCAATCAGATTGAGAAGAGGTGAGAGTGACCCCCATGAACAAAGGGAAGCACATGGAGGATTAGAGATTGAAATTTGACAAATAAGAGTGTTGGGTCTGCGTTTATTAAGAGTTGGATTTGGACGTAGGAGTTATATATATATATATATATAGAGAGAGAGAGAGAGAGAGAGAATGATGAACAAATTGGTGATTTGGTAGGGGAAGAAGTGTTTAAAAATTAAAAGACATGTATAATCATGTTTATGCATGCCATTAAGGAATAAATCATATTGCCACTCTTGTTTCACTTTTTTCTATTTGTTTAGACAAAGATGACATGTGCAATACAACTTAATCTTATTGTGCTTTTTTTTTTTTTTTGGCTAAAAGAAGGGGAAAAAAAAAAAAAAACATAATCTTTTTGCTTTGTTAAGGTTGTAAAGTGGCTCATCCATTTTTTTGTTTGCTGTGAACAAAGCCTTGTGAGTAGTCACAAGATAGAGTCTATAAAACAAAATATTTTAAAAAGTTTTATTTTTAATATTTGATGTAATTATACAAAAATAAACAAATATATATATATATATGATTGATATATTCCAAGACATATATATAACGGTTTTAATTAAAATCTTTTGGTGGGCATGATCAAAGCACATACATATGAGTGGGGCAAAACCCCACCCACATTTTGAAAATTTTGATTTTATCCTTAATTTTTGGATAATTTTCCAGTTGTGCCCTCACTCATCTTAGTTGTGCTTTCATTTGGTAACAATATATATATATATATATATATATATATTATAATGGTGTCCTAATTCGAAATTTGAAATATACAATAGCAGATTATTTATATTTTTGTATAGTGCCTCCATTGAAAAATTTTGCTAACTTCACCATTATTTGTAAGAATAGTAAATCTTCGTACATGTATGGCAAAATTCTCAATATTTTCATACGATATCGAGCATTGATATTCTCTAAACTTATCACTCTTGTAACAACTTGCTTCAAAAACTTACAATTTTGACAATTTACACTCGTGAACCTTCTTAATTGTTGCAAAATGCCCCATTGTGTTAACTTTTTATTAAATTGAATATTTCAAATAGGGTACGTATTAGATTTAGAAAATCTTGATTGGAAATGAGGCTCATGGTCTTCACGTGAGACTACATAAGCTTTTCGTCACCAATCTAATGGAAAGTTAAACCAAATGATACACATTATAACAATTTAAAAAGTTAAAAGATAAATGACAAATATAGCACGTCAGTGCTAAATAATATCATATTTTTTTTATAGGTTGGAGAGTAGCAATCAAGACTTTTGATGATTCAACTCAAACTTAAATTTTTTATCTCAGTTTTTTTTTTTTTTTCTGAAAAGTCAATAAAAATTATAACTAATTTTTGAAAAGTCAATTGACTCCAATTTAAAAATTTTAACTCCAACCGTAATACCAAACGAAGGCTTAAAGATCTGAAATTCATTTTCCGATCAGAACTAATTTGGACCTCTCATGTAAACCCATAGGACCTTTTGGAAGGCCTGCTTTTAATTCTGTCTTTTTCTTGAGGCAGGCCATGTTCCTTTAATGTGACCTCGTACGTATAGAGAGAGCAACACATGAAAACATTAAAGGCAATTGTTTTTTGAGAAATGGCCGAAAAAATGTTTTTAGTAAATGTCATATTTATTTACTAAATTAATTGATAAACCTATTAATAGCTATTGACTAAATTAATCTGAGATTTATTAAATCAATATAATAATTATAGACTAAATAAATTAGAAAACTCCACATTTACTAAGCAAGTTAAATTATTTTATATAAATTATAGAAAAGGATTACTTACCATAATTTTTCAAATATACACTTAAAAAAGAAGTTATATATATATATAAATTGAGGTCAAGTTGTGGTGAAATAAAATTATTATTGCAAGTGCAACTATCATGAAGAAGCCATTTCGGTTTAAAGAGATGCAATATTTCTGATTTAATTTATTTATTTATTACTCAACTACCAATAAAACAACACAAAAAGTTTTTAGGTCTTTTGGTAAGACTCAACCTATTTATTTTTCTTTATGGCTCATCCTTGTGAGCTCTAGAAGCAATTCATATTATTATGTAATGAATAATACTAGTTTAATTTTTCAATATCAATATAATTGGTATACGACTTATTATTTTTAATTAGTATATCACCGTCACGTGTGTTGATATTCAAAAATTGATATTAGAGTTGGTGTCTCTGACACTATTATTGGTGTCTCTGACACTATTATTGGTGTCTCTAACACTATTATTGTTAATTGATTAGGATAACAACCTATTGCCAATACATGCACCAGCATTAATGGTGAATGGCCATTCACAAGCAACGTAGGGGAAATCTAAAGAAGATGGGAAATCGTTTTTAGTTTACTTTGAATAAGCCTTGTTAGTTTGTATTTCATTATCAACAAATCCCATCATCACGTATTAATCATAAAAATATTTTAAGATTGAACTTTTCTTTCATTAAAAAAGTCTCTCTCTCTAACAAAAAAATGTATCACCTGATGACAAGATTAATTCGTTATGATAATTAACCGGGAGCGTCTCTAATATAATACTAAATTATTTTTAATGCCAAATTTTAAGAAACCCATTGTCCGATGAAGTGTTATTCTTATTGCTAAATTTAGCATATGTTATACTTGGTTTCAAATTAAATACTAAGGGTTTGTTTGGTATTTGAGTTGAGTTTGAAATGAGTTGTACTTTTTAAGTTTAAATGGTATTAACTTTTTAGAAAGTAGTTATAAATTTTATTGACATTTCAGAAAAAGATAAAAATTAAGATAAAAAAGTACAATTTAGTTTGAAATGGAATTGTGAACCAAACATCTCCTAAACATATGCAGTTTTTGCATTGAATAATTATTGATTGATGTATTAATCTTTTAATTTCATCATTACATTACTTTTATTTTAAATATTATTAAAGTCAAAAGTTTATTTTTATAAACAACAACGTTTGAAATTTATGACGGAAATTACATGGAATATTTTTTCCCTTAAATTTTCAAACATTTTGCTTGAATAGTCAAATATACCACAAACCAGCTATCTCGCTGACTTTCTTCCATTGTTCTATTGACTTTATAAGAGAGAATTATATAAGAGTACTTTATTGAATAGCATACAATATTGTTAGATCTTAATATAGTATACTATATTGAAAAAAAAAAAAAAAAGACAATTCATAATTTAAAAATAATCAGAACAGTTCCTTCAAATACTATGTATTTTATGGTGTAAATATGAATTAGTTCAAACAGACAAAGCCTCTTTTGACATGTCACATGCACTCTCTATCTCTTTCTCTCATACAAATATGGGCCGGTCGGATCCGGGTTTCGCACCGGACTTTAGAACCGATTTGGAAATTTATCGCGGGAAAAGTAAGTGAATAATATATATTTAAATATCATTACACCAATAACATATCATAAATAATATGAGATTAATATGACATAAAATTAAGCTAAAGTAAATTACATTTTATGTCATGTTGATCAAGATAGAGAAATTTATGTTATATTGATTAATAAATTAAAAAAATGATTATTTAGATAATTTTGCCATTTATCGTTTAGGTTCATTTAGATTATTTTCTTATTTATCATTTACAGTCTGGTCTAGCCCATTTAGTCCCCTAAAAAACATACAGAGAAATTGTTATGAATAACATTTTTATGACTTTTTTAGTTTTAGGCTTTGTTTGGGTTTAAGTTTAACTTCATCTAAATTATATTTTTTATTCTCAATTTTTATCTTTTTTTTAAAAGTTAACTAAATTAATAATTAGATTTTAAAAAGTCAATCAATTTTAACTTAAAAATTTTATCTCTAACTAATCAAACAGAGACTTATGGTGCGTTTGGCTCACCAGTTTGACTCCAACTAAACTATACTTTTCATCTCAATTTTTATCTTTTTCTGAAAAATCAACAAAATTTATAACTAATTTTTAAAAAATCAACCAATTTAAATTTAAAAATTTTAACTCAAATAGTTTTATCAAATGGATACTTAATTATTGAAGTAAATAGTAATATTTTGATATAGGCCAGTTCTATAGACCAGCACAACAATTTGGGGGTCCGGCCCAGTCATAACGTGGCAAATGAGTTACCAGGCCGAAGCAGGTTTGGGCACTGGATGAGAAAGATGATTGAGAACAAAATGAGGAATTAAAGGGCATATAAGTAAATTTACGCATTAAAGTTGTTGGATAAGATAGAAAAAGGCTGAAACTTTTGGATAGAAAGGTAAATTTATATGTTGAATAATAAAATAATGAATACTAAAAAAATTAAAATTGAAAGAGGAGTCTTAACATAACAACTATAAATAATAAATTTGGCAATGTGACGGGGATTAGTCTATATATTAAATTATGGTATAGTTAATGAAGAGCCCAAAAAAAAAAAAAAAAGAATGGTTAATGATTTAAAAGGTAAAATATATTGATGATTACTGTAAACCAATTGAAAAAAAAAAAAAAAAAAAAAAAAAAAAACTGATTTTGTCACTGGATTTGTAGGTTTAAAAATTATAATATACTAATTTGTCTGTTAGGAGATATATAATTTTGTCATTAATATCTTATGTTTCAAATGAGGCATTGAATTTAATAGTTCATAAATTGTTATCGGAAAAAAAAAATTATTACAAAAAGAAGATGTGAGGAGTTTTGAAAGATTAATTCCCACATAAACATTGGAAAATTTTCACGAAAATAAATGAGAATTTTAGTGGATTTTATGAAAAAATTCCGGGAATATAAGATTTTAATTTGTAGCCAAAATGATGTTGAAATTGAGTATTAATTTTCATAAATGTAATATATATTCCGTTTAAATTAATGAGTGCTTAGAAAATTAGCAGAATCAGAGTAATAATTTGAAATGCGAAAAACATATTAAGAACCTTACTTGAAACAGAGTAGCTATTGTATTATTTTTTTTAATAAATAATATTCAAATCCTAATTAAAAATGGTATATTGTAATGACTCAAATCCCATCTCTCTAATCAATTCATTCGACTCCTCACCCAAATCTTTCACTAAGGGGGAGTTTGGAGCTTTAACTCAAACTAAAATATTTAACTCAGTTTTTATCTTTTTCCCAAAAAGTTTTTGTCTTTTTTCAGAAAGTTTTTTGTCTTTTCTGAAAATTCAAAAAAATTTACTATTAAAACTAAAATATTTCAACTCAAACTTACATATCAAACACCCCCTAAGGAATACAATTGACTCGGAGAACACCTAATATCGAATTGTTTTTGAACTGCCAAATTTTACTCCTCAATTCTCCATTTTTTTCCCATTGATTGATCAAACAAATGAACCTTCACATTTTCTTCCGCTCCGTCCTCCATCCTGAAATTTTTATTTTTTTATTATTTATTTATTTATTTATTATTATTATTATTTTGGCAGAACAAGTCCAGGTGAACTCTCAAAATCAGATTACATGGGTCCATACTCCAGATTGCTCTCTGGTTACCATGAAATTAAAAATTTGAGAACTTTTTCCAAATACAATTTAGAAATGGACAACAAATTATGCAATATCCAAGCAAAAACTCGAAGTAAAACCAGAATCTAAAAACACTAAAACAAAATAGAAATTCAATATATCAACGAATTGAAACAATAGTAGCATTTTCAGAACATAAAGAATCACAAAAATCCCAAAACCCGTGGAATCTATAAACAAAGGGGCATATCATTTCAATAAAAAAAAAAAAACAATATAAAGCCCTAAAATCCCTAAACTCGCCGAACAATGAAAACAAAAAGCATCATTTAAATCCGAAAACAACGAAGAGAACTATAAAAGTTATAAAAGTTTTTTTTTATTTCCCCTTTTTTTCTGGCTGAAAACCCACCACAGCAAATGAACCCTCAAAACCGGAACTTCAAGTTCCAACCCTCTGTTTGGTAGACATATTAAATATAGAAATTTGAAAATTTTTACAAAAAATATATATATATATATATATTTTTTTCAATTTTTTTCATCATTCTCTTATTAAAAAAAAAAAACTATCTCATTTTCAAACATATTTCGTACGGTATCTTTTTGAAAAAAGAAAATGAATCTTTTTAAAATTTTATCAAAATGCACAATTTCTAACACCATTTTTTCTCATTCCAAACAACTTTTTGTTTTCAAGAAAAACGTTTTGTACACATCAAAACACCATCTTATTTTTAAAATGAAATGACTTTTAATTTAAAATAAGAAAATTTTCCTTTTCGAAAAATTGACACTCCATCCAAACGGAGCCCAAATATTCCCAACCATATTTTGCCCATGAATACCCTTGCAATACTTCAACCATTGGATCGCCATTTTTGTAATTTGAATGGCTCAGATGGAATGGGGGACATGACCAGTCATTACTTAAGTGGGTTAGGGGTGGCAATACGGGTCGTGACACGACGACATGGCTCGAAAATGACACGAATTTTGCGGGTTAAGGTTGGGAAAAATAGTGATCGGGTCAAATTCTGGTCACCCAAAATTAACACGTGAAAAAACGGGTCGTGTTCGGGTTGGACCCATAGAACCCGAACACGATCCGTTTTTTTTCGTGTTAATTTCGAGTCAAATGTTGTGTCAAATTCGTGTCAAATTTGTTGGTGTTATGTTGTTTGAATTTAGACTTTTTAATGTTTGTATTTGGATTTGTGGACTTTATTAAGATGTTTGTAATAGGACTTTGCCTAACTATGATTATGAACTTTGCACTTGAGTTGGAAGTTTAATTTTATGATTTTCTATTTAAAAACAATCCTTAAAACTTATTGTTTTGTCAATGGTATGTTTTTGTTGAAGGTAAATTATTATTTTTCTAGGTTTTTTATGAATTTGGGATATAATTTGCTTAAATTGAATTGTTTTTTGTGTCAAATTCAAATTAATTACGGGTTCAATTTGGGTCAAATTCGAGTTACGGGTTCAATTCGGATCAATTTCGTGTCGCGGGTCAAGTTCGGTTCGTGTCGTGTCGTGTCAACCCATTATGGGTTCGTGTCGTGGTTTCGAGTCATTTTCGTGTCACGGGTTGTGTTTGGGTTGGGGAAGAAAAAATTCGCTACGATTTTAACACAATACGAATCCGACACGTGACACGAATTATCACTCTTAAAGTGAGGGAATGTAACCGATCCCTTTTGAATAATTGACCTAAGTAAATAACCTATTCAAATAAAAAAGAATATATATACAAAAAAAAAAAATTATTTATTTGACAAATTATTAATGTTTTCAAAATTTATTATTTGTTTGAATTATTAATGTTAAAAATGCTATTTCTTTCTTTATCCTCTGCAGACCGGATTCGATTAGGCTATATAATCATACCTGACTCTGTGGAAAGAATAAAGTTTGAAATTTGAATCCACCACGCCCAAAGTTCAAGGAAAAAAAAGAAAAAAAAAATGACAATAATGGCACGCTTTGGTAAAGGCAAGTAAAGTGAACATGAATTTTTTTTTTGGGCGGTAGAAAGGATTCGTGAGCATGAATTACATGTACAAACGTGTATTATTTATAAATCAAAGTAATCAAAACATGTAAAGGCCTTGCTTATCCACCTAAACAAAAGCCAAACCCACCATTTCATTCCCAAAATCACTTTAATGATTTTTTTAGTTGGATTCAGATTTACCCATCGTTGATTGTCTGACAAACCAAACAAGAAAGGAAAAAAAAAAAAAAAAAAAAGAAACAAGAGAGCGTGAGAAAATCACTACTATTCACTTATCCTTCTTGAAGCTTTGTCATTGTCTTCCCTGTGAAAGATTTCTCCAACTTTCCGGGAAAGAAAACCACAGATCTCGCGATTTCAGAAGTTTCTGCAATCTGGGTCTGTTTATATTTTTACTTTGCATCTTTTCTGAGTTCAGATTTTGTGTAGATTCTCTCTTGTTTTGCTTGTGGGTATGGCTTTAATTTCACTTTTCCTGTGATCTGATGAGTGTATGTATTATTTTCCTTTGGATCTTAATGTTTAGATTCTGGGTATTGTACATTTCATGAAAATTTTCTTCTTTTTTTTTTTTCCTATCAAAATTGATACTTGATTTACTTTTTCTGTTTCCTTCTCCATTTTCCATTTGCCTTTATTCTATGAATTTGATGCATTGCACAGTAGATCTCGATATAAATATATATACACACACATATATATATATAAATTCGTTTTTCTGGTACTGTTTTTGTTTGGAATTGGTTGGAATTCTCCAGAAACTTTCAGATATTAGGAAGAAATGAAAATGGGGGTTTTGCTAAATTTATTAGCCTTTTGCAATTAAACATATTAATTGCTACAAAAAAAAAAAAAAAAAAAAAAAAAAAAAAAAGCTTCACAATCATTCTATTGCATTTTTCATTCTACTCATCATTTTTGGTTTATCTGGTTTAATTCTTATCATGGTTTTTGGAATCGAATGGCAAAAAATAAAAAATAAAATCACACCCTTATCAATTTCTTTGTAGTGGCAATATCTATAGCTTTCTAATTGCACAAATATGATTGACCAAGCACTATTTCCAATCTTAAGTTAAAAAAAAAAAAAGAAAAAAAAAAAAGAAGAAAACTACCTTATATTTCATTGAGTGGTAGATATCATATACTTTTTATACATCCAATGATCTAAGAGCATTGATTGGTGATGTTTGCATATCAGGCTCTTGAGCTTTGGTGATTACAACCCAACAAGTGTTTGGCCAGTAGGAAAATATCCAAGAATCTGCTGGAAAACAACATGGTTCAGTCATTGGAAGCCATCAAGGGTGGTGGAGGATCCATCAGGGTGGGGACCACAGGCACCATCAGTTCCCTCATGACCAGGGAACTGGACTCCATGAAAGCTCCATCTCACAAACCTTCATCTTCTTCCTCCAGAAACAAGCCTCAACCCGCTCCTCTCGGCGGTGTTTCTTCGTCTCCTACCACTCCGAGAAGACTACTACAACAAACCAAATCTTTCGATGAAGCCAGCAGTAGTAGAACTAGCGGCTACACGAACCAGGAATTCGCTCGGAAAACCAAAGGGTATCCGAAAAGCACACAAAGAATCCCAATGCTTGGCTCGGATAATATAGCATTGGAGAGAACTCCTACTAGAGAGAAAACTGACAAGAAATTGCCCATCAACATTGTTGAAGTTGTGGACATAAAGTGCGGAAACTCGGATACTAACAGAGCTTGGACTAGCCCCATAACAAGCAGGCTGAGGAAGCTAGGCTTCTCAAAGCTCTCGGAGAGCATTGTCTAAACTAAGCCTGCAACTTCTTCGCATCCGTTTTCAAATTCCTGTAACCGAAACCCGAAACCCCAACCGTCCTTGTATTGTTGTTGTTGTTGTCCGAAATCTCCACCATAGAACACATGCTTGGCAGGAGCCTGCTGCCTCCTCGCTTCTTCTTCTTTTGAGCCGTTAAAACCGATCCGTTGGGGGGTCTTGAAGCATGACTAGTGCTTGAAGAAGCCGCCATGTGATCGGAGACATGGGACCGAGGCTTCTGTGAATCGCCTCCGGTGCTCAACTCCAGCTGATTGAAGTACTCGATTTCCTTCATGACTAGGGAACCAACTGTGCCTCTGGTTCCTATTTGTATAGGATTGTGATAAAAAGGATCCATTTTCTCGGCTTCGTCTATCGAAATCGTGCTCGGTTTTTGCAGTTTCACTTTTCTTGGAATGGTGGTTGTGGTTGAGGAGGAGGCTTGTGGAAGAAGATAGGTGGTTTTGGGTGTTTTCTTGGTGTGGGAGTTGCTTTCAGATTGGGACATTTTTGGTGCTTTTTTAGTTTTTTTAGTGTGTTTCTTTCACTCATATGGTTTCTTTGCCATATGTTTAACATCTCAAGCTCTCTTTATTATTATTATTATTATATTTTTAAATTAAAGGTTTAGGTGGTGGTGATATGGTTCACAGCATTCATGTGCTTTAACTTATTAATGGACCGTTTTGATCATAAATTGAATCTAAATGTTTATTCAAACTGAATATCTGTATCTTTAAATGTATTCAAATATAATATATATTTGATTAATTTTTGTTAAAAGTAATATTTGAATAGTGTAAAAGTGAAAAAATAAATGTGGTACGGATTTTTAAAAAATTAAAATTAAGTTTTATATTTGAATATTGTGAAATTGTAAAACATTCAAATAGTTTCACTTCAGTAATAACCTAGCATTCATTTGAGTACAACAAAGTTATTCCAAAGTCCAAACAAGCCATCAGTTACTAACTTTACTTTTTTTTTTTTTTTTTTTTAATAATTAATAAATTTTTCGGTAACCACTTTCCCTTTTCATTTATTGATCACACCTGGTTTGCTTCTCTATAAATGCTTTGCATTCAATCTTGTGCTATTTCTCCACCATTTTTTTTTTAAATTTCTGAATCAAAAAGTCAAAATTATGGTTTGATCATCAAAGAATCATGGGTCTTTTCTTGTCCACTCAAGTAATCTGTTATTCTCTTTTCCTAGTCTTGAATGGCAAGTGATAAAAAGAGGGGGCTTTTGTGTTTGGTTTGGTTTTGTGCAATAAAGCTTGAGTGGCTTTTTTTTTTTTTTTTTTTTTTTTTTTTGAGGTATGGGCATGTTAGTGGGTTGTTTTTCTATTTTGTTCACAAGCTTTGAATTTGTATCACCTTCTCATTAGGTCATTGTGAATAGTTCATGACAAAAGGAGAATTCCGTGGTAAAATTTATTAATAATATCTTTCGTTTTGTCCAAACAGAATCTGAAATATCTATGCCTTATTGGATTGTCAACCTACTCTTAGAACCGAAATGGGTTTTACAAGAAATAATTATTTCTACCAAACATATGATACAAAAGAAAAAAGAAAAAAAAAAAAGAAAAAAAAAATTGACGGATATTGGATAAGACACAAATTTGACCTAAAAAATCAAATCGTATTAAAAACACATGGTAATTTAACATAATTCAAATGAAAAGCTAATGGTTCAAAATTGTTTCTTTTGCTTGGTTTTTCTCCCTGACCTAAATTCTTTAAAAATACACATGACCATGTGGTTAGGCACACCTAAATCGTGAAGAGCTTTTTTTTTTGGCATAAAGTTTGCAAGAAGAGTAAATGTAAATAAATTATCTGCAGAAAGTTATGTGATGTACAACTGTATATTAAATTAAGGTGGATGGTTTTGTAAGAGAATTATGGAATAGAGTGAGGAGCGTAGGGTGGACTAAGACCTATCTTCTGCAGAACAATTAAAAAAAATATCTGCCACGAGTGTAGCAAGATAGGTCACTGTAGGAATAAATGTAAATAAATGGCATGATAATGAATACTTTTTTTTTTTTCGGGAGAAAATATAATTGTGATATCTTGTAATGTAATTTTTTTTTTTTTTGAATTTGGTACCTTTATATTCAATGAGATTTCTCGCAAATAGAGATCCCCAATTAAAATAATAGATTTTTTTATGTTTTTTTTTTACTTTTAAATTAAATTTTTAACCATTTCTACTCATTTAATAGGAGGACCAAAAAGACTGAAGTTGTTATAGTTGGGATAATAACCCAGAAATATTATTTTTGAGGGCAATCCTCTAAATCACCCATTTTTGGAGAATTTCCAATAGTACCAGTGTAAAAACAATTTTGTATGGAGAAAGGGTAAGGTGAAAGCCTTGACAAATAGAAACACTCTGCTTTGTTTAGATCTTAATTTTAAACCTATTATCCTTTTTATTTTTTTTTTATTTTACTGGTTTTTCTCTTATAAAATTTTGAATTTTAGCTTGAAAAGTGGATTTAATTGAAAATACAAACGAAACAGCTGTCTCCAAAAAAAAAAAAAAAAAAAAAAAAAAAAAAAAGAGAGAGAGAGAGAGAGAGAGAGAGAGAGAAAAGAAGATAAATGTAAAACAATGAGGAAAAAAAAAAAAAAAACTCTTATTGTTTCCGGTATTAAAAGTCCTTTATTAGTGTGTGGACCACCCTTTTATGTAGAGAATTTTATAGTTTAACATACGTATCCTATTTTTAGGAATATTCTTATTTATCCCCTTATTTGTTTGTTCATTTTCAATTTATCCTTTAAACCTTAAAACCTCTCACTTCGACCTACAAATTTGGAATTAGCACCACTTAACTCCATTTTTAGAATTTCTATTAAAAACATATTGAAAAAGACAGGTTACGTGCAGTTATGTGATTTTTTTTTCATTTGTATTTAATAGAAACTCTAAAAGAAATACTATTCCCATCTTTTTTTTTTCCCTCTCTTTTAATGTAAAATTTCAATAAAATGGGATATTGAAGAAGCTAATTAATAGTTTTTAAAGTTTAAATCAGCCAAAATAAAAAGCACTAACATTTTGACTTTTTTTAAGAACATTTTTGTTTAGTTTAATTAGAATCAACTTTCCCTAAGGACTTGTATAATTGTCTACTCCTCCATCTGTCTCATTTTGAAAAGAGCAATTGAAACCTCGTAGGGAATGTTTGGTGAATGAGTTTGAGTTGAGATTTTTAAGTTGAGTTTGAGTTAAGTTAAGTTGAGTTTAAAACTTGAGTGTTTGGTAAAAAGTTTGAGCTGAAAAATTTAACTTGAATTGAGTGTTTGGTAAAAAAGTTTGAGTTGAAAAGTTAAAAAAAAAAAAAAAAACAAGGGCCCTATTTGGATGTTAAAAATATGAGTTTAACAATTTTTTTATTTATTTAACATTCTATTGTAGTTTTTAGTGAAGAAAAATGGAAAAATTAAAATACGCGCAATTAATAACACCAATCAACTTGAGACATCAAAAGCTTTTGTAAAATTTCTTACATAGCCATAAAATACACCAACAAAAAGTACATAGTTGGTCAGTAAAAATTGATAGAAATAAATTAATAATTACACCCCTAATCTGGCACAACTAGATAAAACTAAGCTTGCTTTCACGTGGATTTATACCATGGAGATGATTGATATCTTTCCCACATATCATCAGCTATCATATCTCTCATCTGATTCATTGCACCTCTCCTCGAGTCATGTTGCTGCGTTCTTGTACTTGGGCCAGTACCATCGATCCCATCGTCAAACACGTAATCCGTGTTAACATCGACATTTCCCCCTACAGGCACATAATCTGCCGCATACTTTTGAAGAAAGGGATCCCCAACCTGCACCATTCTTATGAAATTATGCACAACCGCACAAGCCACGGGGATCATTACTTGTTTCTCCATAGGATAGCTGTTGATGCCTTTAAGTATTTTAAATCTTGCCTTCCAGACACCAAATGTTCGCTCAATACAATTCCGCAGCGATGAATGTGTGTAGTTAAAAACTTCTCTGCGGTTGCCTAGCCCGGCACGACGTCTTTGATATTTCGGTAAATGATACGTCTCTCGTCGATATAGGCTCAGGAAACAATCCTTATCGGCGTAGCTCGAATCTGCTAAGTAATATTTTCCTACAAAATAAACATCGCAATGTGAAGACAAGTACAATATTTTTTAACTAATTTATTATATGTAAATACTGCTATAATTTGATAATTATGCTTACCTAGTGGAGGTATGGGGAAACCATGGAATGCTATTGCCTCTTCCAACATTCTGGCATCATGACAAGATCCCTCATACCCGGCCAACATATATTTGAATTTCATGTCAAACGAACAGGCTGCTAATACATTCTGCGAGTGAAACCCTTTACGATTAATCCAAGCTTAGCATTTTCGCGCCGGGGGACACATGGGACGTGTGTGCCATTTATAGCGCCAATACAACCCTGCATCATTAACATTAGACTATTTAATATGCGTTCCATCATTAACAATAAGAGATTTTAATTAAAGCTCTTTCGTACGATAATGTGCTTAGATTACATCGATAACGTACATCAAACCATAGCCGATATTTGTCCGAATGCTCCAGAATCAAATGTTGAACCGCTGTGTGGTCGGGTGGTCTGATGAATTCGTCCTTTAGCGCACAAATAACCTTCAACACTTTAAAAAGCCAACGTGAAGTTGTTTCTTTTGAATGTTGGAATAAATACGAAATGTGTCGGTTTGTAACGCCTTGTGCACAAATGGAAAAAAAATATGAACAAGTGCTCGTTCACATTCATGTTATAAGTTGGCGTCAATAATTCCCGACTACCTAATAGGTTACTTAGTGCTCTGAATGTTTCTGATTTCATACTGATCAATCCTTGAATTATTTCTTCATGGCCATTTAATATTTCTTCCACACGCATGCTGCCAGTTAGTCTTGAATTATGCATTGGTTGTGGAGCTCTTCGCCTGTTACGCCAACTGGCAGTCACGGAAACCACTGCCATTACAAGCATAGCGTCATCGTCAAGTTGATCATTTTCTGAGTCTTGGTCGTCCTCTTCATGTTCGGATGCGGAACCGGACTCGTTTATATTGATATTGCCGTTCTCGAAGATAAATGCACTAGTTTACCAGTTATATATCAATTTTTCCCAAAACGAGTTGAATTAGTCACCATATCCCCACTATAATTAATATTGATCTCCTATCATTTCAAATTCTTTATGTAATTATTTAATTATCCACAAACTTTTCATCACATAACGTAATTTAACAAGGAAATGAAATCAAATTATGTACAGTAAAATCGCTTAACCAACAATTTAGCCAAATGTTTAAACATAAAACCCTAAATAACGCACCCATAATCCAATATAAAAAATAATATAAAATAGTTTCAATGTTATGGCAAAATTAAATGAACGAAAAAAAAAATGAATCAACAACATAAAACTCAATTAGCCGGTGGCGGCTGGGGATTGACAACGGAGTCAATAATGCCCCTTCGATCGTCATCGTCAAGCTGGCAGAATAGACGCTGTAGCCGCGGATGAGCATCAAAGTAGTGCCACATAATCGTCTGTTGATTTTGTGGAATACCCATCTCCTTCATAATATTCATGCAATCCAGAATGTGATCCTTTCGGCTTGATTGGTCGCTGCTTGTACCCGATTGTGATCGACCTCGGAAATGATTGACGATTTATTGCATTGCCGAGAAAGTCATCTCATCTGTTGAGTCTCTTTGTTTCCTCTTACCAGCACTTCCCCTAGATCGAGATGGACCGGCCTCATCGGGCCGTTGTCTCGTGGTGCCCTGCCTCCCACTGTTGGTCGGAGCTATTTCCTCCTCTAAAATCGGATGTGTTCCAGAGTTGTCAATAGAGAAATCAAATTCGACGGATGGAGTATCGTCACCTCCCATCGTAACTGACCCAAACCCAAAGGCACCGGCTGCATGATTTTTTACAAACACATTGTAATACAAGTCCTTGTTCCGAAGGCCCTCGTGCCGGAGATGGTTGCATTCCTTGTAAACCTGCAAATAAAGTATCATAAACATGTTCGTGGACTTGTCGCGTTGTTAAGGGATAGAATCAGCATGGCATATATAAGACAATGCAATTACTTTGATAAAACTCTGCCATGCATCATCCGAGTAAATAACTCTATCGGTGATCAGATCATATCCAAGGCCGGTGCGAGATTGCAACACCTTCCATCTGCGATAAATTTTCTTCATCCTCTCCTTTTTTTGATATAATGTGCCTCCGTAAGCAGGTACACCACCAAACTCTGAGTTAAACTAAGTGGCCCATAAGTCAAATATTTACATGGTGGGCTGCTTACCGCCATTACACAACAAGAAGTCATCCAGTTTTATGAGGAATCATTTTTCCTTCGCGTTGTCCCAAACATACGTCTCACCCGAAACTTTGCGGGGCATTTCCTTAATATAGCGAAAACGAAAATAAAAAACTATACTTTATCCGTGTACGACAAGGATAAGAATTTGGCTCAGTATTTATTGATTGACATTTTTCATCTGAAGCATGTCAATGACCCGATACAACGTTAGATACCAAGGCATAAAAACCAGTACCCAACGGTTTATATCTGACTATTAACGCACCAGTCAGACAAAATTACAATCTATGAAAATGAGCTTCTTACATCATAGCCAAACAGAAGTGAAAAGTGCAAACAAACACCAACAAAGTCGTTAAAAAATGACCCGAAACCTGAAAACACATGCCAATGCCGGTTGATCAATGTCAAGTAGCCGAAAAACCAAACTTGCACGTGACCAAAACCACAAAAAACAAGCCACGACCTGGTTTGGGTCAAAAAAATGCAAAATCAACCTGAAAATGATGCACCAAGAAACCAAAATGAACAAATTGGACACCAAGACCTGTTTCGTCACTTAGGCAGGCCAAAGTTGCCTCAAACAAGCTATCACAATGAACAAAACCCCCAAAAACCAGCCCCGACCTGTTTTGGGTCAAAAAATTACAAAATCAAGCCAAAATTGATGCACCAAGTGTCCAAAATGCACAAATTTGACACCAAGACCTGTTTCATCACTTAGGCAACCCAAAGTTGCCCCAAAAAAGCTATCACAATGAACAAAACCCCCAAAAACCAGCCCGACCTGTTTTGGGTCAAAAAATTACAAAATCAAGCCAAAATTAATGCACCAAGTGTCCAAAATGCACAAATTTGACACCAAGACCTGTTTCATCACTTAGGCAGCAAAAACTTGACCCAAACAAGCTATCACAATGCACAAAACCCCCAAAAAACCAGCCACGACTTGTTTTGCGTCTCAAACATGCAAAATCAACCTCCACACTCAAATTCAACACATAACAATGCCGGATTCATCATCCAACATCAACAGAAAACCAAAACAATTCCGAGTTTAAGTATCGAAACAAATTTAGCACAAAATCGACAAACAACCCAGACTTCCATCACACTATCGTGCATTTCACAATGAATCATTTTTCTAAAAGTTTAAGAAAGTATACAAGGGTTACCGAGTTCGAGTTGGAGGAGGAGTACATGGTGGAGGACGGCGGATTAGGACAGGAAGCAATGGCTCGGTCAGATGCTTTCCGAACTCAAAAATAGTGGGTAATCAAACATTTTATTCGAGCTTGCTTCGCGGACCCCAGTCGGTGCCGCATTTGCCACCGGCGGTGACTAACCCAAGAGTTCGTTGAACAGACCCGGCGGTGTCACAATTTTCCCGGACGGATTCGAATAGAAGCCCAAAACGGAGACACCCTAGAAATTAAATTAGGGATTTTGGGATTTATAAATGGTTCGGATTCTCGGCCTCGACAACAAGTAAGAGTCCGGATTCCACCCTTGTGAAGAGATGGAGACGTACAAATGGTTAAAAAAGGTCTTACATATGTCTAATCGGGCAAATTACTCCTGCAATCTGCAACCCACAAGGAATTGAATATATTCGATTCCAATACTCAGAACACAGAGGCTAGGCAGACACAGAGGAACAAAGACCGAAGCTGCACATGGGCAAGAGGAACGATAGTCAACCGAGCAATAGGGAATCACCGAACAGGCGAGGAGGGAGCGACAGGTCAGGCGGTAGGGCACAGTGGCGATAATACCCAAGTACAGTTTGCCTTGGACTTGTTGCACAGTAATCCCATTTTGATTTATTGTGCAACGGTTTAGATTGAAGTTAGAACGAAAATGGTGATCCAAACGCCATCAGTTTAGTTTAAACTCAAAATTTTGAGTTCAAACTGGAGAGCCAAACTCTCCCTATTAGTTTCCTTTTAGAGTCTAGTGTGGATTATTAAAACAATACTAAAATATTTCAAAATATATTGAAGCAATTTTCTTTCAACTATGTGTAACAATATTTAAAATAACCGATAGACCGAAACCATTTGACGGAGACCATCAAAGCAACCAGAGAGAACCAACATCGTCGATGTCACCACGAAAGTTGACGAATCAGCTAAGTAGGAGTGGCTCAGTGGGGGGTTGGTGTTTTGATTTCACACCAAAACCGACAAATAGGCTAAGTCTCAAGTCCATTCCTCTTGCTCTAAAACCAAACCATTACAAGCTAAAAGAATAAAAGAACAGAAAAAATTAGAAGAGAACTATATTTTAAGTAATTTCTTATAATTCTATCCACTTTAACTTTAATATTATAATAAGTATAAATATAAAAAGATAAATTTTATAAATATAAAAAGATTTTAAAATTTATGACATTCTTGATATAACCCAACTAAACATGGGCGACGCTCGAAGGCCCCAATAGCAAGCTATTGTGGTAGGCCTTCCCCCTAAAAAAATTAATTTAATATCATGTGAGCCATTGACCCACGTATCAGATATTAAACTGATAAGAACAGATACTACACTTGATCTTAGCCAAAAGGCCGAGAAAGGTATGCTTTGTTTATTTTCCAGCCCATACTTTATAAGAGTTATTTTGCTCCTCAATGCTTTAACTGGTCGATGTGGGACTACATTAAACGCCTATGATAAGCATCAAATCAGCCTCTGTAGTTTATTTTCTAATGTACGTTAGGATTAAGATAGACATCTCAAATGACAATTAGTTTTCTCTAGCAATATGTAATAAACAATTACTATTGTCTGGATTAAGATTTCTAATATCCATTCTAGTACCAACGTCTCATTTCAACAAAAAAAATAATGAGGAAAAAAAAAAGAGAAGAAACTGTTGATAGTTCTAGCTTCTCCTGCTTCCATACATCATATTTCCCTAATCCCTTTATTTTTATGAATATTGCTTTATCAAGTTGTCTTCAAATATATTCTATATGAGGTCTATATATATATAAACACACTATATATGGCTTAGATTTACATATTTTTGGGGTAATGGATGAACATATTGGCTTTTGCATGTTCTTATCTAGATACTTGTGTTGTTTATTTAGGAGCGTTCGGTAAGCTATAGTATAAGTCCGTAGAATAGAAATATGTAAGATTCTCACGTTTGGTACAAAAATATTTCTTAAACCAAAAAAGTGAAAATCATGAGAATCACTTTCCTTTTTTTAGGGTAATCAGAAACCAACACAATACGGTGTTATTTATTTTCCGATACATCATATCGTACTCTAGATTATCCAGAATCCAGATGCTTTAGTTGGATGGAGTGCTCTTGGTAGTTTTGGCGCTTTAATATATCTATAGCTAGGATTTTTTTTTTTTTCATGGTCGCAAAAAATCACTTTTAAGTCCTAGAAATAACAAAAGGGGTGGTCCAAAGTAAAAGTTCTTGTGGTGTAAAAACGTGGGATGGTAATTGCTTTTTTGTTTATTCTAGTTAGGAAAACTCATCAAGTGTAAATTAAAGTTCCATACCTATTAACCAAAATTTATTAATTAAGGGAGTGAAACTCTCAAAGGTGGAAAAATAGTAATCATTTGCCCAAATGGCCAGCCTAAATACATTTTGGCATGGTTGTCAATTTAGGAATCTAACTTTACCGAACAATGGGACTTTCACCTAAGTGCATTAAAAAACCACCCAAAGGAGCCACTATTACATCACGATCATTGTGGTTAGTCGATCCAATTTGAATCGCTCTTTGATTTTTAGGTTCTAATAGTCAATTTAGAACTGACCGAACCGATCATTTCTCTCTCTCTCTCTTTTCCGAACTTTTAATATTATTTACACAGTGAACTTCCCCTTCACTGTCCCTTGTCTTCGACAATTGAGAAGTTGTCATCATGATCTCCTCCAAAAACCGACTTACAACATACTCTTTTCGATTAGTGTTCAGTCAGTATTCCTCATCGACTGATAGGTTTTAATTAGGGTTCAATACAAAAACCGTCAAGACCGTCGGACCAGATGCTTGCAAGGAATTCTCATTTATCATTATTTTTCAAAAATTAAAAATAAAATAAAAATAAAATTAAAATAAAAAATAAAAAGTGCCTGCAGGCATTTCAGTGGCCCTACAAGTGGTCCAGCATGTATATGAGCAAATATTCCATTCAAACTCAAAACCATTTTAAGTCAGCAAAACCTCACAATCTGATTGCATGGATGGTTGACACGTAACAATCACAAATGTTCCCTTCCACACCATAACATCTCTCGTCCACCATGGAATGAGTGGCTAAGAAGATGTTTGAGAATCGAGTGGCTAATGATAGGAACCAAAAAAAAAAACAAAAAAAAAGTTCTGGTCTTGAACTTGGGTTTTAGAGTGTAAAAAATAAATAAATAAAAGAAAAAATTTTAAAAAAACTCAGCCATGGCTTCAATCCCATGGACCAGTATCAGCATCTTCACCAGCACCACCAAGTCAGGCAGTGGTTCGGTGGCCAAGTTGAGGAGCCAGTTTGTGAGTGGAAGCAGAGCCAGGCTTGGTTGGGTCAGGGACAGAGCCGTTGGTGTGGTTGGGCCATCAAACGGGTCAAGAGCCAGGTGCTGGTTCAAGTTTGGTAAGAATGGTGTTGATGCTGAAGGTGCTGGCATTTATGGCAGCCAGTGCCGTGATGACTTTGACAGGGATGATGTTGAACAGGTTCTCTCTCTCTCTCTCTCTAAGTTGTGATTGTCTGGAAAATTTATCGGTTGGAGTGATAATTGGAGATGGAATTTTGGAGGTTAGCTTAGAAATGTGTTAACGAAGAATGTAAATTGGAAATGAACTGCGATAAATATAACAATGTAGAAATTTGAAATGTGTTCGAATTTTTTTGTTTTTTCAATATGGATATATTTTTTGTTCTTCTCGTCATTCTATGTAATTTACAAATAAAATTATCTCGTTTTGACTTTAAAATAAGAAAGTTATAGAGTTTTAAACTTTATGATTTTTGAAAATGAAAAAGAGAGATTCGAAGATGTAGATTTGGAAGTTGAATGGTCAAAACTCTGTCTAGAACCTGGTTCTACACAGGGGCTAAGTTATCAAAGGTTGGTCACTGGTTTCATTTTTCTATTTTGTGTCAATTGAAGAGACTGTCTATGCTTCTATTAGGATAATTCCATTTGCCATAAATTGCAGAATTTTGGGTCGATTTACTTATAAAAACTGTATAATTCTAGGAACAAGAACTATTGATATATATAGAGGAGTATTAGGATTTTCCTAGCCATGAATGTCCTATTTTTCCTGGCTTCCCGTGGAAGAATAAACATGTTTTAAAAGCTTTTTCCGGCGCCATTTCGGAAAGCAAAAGATGTTACCTTGCAGTGCTTTAGAATGCTGAAGATTCATTTTCTTAAGATAGATTAAAGAAGGAGGAGAGTTGTATAGTAGGTTATTTAAAAATACCCTGCCATTAGAACCTTTGAACTCAGTTATGAACCGGTAGATTATATTAGAATCTTATCAGATTAAAAAAAGTACGACAATCGAACAAAACTTGATGAAAAATTCGACAATTCAGAATTGCAACTTACCGGTAGGATTTTTTTCATATTCTGAAGGAAAAAGAGCGGTGAAACGAGCTTATTTTAAAGCCATTTTTGCTTTGTATTGTCTGAAAACAAGTCCGAAACATGAAAAACTAAAGACCCTTTTCAACTTTTTCTTTTTTTGTTTACAGTACTTCAACTACATGGGAATGCTTGCTGTTGAGGGTACGTATGACAAAATGGAGGCTCTTCTAAGCCTAAACATCCAACCGGTAGATATCTTGCTGATGATGGCTTCCTCTGAAGGCGACCAGCCGAAGATTGAAGAGTTACTCCGAGCCGGAGCCAAGTATGATGTCAAGGATGGTGATGGCAGAACGGCACTTGATAGAGCTGCTAATGATGAAATCAGAGATTTGATTCTTAACTATTCAGCTCAGAAAGCATGATGAACAATCTGGCCCAAATTTTGTATTAAATCCAAGTTTTCACTTTCTATCTAGTACTTGAAATTTTTCTATGTTCTTGTTTTACTTCATCTGTTTGGGAATCAGAAATCTTGTCCATATTGTGTTTGTAGGAAGTTGATGATATAGAAAAGGATTAACTACAGGCTAAGTAACGAGTAAACACTCTTTCAACCACCGAATGTGGTGACCTAGTGGTAAAGGATTATTGTAGTAGGTCAGTGGTTAAAAGTTTTGGTGTTGATTGGCCCTTTGGTGGTCTTAAACATGAGAGCTAGTATTCGATTTAATATTGCTACCGTTAGCACATTTTGTGAGGTTAAGGTGACACGTCCTTTGTCGAGGGTTAGGCTCCGCCTGTGCAGCCTTCAAAGAACATTCCTATCAGCCTTTAGGGATATCCTTTAATAACGCATAGGGTAGAAATGCTAATATTTGTCACCCCTTTCTTGGACTTTTTCTTAAAAATAAAAATAAAATAAAAAAAAAGTATGACACTCTTTCACTACAAAATTGTTGTTAGGGATTAAACGACCAAATTCTTTGCTAACAAGAGCAATAATGTAAAACAAAAGGCAAACAACCACACACAAAAGTTAATGGTTCACCTCAATATGAGAGCTACGTTAACTTTCGAGAGAATTTAAATCTCTTGAACCCAATTATAGAAACCGACACCTCCAATATAAGTGTAGTTAGGGCAACTGGAAAATAAATGTGTGAAACCAATATTCCCTTTCTAAAATCGATATATGTGCTAACTCTGCATAAGAACGGTGATTAGGCTCCACATGCTTATCGAATTTGATTGGGTTATAAACTAAAGAATATGGACCTCATAATATAATTAAATCTCATGAAATCAAATGCTCATTGCATCTGATTCCAAAGTCTAATTTAACGCTTACATCAGTTGGCAACAACAATTTTGTGAGAAGATTAATGTCATAAACATAGAATATCTCCTTCTTAAGTTGATACACACACACACACACACACACACACAATAAATCCAGAAGAGGCTAATTAAAAGTTCTACTAAGTTGAGAAACTACTTAAAGTAAAGCTCAACAAGCTTCTTAAGAGTTTCAAATACACTGGTAAAAGGGTTAAATTCGACAGAGGCCTTCAGTTCCAGATCGGGAAACTGGTTCGTTAGAGCTTGTTGCATTCCGGACATTGACATCATTGCGGCTAGCTGACTGTTCGACATTACTTGGCAATCTTGTGGGGTGTCCTTGATTTTGTTCGGATCATATCCGAAGTTCGCCAAGTAAGACTTGTATTTTTCTATGAATTCAGGTCCAGGATCAGGTCTTCTTGAGTATATCTGAAATATTGGAGCCAAATATGCTTCAAGTGATTAACCACAAGAGAAATATCTTGTATGGATCGAAAAAAAAAAAAAAACTTCTACGATCGGACTCAGCTCTGAACTTTTAGTTCTTATAAAAAAGGTATAAAAAATTTAGCAGAATATGTTGAAAAATTTGACAGTTCAGTATTGTATCCTACCAGTAGGGACCGCATAATTCTTGTTTTTCTTTTGATCTGGCAACAAGAAGAGAGAACTTGTACGGTAGAATTTTGTGGCAAAGTACGAAAAAATATCATATACTCTACAAGTAGGACACAGTTTTTAACCGTCAAATCAAATTAATAATTTAGCGGAACCTAGTGAAGATGTGATGAACAAAAACTGTCTCCTACCATTAAGGTATTTTTTTTCAAATCCCACAAAAGGATTTTTCCCCTTGAATTAACTAGATATTTTTCTTACAAGTACTGGCCAGATTTAGCACTAGATTCTTATGAATTGCAGGGCGTTTTTCAAATGATAACTTACTTGTATAAAGCTTTTGTCTTTTGCTCCCGAAACAAGAGCAAAATTGTCATAATCAGTCGCAATGACGTCATACGGCTCCTTGGGAATGAATGGCAATGTTGGGAAACGCAGATAACATTTCTCTTTAATCATCTCCTGTTTTTCCAGTTCTGTCGCATTCTTCACCAAATCTTCCTCTGAAAGGCATTGAACCTTTCCCCTTATGCCTGTAATGTATCCATCGGGGCCTCCATGGACACAAAAGGTATCAACTTGGATCGACGGTGTCGCCATATCAAACGTGTATACGCCCTGCATATTGGCAATGAAATTATTCCTGCCGACACAAAACTGTTGGTGCTATTATATTGACTCAAGGAATGTGAAAGCAATCTTTTATTTTTGCTTCGATCATTTGTAAGGAAGCTCCGGATTCATGGATTTTTGCTTCCTAAATACATGAATGGCAAGCCAAATCCAACAGTTCTTTCCAAATACCAAAGACTAACATAGATGAAGTTACTGAAGGTGCTAAAACTAATAAAAGTGAACTTCGAATGACTTAATAGAAATACTCGGATGCCTCTAATTAGTAATGACAAACAACTTTTATTGCGTTTTGGATAGAGCATGTAGCAATATGTTTTACATGAAAGGGCATAAAGTAACTCTTGATTGACTTCCGTATCGTATTTTCTTGCCAAGGGTCTTCAACATCAAGTCATCGCATTATGACGGTCTAGTTACATTAAACTATGACAGAAAACACCGTTTTCCCCAGAGTGCAGCCAAATCTAGAGGTGCGGAGATTGAGAATAATGTTTCTTATGTCATGTTCATCACTTCCTTGTAAAGAACAATATGAGTAATTTGCTTAGCGGTAATTTAAGACTCGCCTATAAAGTCAAGGTCTTTAAGTTCGAATCTCCAATCCCAAGTTAGAAAAAACTAAAATATAAACAATCAACTTAATTACAACTCACAACCATACATACCCTTTTAAGCATTTACCTGTGTGCAATGGCAGTCTTCTTGACCCTGTCCAGCAAATCCACGTTTAAGTGAAGCCACTTCAAACCACCTTCCGGAATACCTGACGGGATCAAAATTCTTAGCCGTCATGCCTCTCATCATCATTAGTTTCGCACCTCCTTTCTCAGAATCCTCATCAAGTGGAAGAGCTGGCAATTTACTTGCTGCATTTGCAAGCTGGCATATATTTCCTTGATGGGTTAAATCAGCTGCAACAGCCTGCCACCAAGACGGTAACTTTAGTAACCCCAAACAAATCTGGAAAACTCAAATACCCCACCAATAAGACAGTTTTAAACCGTCAGATTTTCATCAAGTTCCCTTAAATTCTCATAATTTCCTCACTCTGATATGTTTCTCATGTGATCTAACGATTAAAAACTTTGTACTATCCGATAAAGTATTTTTTCACACCTTAACACAGAAATCTCCAACAAATCTTATATCCTCCAAACTACAGAAGGGTAGACGTCAAAACTTCATTAAGTTCCGTTAAGTTGTCTACAAGATATCCTTTTCAGTTTTCATATACCCTATCACACAAAATTCTTCAATTCTTTAACCAAAATAAGACATTGTCACACTAGTTGAAATGTAATTTAGGTCAAATTAGTCATGCAAATAAGTGAATATCAGTGAAGAAAAGGTAAAAAATCCGCTCTCAGGAAAAGTTGAAACCAAAATTCAAGAACAATAAGGCTTTTAAAAGAATTGGTATCTTCATTTTCTTCTCAAGTAAAAAAAAAAAAAAAAATTCTCTTCAGTTTCCCGTCAAGTTGAAAATATTTGGATCAGAACAAAATCATTCTAGATATAATACTAAAAATGAGAAACAAAATAACCAGGTTTATTGGAGAGACGAATATCAATGAAGCTGCAAGACCCGAGAAGACATATCTGGTCACCAGCTTGTTTGTGGACACAACATTCTCAATTGAGCATTTTACCACTCTTTTCCCGGAAACTCCTCTGCATTAACAAAAAAAAAAAAAGGTCATTTAAGAGACGCAAAAAAAAAAAAAAAAAAAAAAAAAAAAAAGACTTGCACAAACAGAATAAATCAACAGATTAAGACAGCAAATTGAGCACCAAGCTTGGTTTATCTTATGAAAAATTTCAAGGGAAAATTCTGAGCAACCAAGAGGAAAAAACAAGATCTCAGAAAAACCCATATAAGCAATTGTAAAAGGACAATTCACCAAAAATGAAAGGAAAAAGAAAAATAAAAAATGAAAAATAAAAACCACAGAAGAGGACTGGCAGAACCCAGAAAAATGAAGAAAAAACTGAGACTAAAAGATACTTTTTTTGGTTAATAAACAGAATTTAGGCTAAGAAATGAAAGTAAAGGAAAATGTTGTACCTTGAGGTGGAGATGGGAGGAATGGAAGAAGGAGAAGAAGAAGAATGGAGAACTGGTACTGCTTGTAGAAAAGCTTGCACCATTTTTTCTATTAAAAGTTCTTCAGAAGCTCAAATGATTACAAAAGTTTATCACTTTTTTGTGTTTCTTCTTGAAGAAGAAAATATATATATACATATATACATATATATATATATAAAGGTGTATATTTCTGAGTGAATTACAGAGAAAGAAGAGCTTAATCAGGAGTGTTGTGTTGAGGTTCTCTTTCACCAATTGATCCTAGAAGCAAAATCTTTTTGATAAGTCATCATCCTACACGTTCAGGTGGGTCCTTTTTAACCGCCTCTTATTAATATATACAAATTTTATTTACAGTTGTTTCTTTTCCAAGCTAGGAAAATAATAATAATAATAATAATAATAAAATATAGTTGTTACTTGGTAGGCAGCTTGGATAAAAAAGTAGATATTTTAAGTATTGTTGTCAAAAAATAAGGACGAAATTGTATGCTATGAACCGGACTTTTATTTTATTAGTAGGTATTATTTATTTTAATCGTTAAATTAGCTTTTTCATTGTATGATATATGATTGAAATCACTTCTACGTTATATGTTGTAAACTTTTAACACAAATACTTGAATATCATTTCGTTTAAAATGTTAATCAAACGGTTTAAATAGTAACAGCTACTAATAAAATTAAAATACGGTTGCTATCGTAATTTTTTCCTAAAATAGAAAACACTTTATAACAGGGTATAAATGTTTATATTATAGATATTCAAATCAATATCAATTTAGTATTTAATGAAACTTGATAAAGTTAACAAATCATGAAATCTTCAACCAAAATAATAATAATAATAATAATAAAATTATGACATCAAGTTGTACTGTATTGATAGTTTAAAAAAAAAAAAAAAAAAGGAACTCACAAGCTGCAGAAAAATTTAGAAAATAAATGATAAGTCGTTTGTGAATTAAAACGACGGTTACATGTCGTTTCCAACTAAACGACATCAAGCTTGAAGAATTGAAATAAAAGGACATTCACAGCAGCAGGGAAAAAACGACATGTCGCTTGAAGAATAATTTTATAACATCTTTATGAACTTCTACTTAAAAAAAAATTTCGCGCTTTCCTCCTGTATATTAATAAATAATTCTTTTATACCAATAACGAATTGGAATGTACTCAAAATAGACTTTCTTTAGTACTCCCCGCGGCGAGCAAGCTGAAGAACGAGTCTTCCTTGTTACTACTCTTGTTTTCGGTTTCCTTTAAACGAATTTCTGTTGCATTTGTTGCTGATGGCACGGAATTTTTAACCGCAACAAAGGCTACTTTTCTTGACGCAGACTTTGGTTTCGAAGTATTCGAGGAAGAGCTCGAGCATGAAAACAAGCCACCTTGAGGGAATTTCTTGCTTGAGGTCTCCGCAATGCCTGCAGCCTCTTCTACCTTTGGAGAATCTTCGGGGAGTTTTCCATCATCATGTCTAATGGAGGGGCCTGGAAGCAAATCAGTTGCCATTACCACCACCATATCCTCCTTGACGTGTGTTGGGCCTTTTCGGCAGCGTGGTCTGCTTTCGCACCCTCAGAAGGAAGTTCGTCAACTGTACAAGTCACAAATTCATAACCCCTTTTCGGAAAGAGCACAAACTGAGCAGTGAAACCAAAGAGAAATAAAAAAGAAAAAAGGAAAGAACCGAGCCGACACCAAATTTTGGGAACTATAATAATGAAACTAGTTATTTTGTCGGTGTTCAAGCAGAACTTATCCCATTTGCTGTGCACATACACATGATATAGAGACCATTCTATCAAAGAAGTTAAAACACAGAGCAACAAAAATAATAACAGGAAAAACTTTTTACGTCTTTTCATGATGTGTATCATTATCCTAAAACATCTGGTCATATAGTTAGACGTCGAGTTCTAGGCAATTGAACAGAGAGATCAACTTGTCACGTGATTACAAACAAGCAAATGCCATGAATATTTTTACCTCCAAGAAAAGACTCTATGCTTTCGTACTGTACAGATGACGCTTGTGTGGAAGTTTTTTCTTCAATCTCTACTTCGTGACTTGCAATCTCGCTCTTATGCATCCTTTCATGTAACACAAACTTATCGGATTCCCAAACACATTCCAGGGTGATAAATTCCACTTTTGTTGGGAAAAACTCCCTAAAGACCTACATCAGACACATGGGACAATGTTGAAAGCAGAAAGGAAACCTAAAAGAATTCCTTAAAAAAGTGAATAATTTGCAGAAAAATTAGAAAGGATACGTACCTCAACACCATCTTGAGTTATTTTTACCGATTGCCTTTTTCGAGATAGAGAAGAAACCATGTTGAATACAGAAACAACATGGATTAGTATCTGTGGAAGCAAAGCGAACAGAAGTTAAACCGATAAATAAAACCAACATTTTACACTTATACCAGGTAAAATTCAAAGCATCAGAAACGTAGAATAAAAGGGTGCCAGAAAAAAAACAAAAACAAAAACAAAAACAAAAGCAAAAAAGCCAATTTATGAATGGCGATCTTATATTTCTCAAGTAACCAAGACATTCTTCTTTGAACAGAAATTCTTCTCTTTCACACAAAAATCTTTATTTGTTGTCCTCTTTAACGTTCTCATATAAGATCGAGCTCTCTCCTAAGCCTATGTGAATCGAAGGACTGCTTCAAGTTTTGATCATCCGATGAGGGCATAAAGTTTATGCAGGAAATATCCAACATGGCTTGAAGACGTATTTTCAATATTTAAAAAATAAATAAATAAATAAATCAAAGTTATCAAAGATATCAAACTTACCTGTTGGACCAGAACACGAATTCGTGCAAGCAGAGCCAAAATTGTCAGAGAGAATCCCATGAAAAATGATCGTGCAAGCAAGACGGATATCTCGCTATAGAATAGTTAAGGAAAACTCACATATTTACCGACTGATCCCCACATGACTAAAGATGAAACTTTTAAGGATAAGCAAATAAAGGATACCAAGCTGCCTTTACCATCGGGTCAACCATCTGCAAAGAGAAAAAAATACAAATTTTATTGATCTCCGTATAAAGTTGATTGGGTCGGAGAACACTGCAACAGAATATGGATCAAAGTTTTTTTCTGAACAAAAACATGGTATCGTATTGCCATTGATAGCATGTATCTAACTGTTTTGCATTAATGTGACTTCTAGTCTTACAAATATGATAGAAATAGAACTTGTAAAAAAACTCATGACGGACACAAAAGAAAATACATGACATATTAAAACGCAAAATAAAACCTGAGCAAGGAGGCGTGCGGCTCCTAAGAGACGCTCCAAGAAAGTGTATTTTCCACTTCATATTTCCTTCTCTTCAAACTGCAAGAAAACCGCACCATGAATGTAAAACCTTTTACACATATGAACATGATAGTTTTCGATAAGACAATGGAGAAATCAATAAAGCCAATAAAATAATGCAGCTTAATCCCAAACGTCAGATAGCGAGCCAACTAACTTACTGCAGAATCATAGAGGAAATAGAATGACATTACGAAATTAGGACACTTTTGAGGTAACGCACAGTTTTAGACCGTCAGATACACACAATAATCATATCAATTTAATAAGAGAACGATAATTTAACAAAACTCGATCGAAATCTAATAGTGCAGAATCATAGAGGAAATAGACGGACATTATGAAATTAGGACACTTTTTGTGGTAACGCACAATTTAAAACCTTCAGATACACACAATAATCATATCAATTTAATACGAGAACGATAATTTAACAAAACTCGATCGAAATCTAATAGTGCAGAATCATAGAGGAAATAGAATGACATTATGAAATTAGGACACTTTTGGGGTAACCCACAGTTTTAAACCGTCAGATACACACAATAATCATATCAATTTAATACAAGAACGATAATTTAACAAAACTCGATCGAAATCTAATAGTTCAGAACTATGTTTATTGGTTCCACGCCCAGCGCCCCCCCAAATCCAATCAAAGAATTCTCCATGAAATTAGTTACCTTTCTAAAAGATGAACCTTTTGTTTAGGTCTCTTCCCTGAAATAACTTGGAAGCAAGAACTGAGAATCTCCTCCAGCTTAGCTGATTTTAGAAGCCTCAAATCTCTCCTTACCTTAAAAAATAAAATAAAAAACAAAAACAAAAAAGTAAAAATCAAAAACAAAACAAAACCCATTTAAGCTCTTGCCCTGAAAAAAAAAAAAAAAAAATCAAATAAATTCAATGAACCTTCAATAAATACTGGAAATACAAGGAACGCCTATGCTGGTTCTTGTTTTTGTAAACCATTCTTTCGAAAATAGCACATTCAAATTGGAGCTGACCAAGCAAAGATTTCAACTTCTCTTCAAGAGGCTCATCTTCTGACTCCATTGGATTGGATTGAATTCCTGCCCCTATATTCACACACAAAAAACTATAAACATTTCAATACTCAAAAGGTTTTTTTTTTTTTTTTCCTTTTTACTTGATAATGAAAAAGGCATTTACCTAAACTAATCCTATTGCTACAAGGAAATAATTCACAATTTCTGGTGCATTAAACTCAATTAGGAGCATCAAACTTCAGACCCCAATAAACTCCACCCAGGAACAATTGCTGAAAATTTAATTAAAACAAAAAAACAAAAAAACAAATGGGGGCATTAAATTTGCTCAAGTTGAACTGGTTTTGCCTCACTTTAGCTTCAATCTCAACGTAAAACATCTTTGAAAAAATCATACTTAACAAATTAGTTATTTGTCAAAAATAAATAAATAAAACTTAAGAAAAATAGACTTGACAAATCTTAGAACAGAACCTAGCAAGGTATATTTCAATACGAAAAAAAACATGAGAGAGAGAGAAAGAGAGAGAGGAAAAGCCTTACGAGGAGCAAAGAGACGGCAGAGAGAATCCCAAACTGTCGTATGAACTCCCTCTCAAACGTTGAAAAGGAATGCGAGTCCAATGGGTGTACATGAAACGCAGCGGACTCTTGGTCGTTTATTAGTATCGTAAATATTTTGCTCTGAACTATTGGTCGTTCAAAAAGGAATTTGCGGATATATGTTTCTTTTTTCTTTTTAATAAATTACTCGATTGGTTCTTAATTTTTTTTCGAAAATTGTGATTTGTTTCTTAATTTTTTTGGTGACTAAAAAATTCCTAAACTTTTTTAAATTATAAAATTTGGTTCTTTTCTCAAACAAAGGTTTAAAATTGAATATAACAGATAACTTGTATAACACTTGTAATTTAAATTTTGTAAATTATTTTTTTAATTACCCTTGAATGATAAATCGTGTGTGATTAATGTGATTTTTTTTTATTAAGTTTTTAACGTTTATTAACAAGATGACTATTTTGTATCCTTTTATTGAGTTTATAGATCTTTTAACCCAAAAAAAAAGATTGAAACCAAATCACAATTTTGTGAAAAAGGTTACGGGCCGAATGAGTAATTTACAAAAAAAAAAAAAAAAACTAAAACTAAAACTGAGGTGGCGGATTCAAACTCAGCTTGTGATGAAGTCAAGTGTGGAATACCACATAGATTTTTTTGTAATCGAAGAAAATAGACAACAAATATTAGGATTATATTTACCATTCTAATTAGGTTAACACCCAAAATCTTAATTCATCTATCCCACATCAGGCCTCTAACTCCATCTAATAAAATAAAATAAAAAATAAAAATTTTCAAAGGAATGAAACCAAGAAATTACAATTTCAATGGGAAATCCCACCAAAATTAATAACCACAACAAAAACAAATGCACAAGGTTAAATCAAAACTATACCTTTGAACCATATAGGTTAAGCCTGCAATTACAAGAGATACGAAATTTGCGAGATACAATTATACACATATATTTTTTTGTTTTTTAGTAATAGAAAGATTGTATTATTTTATTTTATTAAAAAATTAGATTATTTTTTTTATTACCTAAATTTTTTTTTTCATTATTAAGGTTTCATTTAAGCCTCTCTTAAAAAAAAAATAGTAAAGAGATCAAACTTTATATCTTATGATAAAGTCTAATGTAAATTTACCGATAGATTATATATGTAAGATAGGTTATTACGAGCCATTCGTAACATTCATCTAACCATTTCAAAGAAAACTTCTTTGGTAGATTAAACATCCAATCACATTGTTTAAGCTTATGTTATCACTTTATTAGAGTGTTGTTTATTCATCAATGTTATATATTTTAAAATTTTCTCTCAATATCCTTAGATCAAATTCATTAGAATTAACGAAGCTTGTGTTTATTATAGCTATCTCAATATTCTATGTAATCAACGAGATGTTGATGTCTATTTTCTTGACATTCTTTGTAAAATCAACAAGTTAGTAAGTTGCAAACGAAGGCTTAGTAATGGATTGCAAGCGTTTCATAATCGCATCACTGCATGCTGACTTAGTTAGTTTAATTCATTTCGAATCCCTGATCTTTATTAATTTAATTTTAAAAGGAGAAAGAAAAGAGATAATCCAAAAATATTTGAGAAATTTCATTATTATTATTATTATTTGAGAAAAGGCATAAGTCTTTATGTCCTTCATGAAAAGGATTTTATTATTGTTATAGAAAAAAAAAAATATATATATACACACACACACACATGTTGAGTGATGATGTTAAGGCCAGTAAAGTGCTTAATGCCTCCTTAGCCATGAACAAATGAGGCCCATTAGAGCCCACTACAAAAAGCCAATAAAAACCTCTAAATGTTTTCTACCTCAACTAGGCTAAAACCTCCTTTTGATGTAGACCCTCGTCATTTTCTTTGTTCCAAACGTCCAATTAGTTATTTTCACATGTCCTCCTCGAATGTAAACCACAAAGGTCACACCAATTCATGAAAAGATCAGTTTTTCAAATTACCCATGCTATCCTCTTTCTTGATATTCTTCAATGTGTATCATATATATATATATATATATATATACACACACGTAAAATCTCGTATCCGATACCATATGATATATGACAAGTAAACTTCAGTTACTAAAATGTGAATTCATATAAAAGGAAATATAGCTAAAGTAAATGTAAATTCCCTTATTTTATATTTTCTTATGCATAAATTTACATTTCTAACGACTGAAGTTCATAGTGTCTGATACCATCTAGTACCGGATAGTAGACCAACCATATTTTTTTAATACATATACAACTCAGAATTGAATCCACAAACTCACTTAAAATCCCACTCGTTTGATATATCATTTTTTTAGTACAACTATACAAGTCAAAATCGAATCTATAAATTCACTCAAAGTCTCACCTAACTTAAATCGCTTGATACTACTAAATCAAACGGTCTTATCCTTTTTCCTAATTATTTAAATAATTAACCATTCTGAAATATAAAAGATTTGAATTTATCCTTAGTTGGGTAGCTCATAGATGACATATATAAATAAATAATATAACATGGGTTGATTTAGTTGGGTAGCTCATAGATGACATATATAAATAAATAATATAACATGGATTGATTATGTTTATTAAGATTAGTATTAGAAACACTAACTCTGATAATAATTTTAGAATACTAACTCATGTGGTAGTGAGATGGCATGCATTAATTAATAGATGTAATTAATTAATGTGATATTATTTTAAACACTTATCAATAAAAGAATCACATCTTACATATCATACACGTTGTTATTTAAAAATTGGGATAATAGAATCGGTAAGTTCTCTCAAAGTCTCACCGATTCAAATCCTCCGATATCACTTGATCAAACAGAATTACCCTCTTTCCTAATTATTCAACCATCAACCATTCTGAAATATAAAATATTTGCATTTATCCTTAGTGGGGTGGCTCATAATAAATGGTGTAACATAAATGGTAAAGGTTCACCAAACAACAATAAAACCAAATTAAACGATAAACCCACTTTGAAAAGAAACCAATTTTGGAGGGCCCCATAACTCAACTACAAATATATTGTTAGTGTTATAATTGAAGTCGTAAGCTTTATATTCTCTTTCAATGTGTCAACACGTGTGTTGAGAATCAATGTCTGGCTCTGAAACTTTAGTGTATATATAACGTAATCATAATTAGTTTCTCCTACCATTTTTGTCTAAACCTTTCTACTAGACCCCTAATCATGTCTAGGTGAGGTAATGAGCCTTACAAAAACCTAAGAATCTATTCTTAAGGAATATTGCAGTTTATCAACTAAAACAACCCTACTTACACTTGTTAAATGTGGGGCCACTATCTTCTCACGCGTCTTAAGTAGGAATGTTTAGAGTTTTTCTTAGAACAATATTATGTATTAATAATATAGTCGAGATTTGTTGTCCCGAATTTTATGTTACATTAGTTATCCTGCTAATATTGTTATATCAGATAATCCGAATTTAAGAATTTAATCACATAGAAAAATATTAAATACTAAATATTTTTAAAAAATTGATAAGTTGTCAAAATGCTATTAGGAATATAATTATTGAGACATGAAATCTATAAATAATTATTTATTAGTGAGAGTAGATTTGGCCTCGTCCAATACTGCGCATTAAAAGAGTATGAAATCTATAAATAAGATTTTATATTTATTAGTTATGATACTCAATATTAATGGTGATTCTAACAGTGCAGCTAACCCTCTATTTCAGTGAGAACGTATATCATCATCATTATTATTGTTATTATTATTATTATTTTGATAAATTAGGATTTGTCTTTTATCTTTAGGAAACACAGATCTTATACTAAAACACATTAAGAAAAAGGTGAAATATAATATTTATTTTATTTTACGGTGACGTTGAAAAAATATAATATTAATCGGTAATAACTAATTTTTTTTATTATTACATTTGTTAAAATTATTATTTTATAAAATAAATGTCACATTACATTTGTCATTTCTACATATTACGTATTGAACCTATGGCTTGAGAAGGACTCAAGCTAGAATTTTCCATATATCTTAAATATTAACTACAAGACAATATATGTTGACTTGGTAAGGTTAAAGTTTATCCTAATTTAATGGTAGTAGTTCTTTTTTCATATTCTTACCCAATTCCATGGCCCACAAAGTCATTAAAAAAAATCTAGGTATATAAAATACAGTTGGGTGGTTTTTAGAATATGATATTTAGTTAGGTTGTACTGGTCTTAGACTCTTGGGTGTCAATTCCATATACCTCTATAATGGTCTTTCCCCACCAAATTGCTATCCAATTAATTTTGTACTTTAAGCTTAAAAAATGCATATAATATATATATATATATATATATATATTGATAAGATTAAAAAATGCATATTGTGCAAATAAAAATGGACCAACTTTCCACCCAAAAAGGAGTGGTAAAAAAAGGGTACAAACTATGAACTAGAGAAACCGTTGTTTTATACAATTCAAAATAGTTGGTACTTGGTAAAGTGGGAGAGTTCAAAGATGGAAACTTTCAAGGGAAAATTATTCAACTTCAAAATAGTTAAACTTCCTTTGTTTTTGCCAACTCAAGAACCATCTAGGAAGCTACAATGCCATAATGATAGTGGGTTTGTTCTGTTTGTTATTTTTCCGTTGTTTCTAATAAGGGATATTTGTGGGAATCAAAGAGAGTTGCATAGCCATATATTATACATACAGTTATACGGTATCTCTTCTATACGTTATCTGTATCTTGTTTTATAATATGTTATGACAATCATGTAATTTTAATATAACATTTTATAATGATACGAGTATTTTATATCAATATCTGAATAGTATCAGTTACATGTAAATCAATTAGTTGTTAAATGTAATAATATACATATTTTTTTATTTTTTACCCTTCAAACTCAAAACTTTGTAAAACCCATTTCAATATGCAAGTTGTCAAAGCACTAAACTTGGTCATGGATACATTAAATAAAAAAAAATAAAAAAAAACCTTGGTCATGGATACCCATAAGTGTTAATCAAAATATGTTGTCGCAAAGTATTTAAAATAAAATAAAGCTAGTATGGGGGATGAGTAAAGAGGAAGTTTCAGTCCCAATCAATGAATAACCAAAGTTATTTCCTTTTTTCCCTTGTTACACCCTTTATTAAAAGTAAAGAAGAACTAAAATCAATACACACACCCCCCCCCCCCCCCCCCCCCCAAAAAAAAAAAAAAAAAAAGAGCAAAGCAAAGCAAAGGGTACAATAGTGGGGTAATGTGGTCATTTTTTGTTGTCCCAAGAAGCTTTTTTATTTTTTATTTATTTTTTCCTTCATACATTCTAAAAGCTAGATTCTTTGATCTAGATCTACATATATGTTAAGGACAAAAGTTTCTCATTGTTTATATGATGAAGATCAGGCCATCAAATAACTATTTAATTTGTGAAAAAAGAATATAATTTGCTTACACACTTTCTAGTTTTCAATCCAAGTGCTCAAAACTATTTGATATATCCCTTTTGTTGAGATCAAACTATTATTTGATAACTATCACAATGTGGTTGATGCTAAATTGATGCTTTCATGATTAAACAAATGAAAACACAATCCAATCCAATAACTTTATTTATTTATTTTTTGGAATGAATTATATAATTTGTGATTTGCAAAATTTCTTCCCTTTCAAGTCACATTTGATCACTCATGGCATCTTCTTTTTGGACAAATAGAAAACGACCCGTTTTTCTTTTTTCATTTTTTAATTTTCTGAAAATATGAAAACAACCCTTCAAATTTAGCACATAAAATACCTTTTTTCAAGAATTGAGAAAGAAAAGGGTGAGATTCTCCTGTAGAGATACTCTTTTTATGTGACTATCGATCTCAATCATATGATTTAAATTCGACGACACTAATTAAATTAGAATATCGATATTGCCTAAAAAGCCTTCTCGTTTTGTCCAATATCATGTTATACGTAACCTCTGATTTTTAATCGTATGCTTGTGATGAACGACTTTAAAAAATTATAATGGGGGTGCTCCTACGGTACAATTTTCCCACAAAAAGGGCAATTTCTAGGATGTGCAACCCAAAGTAGGCTAAAAATGACCCACACCGTTATCCACGAAAGCAACACCACACCCAATACTTCCCCCATTTTAATATGTCACATTCCTAGCATTTTCTCTTATCTTAAAAAAGTTATATTAAAAAAAAAAAAAAAAAAAAAAAAAACCCTCAAAAGATTCTTGTGCTCTGTGTACGTGGACAAACATCTTATCCACTTCCATTTGTTTAATTGCCACCCACATGCAATTTTAACCAAACTACCCTTTCAAGAAATTATCAAAACTCCGTTCTCCTTCCTCATTGGTAGGCTTTGTAATCCCAAAATGACCAAAATACCCTTACCCGACGTTGTACCCAAGAAGCCGGCTTTATGGACTGTATAGGAACGCAAAAGAAAAAATGACAAATACCGGTCAACTGTCCTCTCATATAACACACTCCACCATCCCAAGCATTGGGTTAGTTTAAAAAAAAAAAAAAAAGAGAGAGAGAGAGAAATGTTTCATAAACATTAAGAAAGAAACAGAGAGGAAAAAAAAAAAGGTCATAAATTTTAATTAGTCTTCCTAGAGAAATGAGAAAACAAGAAGAAGAAAAAGAAGGCACTTTCCAAATTCATGGCCAAGCTTCTTCTTCTTCTTCTGAATTCTAAAAATGAAGCCACAAGAGAAGATGACAAAAATTTGCAAGAAAATTGTTCATGTCAACGTAAGGTGGAGCATAATAGAGCGTGTGTCAATCATAAAACAGTTTTTCAGGTTCATTTGGGACAGAATTGTGGTTTGCTCTCTTGGTAGGCCTAGCCGGTACCGGAGATTGCCGTTCCGTTCGCCTCCGTCCCCCGCCTCCTCCCCGGAGGAGGACGGTGGCGGCTCGGGTTCTTCCGATGAGCCTTCCTCCGCCACGTGCGGCGGCGCGTGTGATATGGATCCGGATTCCGTCAATTTGAAGATTAGCTTGTTGGGTGATTGCCAGATTGGGAAAACTAGCTTTGTTGTAAGTACTGCTCTTGTCCTTTTTTTTTTTTTTTTGTTAGCTCAAAAAATACTTTTATTTCTTTGTTTTCTGATTTTGTTTGTTTGTTTGTTTGTTTTAATTCGTTGTTTTTCAAGATCAAATATGTGGGAGATGAACAAGAAAAGAAATGTTTGGAGATGGCAGGGCTAAATTTAATGGACAAGACTTTGCTTGTTCAAGGAGCCAGGATTTCTTTTAGCATATGGGATGTAGGAGGTATGTGTTTATATATTTGTATATATACATATATATATATATATTTGTATATACACTCGTTTATATATATATATATATATATGAACATATTGATGTGAAAATGTGTTTTTGGTGATTTTGGGCTTATATACTATAATGGGGTTTTTAGTTTCTTTTTGAATGTTTTGAAATTAAATTTTTTCTTTTTTCTTATGGTGTTTTTTCTTGCTGTTGGTATATGGTTTTTCTAGGTGACCAAACATCCCAGGCTCATGTTCCAATTGCTTGCAAAGATGCAGTTGCCATTTTGTTCATGTTTGATCTTACTAGTCGGTGTACGCTTAACAGGTATTCCACTATATATATATATATATATATATATTTACACACATATATGTGAGGCCTATGTAATACTTATATTGATTTTCTACTATTTGATTATTATCAAGAATAAAGTTTGTGGTTTTTTCCCCCCCTCTGTTTTTCTTGCAGTGTTATGGGATGGTATAGTCAGGCAAGAAAGTGGAATCAGGTACTAAACATGTTTTTTTTTTTTTTTTTTTTTTTTTTTTGCAGTTTTCTGTTAATATTAATATTAGTTGCTCTTTTAGTAAAGTAATTATCATGATGTGGTGCTTGTTCATCAAATAATTATGAGCAAAAGAAAAAGAAATATCAAATTATTAGCAGTAAAATATGTAATTATCAATTAATTTTCCTGACGAATTTAATTTGCTTTTTTGGTTGATGAAAAAAGCAGTTACTGGAAATAAAATGATATGAATGCCTTTTTGCACATAGAAAAAGTGATCTCTGAATTGCAAGAAGGCTGCAATAGTTCCACATAAAGCGATGGTTTTTTTTTTTTTTTTTTCTTTTGAATTTTTACGATGAAATCTTTTATTTGTCATTACCTAAGAGCGCTGTTATTTTTGTCGTTGGATTAATTTTTCATGGTTTGACTAATGATTAAGAACAATTTTATATAATGCATTAAAAAAGTAAATTGGACCGATAGAAAAATAGTGAAAAACATGATTAAGGGATATTGACAAATTTTTCATATATATATATATATGTATATATATACAAGCATATATTAAAAGGCATATGAGGTAAAAGATTTTGCACAGAATTTGATACTTTGCCCATAGAATGAGTGCTTGTGGGGCATTGATAATTTTGTTTTAGGCATAGTTTCATCACAAATGATTCCCTACATTTTATAGAGTTTTCTAAAGTTTTCTCTTTTTCCCATTTTGATAATTTGTAGACAGCAATTCCAATTCTAATAGGAACAAAATTTGATGATTTCGTTAGACTTCCTCCAGATCTGCAGTGGACAATTGTGACTCAGGTAACATAAATTTCTGCAAAACTTTTATTTTGTGTAAAAATTTACATTTAACCTTTGACGCCCCTTTCGGCACATTCGACAAATCTAATCATATTGTGCAATGTTTTTACGTGTCTGATAATGATTAAAAAAGTGTCAATTTAAATAAACCAGCTAAAATTTCAATAATTTAGATTGATTTATTATCATTTAACTTCTGATAATATTTACATGTACAGTTTAATAGCATTTTCCAGTTTCCACCAAGTAAAATAATTTTTTTTTCCTTCCATCAAAAAAAAAGAAAAAAGGGTAGAATAGTACGAAATCCTTGAGAAAACAGCATCATTGCACGTTGGAATATATGAATTATTATTACTCTAATTTTATAATCATTTTAATTAGTATTTAGAATAAATTACTTTTTGGGTTCCTAATAAAATTAGGGTTTAGTCCCTAATCTTTTTTTTTTTTTTTTTTGTGACTAAAAGGTCCTTAAACTCTTTAAAAATGTATAAAATGGTTATTTTATTAACGGGAGTTACAAATTTAAGTGAAAATATTATGTTAATCCCACATGATTTACTGTTTAAGAATAATTTTGAAAAAAAATTTCATAACTCAACTTACATTGTAATGCTCGTGATCTATTTAATCTAATTTTTAACCTTTATCAGCAAAAATGACTAAATTGTATTCCTTTTTTAAGAGTTTGTAAACTTTTTAACCACAAAAAAGTTAGATGGATCAAACGAGTAATTTATCTTTAATATTATTATGTTTTTAATAGTTAGTTTTCAAAGAGTGACATTTCCTTAAAAACCAGCCATATGAATGTGAAGAATGTTTTTAAAGGGGGTGGTCTTGCTTTTGTCTACTCTTTTAGTCCTTTTTTTTTTTTAATTTAATTTTTATAAATAACTCTTTGAGTCTTTGACATTAACGTTTGCCAAACTAGAACACCTTTCCTAAAAACCAAAAACAAAATTTGCCCAATTCCACCCACCATAACATAACCCATTCTTTCTCTCTCCGCGTGAAAGATAAGCACAAGAGGGCCACATGTTGATTAAAGTATAACATAATATTTTGAACATTTATGCAAAACTTTGTATATTAACTCTAGTCTCCTTTTAGTGACTATAGTTCTCAATAGTTAGTGTGTGTGTATATATATATATATATATATGGAACGAGTTTTTAATGATTATGTTTTTTAATCGTTAATAGTTGTAATTCAAATCAGAAAGACAAGTGTTACATTATCAACGGTATAAATGATTTTAGCGAATTACTCAATTTATTAGACTAGTCTAATACATATTACAAGGTTAAAAGAATGAAATATATTAAATAGATAAATATTGAAGTAACCAGAGTTAGAAAATATTTTTTGTGGAATAGGACAAAAAATAAATAAATATAATTACTAAACAAAATAAAAAATATGAGGTGTGGTCACGTGTTCTGGTGACGAAAACGTGACTACAGTATTGTTTGTATATATATGTGTATATATATGTGTGTGTGTGTGTATTTGCATAATATTTTTTTGTTGGGTGATATTAATGCAGGCAAGGGCTTATGCAAGAGCAATGAAAGCAACCCTTTTCTTCTCAAGTGCAACTCACAACATAAATGTGAACAAGATATTCAAATTCATCATGGCCAAACTCTTTAACTTGCCATGGACGGTAGAGAGAAACTTGACCCTTGGAGAACCCATTATCGACTTCTAATTTTAAATTTTAAATTTTAAATTTTTGTTTTAATAACTGATCTCATCCATATGTACATATAGCTTCTTAAGATAAATGGCAAATTTTTTTCTTCAAAAAAAAAAAAAAAAAAAAAAAAGAAGGAAAAAAGTTGGAAGAAAAAAGAGGGAGGAGTTTCCAACCCAAGCAAGCATTACATATATTGACCCCCATAAAGCAATTCACTCAAAAGACTTTTTTTTATTTTTATTTTTTATTTATTTATTTTTAGTCTTTTACACCGAATTTGAAATAGTGAGGAACGGTGATTGGTGATAGCTTGTTGTTTTTTTTCTTTACCGTGTTTAAGTGGGTATATTTCGTGTTCAAGATTTCTTACCAAGAAATATTATACATATATATATATATATATGTGTGTGTGTGTGTGTGTGTGTGTCTGTGAATTGTGTGTAGTCCTCTTAGAACGAGTATCTTTATAAATATATATATATATATATATATAAACTGTGAAAAATATAACACGATATTTTTTAAATATAATATTATTATTAAGAAAATAGCAAAAATACATATACTAACGAATGTAATTTTTTATGTTTATTTATAAATAAAAACTGTGAATATTGTAATATGATATTTATTTAATATAACACTGATATAAAAATAACATAACATAAATGTATGTTATAACCTATATGTTGGTTTTATTCTTATATGTCTAAAAACTGTGAAAAGAGTAATATGATATATTATTTTGAAAGAGAAATTAAGATACAAAATCATCAAATAGAATAAATAATCACCTAGTACATAAAACATAACTCTTCAAGAATGGATTTATTAATACAATCTGATAATGCTTATATTATATGTGCGGTATATATGTATATGTGTGTGTATGTATATATGTAGGTGTGTATATAGATGCTATGAGACAATACTTTTGGTCAACTACTTCTAGAAATTGTGGTGTCTAAAGGGCACACATATAAAACCAAAATTGGATTTTTCTTCTTTTCTTTTTTTAACGTAACGTTCAGGGCATTCCTTGTCAATAAAGCAGTACCAAATGGTCCAAATCAATTGCATATCCTAATTATAAATAAATAAATAAATAAAGAAAAAAAGAGAATGCTCATAGACAAATTAATTGCATTCCTTGTCAATAAAGCGCCCATATAGGTGTTATCTATCAAACTAAAAAAAAAAAAAAAAAGTTTTTTTTTTCTTTCCCTTTAATGTAGGATATTTATATCAATAACGTGTATTTTTTTTATTAGTAGATTTAGTCCAAGCCATATTAAAATAAAAAAAGCATATATATTTTTTGAAAAGGATAATTGTATTTTAAATCAATAAAATACAAACATCAATACTTTGAATGACCTTATAAAACAAGAAAACTTAACTCAAATACAAATCGGTTCCATAAGTAAAATATAATAAAACGCAAAAGAGGGTAAAACAGACACCGAAATCTAACAGTAGGAAATCGAAAAGACACATCAATTACAAATTGGTTATGTCATTTTCTTTTTGTTTTGTTTTGTTTTTGTTTGTTTTCTAAAAATTAAAGGTGTTATATGGTGTATAATTAGTGGTATGTACTCAAAGTCACAAGTAGACTTTGTACATAGGCCAACTTTAGTCAATGGATTCTCTTGTTACTTTCCTCTACTTCTAGGAAATTAAAAACCATACACATCACTTTCGGCTGTGAATTGGCCTTTGCCCAAAATCTTTCTCAATCTTCTTCTTCTTTGTTTTGTTTTGTTTTTGTTTTTGTTTTTTTTTTTTTTTTAAATCAATTTCTTTTTATTTTTTGTCTAATATGAATGTTTGACTGGAGGCAAAAATAAATCAAATGTCTTTTTAGTGTTTCTACTCTTTGAAATTTTCACAAATTGACAATTACTCGTTAGTTATTAAATGCTCTAAAACAAAGGGTGATTTGTGCCACTTGAAAAGGACATATTTGGATTATTATCCAACTATAATCGTTTCATTTTTTTAATATATCCAATTAGATAAATTATGAAGCTAAAAAATTCACATAACAGGGCTAAAATCATAAACATGTATATTTGAATCGACGTTTTCACAATTTTCCCTAAATTAAAAAAAAAAAAATGCAATTGGATATCCACTAGAACCAAGCCACGCACAAAAACATTAAAGATAGAGGAGAAAATCTTCAAAAGCAATAACATTCTTACAACTCACAAGTACTACACTTCCCATTTATTGTCTGCCTTAAAAATCAAAATATCTTTTCTCAAAGCAGTCTTAAATCATCAAAATTTAAAAAACAACCCAATAATATAATTAAAAAAGAAAAAGAAAAACAAGAATAATTGTTCTTAATTAGAATATTGATATTTGCAAACTTGGAGAGGCTTTATTGAGGGTGAGGGTGAGGAGAAAATCTTCAAAAGCAATAACATTCTTACAAGTCACAAGTACTACACTTCCCATTTATCGTCTGCCTTAAAAATCAAAATATATTTTCTCAAAGCAGTCTTAAATCATCAAAATTTAAATAACAACCCAATAATATAATTAAAAAAAAAAAGAAAAACAAGAATAATTGTTCTTAATTAGAATATTGATATTTGCAAACTTGGAGAGGCTTTATTGAGGGTGAGGGTGTGTTTGGAACTCAGACTCCAACTCAAAATTTTCATCTCAGTTTTTATCTTTTTCTGAATAATCAATAAAAATTATAACTAGTTTTTAAAAAATTAATTAACTCCAACTTAAAAATTTCATCTCTAACTAACTTATCGAAAGTTTACAGATTTTGGGCCTTTTGAATGTATATTTCTGGACTTTCACCAAGGCCCACTTCCTTTGAGACGTTAATATCCAGCTTCTTCATTACACGACCATAAGTAATGAGATATATCAGCAGATAAACTTGATTTTGACTTCCTTTAAAGCCTTTTATTTCAACCAATTTTAAAGATTTTACCAAGCACTTGTAAAGAGGTAAAGCTTTAATCCAAGGCTCATTAAATGGAGGTTCATATTCCTTTAAAAAAAAAAAAAAAAAGAACTCTTTAAACATTAAATGGTAAATTTTTTATATCACGAAACATCCATATTATAGGATTCGACTCATATGTCCTTTTTTTTCCTGTCTCTTTTTATATTCTTTAAATGATATAATGTTACATCAATTAGAAGTATTTTGATAGGTGATATGATGCTTCAATGAACACAAAATCGTAAGAAACATTTACATTATAAAATGCTTAAAGGAATATAAAAAAGGACAGGAAAAGTGGATATGTGAGTTGAATCCCCCTATCATAAGCATTTTATACGGTTAATAATTACAACTTTATAATCTTCGTCACAACGCTCTACAAAATTATGAGATTAAATATCATGTGAGAGAATTATTTAACAAAACTATTATATTCATCACGCGTTTTATAAAGACCATATTATTTAAATCGTATAGTGATAAAGAGTAACACAAAAATTAATGAGATTTTGTTCAAGTACATTACATCCTCACCTCGAAAATTCTCTTAGCCGGGTTGATATCAATAGTAAGAGTCTCCAAAAGAGGACAACTATTGAAGAAAAATCTGACCCCGTAGAGTTCATTTTCATGCAATGCCGTCTTCAAGATCAAGTGTTTCACAGCCAAACGAGATTTCAATCCCAAAGGTTCTTCCCTAGAAACAATTGTCTAATATTAGAAATGGAAGAAAAAAAAAAAAAAAAAAGCAGAAAACCAGATAAACTCTTAGGGTTCGTTATTCAAACAATAAATTCAAATTTTTATGAGAAAAAAATACTATCAAAAAATGTTCGAAACGTGAGTTCAAAATAAGGTGTTAGACGGAGTTGATTTTGAACATCTATTATTCGTTCATGTGACATGTCAAACAATGCAAGAAATTGAAAATTGAAAAAGAAGGGAAATGTACCTGAAGAACAAAACTACGAACTATCAAAACCTTAACTGCATAAAAGTCTCCAAAAGTCTCAAAAAGAAGAGGACCAACTTCTCCAAGTTCCGACTGAATCCCAAAATCAAGGGTAATCTCTTCGATCCGCTGTGTTGAATTAAATTCAAAAGTGCAAAGCTCGCCCTAATACTCGAACAACCTTAAATTTGGCGGCTCAATATCGATCCAACCATGAACAACATTGCACTTATCTATGGTCAAACTCTCAAGCCTCAAACCTTGCCCTTTGATCTCAATAAACCCTATGTTCCAACACCTCTTCATGCTCAAACTCTCCAAAGACACGCAATTTTCGACCAAATCCTTGACCGAGGACGCCGACAACTCGGTCCACCTCGGTCCACCCCAAAGAAAGATGCCTCAAAGAAACAAAAATCTTCAACGTAGAAGCATCAAAATTGCAAGAGACCAACTTGAGATTTTCAAGAAATTTGAGACCATAAACACAAAAGGGCAAATCAAATTTCGCTTCAAAACCAACATAATCATCAACAACATCATTTTCGCCCCATGTCGGACTAGAGAAATCGAGAAAAATCAGTTTGGTATTTCCTTTTATGGAGAGAGCAATTCAATTAGTGATGTCATTAACAAAATCTTGGGATTTAGAAAGTGTCAATGAGAGCATATCAATGTGTGGTTCTTGGTTGGTTTCGGTCATCCAAATTCGTTTGAATTTGGCAAAAAAAAGTGTTGGGATTGTTCCATTTCTCTCGTTTAAGACGATGGTGGCCGATGTGGACAAAATGTGGCGCCAACGCTTGGAGAGAATGGAAGTTCTTGTGGCTTCTTTGTAGGAGGGAAGAGGGATGATCTCGAGGAGAAGAGAATCGGGTAAATTTCCGGATGAAGTCGAGTTTTCGGCCATGGCTAATGGAGATCGTAAGGATTTTTCTTTGTGGGGAGTTGAAGTGTGGATTTTGCAGGGGAATTTATGGAAGAAAAAATGGTTGTGAAGAGACCAACGGTCGCAACGTTTTGGAAAAGTTGTGTTTTTTTTTTTGGCAGTTGTCCTTTTTTTTTTTTTTTTATGTCGTTTTAGATAGGACAAAGTTAAAAGGTGAACAGTTGCGATATAGTTCGACGGACTATGTATAGTTTTTGTGTTTCTTCTTGGCTTTATTCAAGTTATAAAAAAAAAAAAAAAAAGTTTTGCATTTCAATTAAATAAAAAACACTGTAGTTTTTATTTATTTATTTTATTTATTTTTCAAATTAAAAAAAAAAACACTGCCGTTGTATTTTGAAAAAATTGTGTCGTTTATTTTCTTTCTATATATATTTTTTGATAATTGACTGTCGTTCTATTTTTGGAGGCCAAATATATATTTTTTGGGACCCGAGTTCCAAGGTTGGAGAAGGAACCGTTAAAGAGCACAGAAGCCGAACCCTATCAGAGTATATCACTATAGGACTGAGTTAACTCAGTCCCACTCGGAACCTCCATTGCAGCCCAACGACCTCTCTTCCAATCACCGGAATCTCAATTCGTTCACTTCGAGTAAGTAACTCACTCTTCACCCTTTTTTTTTCCTCCAAAAATTTTCCCGGAAAATTCAGCCGCTTTCTCCAGGATTCATTTGTTTCGATAATTTTCTTTTTCCTTTTTTGTTTTCCCCTTTTAATTCGGTTCATAACTGGAAATTGCACTTTGAATTAGCTTCGAAAATGGAAAAAAAAAAAAGTAACTAGGGATTGGGTTGAGGAGCTTTTTTCTTCAGTCTGTTTGCGGTGAGTTTCATCTGATATTTTGAGCCCTAATCCCCAAATTTTCGTCATTTTTCTTTTTGGAATAGTGATTTTGTTCAATCTTTCAGATGTAGTTTGTGGGATTTTCAGTAAAACTTGTCATGAATCGAAAACAAGATTCCAAGCGGCAAAAAAGTTTGCATTTTGATGTGTTTTTTGAGTTTAATTTTTATTGTTTTTATAACTTAAAAGTTATTAATTTTGCATATCCGGCTTTGGTAGATTTTCTATTGGTGAAACTGAAACTTGTTTATTTGGTTTCCATTTTCTAGAACAAGGAAAAACGAGCCTTCTTTTAATTCTTGTAGATATTAGATAAGTCCTCATTTTGGTAGCGTTTCTAATTATCGAATTTTCGCTTAGTAATTTTCAGTGAGCGAAGTCTGTTAGTGTGCTGTAAACACGCTGATGGCACGTAATATGTCCAATCATTCAGAATCTCCGGTTAAGGGTCGGGGGTCTCCTCGTAGGAAGAGCCCATCACGAAGAGAAAGATCACCCGCCCGACAGAGGAGCTTCAACAGGGATGGTTCTCCAGCTAGGGAAAAGCGTCGGAGTGATAAATCTCTGAAGCTTGAACGATCAGTCTCCCCCAAGCCTCGCTCCCCTTCTCCACGGACAAAGAGGTTAAGGAGAGGTCAAGCTGAAAGAGAGGCTGAGAAAGTGCCTGAGAGAGAACAGGAAAGAAGTCGTGGACGAGGGAAGGAAAGGGGTTTAGAAAGGGAAGGGGGTTCGGAGAAAGAAATGGTGAGTGATAGGAGAGAGAGAAGGTCAGGAAGAGATGATGTTGATGGGAAGTCTTCAAGTTCAAGACAAGATCGTTCAGCTTCTCCTTCTGATCGTCACCACAAGAGTCGGCGCAGATCTCACTCACCTCAACCAGCTTTAGATGGCAAAGCTCGTGAAGGGGTGAAAACAACCGAGAGAGAGTATGAAAGGAACCATAGCAGAGGCAGTGATAGAGATGCACAAAGGGAAAGGGGTTCAGATAGAGAAAAAGAGAGCACAAGAATAGAGAGAAGATCTGGAAGAGATGATCCTGATCAAAGGTCTTCAAGATCAAAACATGGGCGGTCTATATCTCCATCTGATCGGCACCGTAGAAACAAGCACAGATCTCGCTCACCTGCAGATGCAAGAGCTCGTGATGAGGTGTCTGGTGATATCCACTCCGTAAAACCACCTTGTTCGTTAAAGAAAATTTTTCTATGATTTATGACGTTCCAAGTTTCTTGATTATGGAGCAAATTGTTTTATGACGTTCCAAGTTTCTTGATTATGGAGCAAATTGTTTGAACTTTCATTCTTTTGGGGAATAGTTTTGGTTCGTTTTGATTTGTTTTGTTTTGTTTTGGGAAGCAGTATCACTATATTTTATTTTTCATTATTGCTTTTGTTGACTGGCCGTTTTTATTGTATGGAAGACATGCCTATAAGTTTCTGGTTCTCCAATTCAATCTCTGTGGTAGTTAGAGCAATAAGGCAAAATTATTAGTAAAATGGGGTAGAACTACGTATATTCTGGTTTATCGCATGCATGATAAAGTTTTTGTTCATTGCGTTGATACTTGTCAATGATATGAAAATGGAAATCCATGGCGTGAATGCATGGAATGACCTCTTCAAACTCTTCGAATGCTGGATTAAACCATATCCTCCATTTCCGGTGTAATATTGTCCTATTTAATCATGAATTTTCTTTTGTAAATTAATGTTAAGGATAAGAACAATATAATCCTAGTTAATATCTGAATTTCCCCTTGTAAATTAATGTTTGAATAACATTTTAAAGACAGTTTGATATGTCATTTTAAGTAGTTGATGCTTGTTGAAAGTGCCTGACTGTGGGTTAATTCTTCGTTCCATTTTTCTTTATCCAGGTGCCAACTTCAAGAGGAGCTGATGATGGGTAAGCCGTGGTTTGAAGCTTAGAGTCATGCTTGCATTTCAATGAATCATTAAGACATCTATCTTTGGAAGACCAACTTTTGGTGGACTATCACAATTTGGTGTAGTTGCCGAATTATTTACTTGTCTATTCATTTCTTGTCGTGGTTTCAAAGCTATGTTAGGGCATCTTGGGCTTTGCTTCTCTCTCTCTCTCTCTCTCTCGTTTAGACAGAATATGCGGCTTTTATTTCGCAGCAGTGATTTGACTTCTGATTAGAGGTTGCTTGCTTGACAGGAATGACGAGAATGATGCAATTGCTAGAATGAAAGCTGCTGAGGCGGCATTGGAGGCAAAGAAAAAGGTAATGTGTTGCATAACAACATTATCATTATTCATTATCATGACATCATATTATCCTTGATTTTCATTGCCATTATCATGACATTATCCTTATTTTTTGGGTGGTGCCGCATGAGATTTTGGCTGTGATAGATTCTACGTGGCTTATAATTCTTTGACTGTTAACAATTTCTTTGTATTTCCAGGAACAACCCTCGTTTGAGCTTTCAGGAAAACTTGCTGCTGAAACTAATAGGGTCAGAGGTGAGCAAAAACATCATTTTCTCTGATTTTGTTACAGGCGCCCCCATTTTTTTGTATCTCTCTCTCTCTCTCTCTAATGGATGTTACCCTACCAGGTGTAACACTACTGTTCAATGAACCCCCGGATGCACGGAAGCCTGATATAAGGTGGCGGCTTTATGTTTTCAAGAATGGCGAAGTTCTCAATGGCAAGTCTTGTAGAACTTGATTCTTTGAATGTATAGTAGCTTTGTATCATCTGACAGGCATCTGTTTCCTTTATATTTTAACTAATAATTGACATTGAATAATCTGCTGACAAATATACATTCATGTCCAAAATACAAAGATAGTTCATACATTACATGTATAGTTGGAATATGGGGAATCACAGTTCTTTCTTAATTCAGCGGCAACAACTTTCTCGATGCAGTTGTTGCGCTTATGTTTAGCGTCTCATGAAGATTTTTTGTTGATGTTTTCTTATAATTCTAACAAGGACGTGATTTACAGAGCCCCTATACATACACCGTCAAAGCTGTTACCTTTTTGGGAGGGAAAGAAGGGTGGCAGATGTACCGACAGACCACCCATCCTGCAGCAAGCAACATGCCGTCATACAGTTTCGGTAATTTGTTGTAAGAAGCACTGTTTATGAAATTTTGCATTTTGGTTCTGGGAGTAATTTTTGTTCTCTACCATGGCAGGCAAGTCGAAATAGAGAAGCCTGATGGTATGTTGGGAAAGCAAACAAGGTTAGATAAAGTTGACTTGTCATCAATTTCAGTAGTTGGAAAATGGTTATTCTCGGAATGTTATCTAACTTTAAAGTTTGCGCCACCATCGCAGGCCTTACCTAATGGATCTTGGAAGCACAAACAAAACCTTCCTTAATGTAAACGGCTACTAATGTCTTTCTTGCTTGTAATAAACCGTTCATTTGATGTCATGCTACGGTTCATCATCTGGTTTCGGCAATTTCTACTCAACATTTTGTTTTGCCAAATGCAGGACGTTGCCGTTGAACCTCAGCGTTATTATGAACTTCGTGAAAAAGATACTATCAAATTCGGCAACAGTAGGTAAGCCACAAATCAGTATCCAACTTTCCCCCAACAAGTTTAATGCTGTTCTGTTGGTTAATTTGGAACGCACTTGTTCGGTTTTTTGCATCAACCTGGCGTTTAGTTTTGCATCAGTGGTCTGAACTATTTCAGTTTCGGGTATTCCGTTTAGAATGCCTATTTCGGTTTCGGGTGTTGTATCAGTGGTCTGAACTATTTCTTATGTTCGTTTGCAGCCGAGAGTACGTGTTACTGCATGAGAACTCCGCCCAATGATGGAGCATTTTGCGCAGGCCGTGTTTTCTTCGATGTACGGAATGTTGCAGTGACACCATGGTGGTTTTTGTTCTTCACTCAGTCATTTCGAATCTGTCAGTGAAATGAGTAGTTAAAATGAAACAGCTGAGTATAGTTTTTGGCTTTTGTAATTCAGGAACTCCTGGTATTTCATAGGCAACCCCGGTAACAAGTCTTTTACTTATTTATTTATTGATGTTGTTGTTATTATTATTATTATTTTTTATTTTTAATAGAGTTTTTCTTCTAAATTTATAATTTTCACAAATTATGTTCATAAAGAAGAAGTCTTGCAGTTGTTTTATTGTAGAAGTTCGGGGATAATAACAAAATCCTTTTCTCGATTTTTATTTTAAACGAAAAATGTTACGTTCACCTTATGTTTTTTGAAATGTTGTTTTTATTCCTTATATTTAACAAATCGATTTGAAAACATCCCCTTAGACAAAAATCAGTTAAGTGAAACCCCCAAGAATTTTGGCCAAAATATGCTGATTAATCATCAAAGTTGAACAATTTTATTTTATTTTTTATTTTTTATTTTTTATAAAAGAACTAATTAGAAGATTTAAAACCTATTTTTTAATTAAAAAAAAAGAAAAAAAAATATTAATAACCTTATTTTCCGACGTGACCCCATGCCTAAACGACTCCGTTAGCCTTTTTTAGGCATATGTGTACTATACATATGTATGATAGTACGTAGGTTTGGCGGTTCTAGAATCATCCGGGTTTGATTCGATCGGATCGGATTACGTCGATTTTCATGATCGGATTACCTAGCTAGATTGGGAAATTTTTGTATATTGTTCAGTATCGGATATGTAAATGTTAGAATTTTGTTTTGAGTTTTATTTCACTTCTTGTCGTTTAAGATGTCTTTGACTTTGGGATTACTTTGTATATTTATAGTAGGTTTTCATGGTATTGTTAAGTTACGAAAACTAATTACTGTTACGACATTAAAATAGTATACAAATCGAGTATATGGACATTTTACACTTGAAAAATTGCTCTAGTTTTTTTCTTTACAAATTTGGAGTGCCATTTTAGGGCTATTGGAAATATTTAAAAAAAAATCCCATAAAAGCCAAGAGACGCGTATTTTTTTATATTTATTTATATATATATATATATATACTTCTTGATTATTATAGGAAGGACAAATTTCAAAATTCCCCCCTAATTTGGGTTTTGTAACGATTTGTCTTCTGAATTTTAAAATGTAACATCCGTTCCCCCTAAATTTTGAACCATTAGCGAATTTACCCCCTATGTTAGATTTTGGATGGAAAATACCACGTGTCATACAAATAACTAAATAAAAAAGGACAATTTTGTAAAAACACATAAGTTTCTAAACAAATATCAATTATTTTATTACTAATTAATTTTAAAAAAAAAAGATAAAGGGTGTGTTTGGTGGAGTAGTTTGAGTTGGTAAAAAGTTTAAAAGTTAAGTTGAGTTGAGTTTAAAAGTTGAGTGTTTAGTAAAAAGTTTGAGTTGAAAAGTTTAACTTGAGTTGGGTGTTTGGTAAAAAAGTTTGAGTTGAAAAGTTTAAAAAAAAACAAGGGCTCAGTTTGGATGTTAAAAATCTGATCTGAACAAATATTTTATTGTATTTAACATTCTAGTGTAGTTTTTAGTGAGGAAAAATGGAAAAATTAGAATACGATAAATTAATAACACCAATCAACTTGAGACATCAATAGATTTTGTAAAATTTCTTTTTTAGTGAGGAAAAATGGAAAAATTAGAATACGCTTAATTAATAACACCAATTAACTTGAGACATCAATAGATTTTATAAAATTTCTTACATCGGCATAAAATACACCAACAAAAAGTACATAGTTGGTCAGTAAAAGTTGCTAAAAATAAATTAACATTTAAATTCATAATCTGGCGCAACTAGATAATCCTTAGCTTGCTTTCACGTGGATTTATACCATGGAGATGATTGATTTCTTTCCCACATATCATCAGCTATCATATCTCTCATCTGATTCATTGCACCCCTACTCGAGCCATGTTGTTGCGTGCCTGTACTTGAGCCGGTATCATCGATCCCATCGCCAAACACGTAATCCGCATTAACATCGACATTTCCCCCTATAGGCACACAATCTGCTGCATACTCTTCAAGAAATGGATCCCCAACCTGCACCATCCTTATGAAATTGTGCACAACCGCACACGCTACGGGGATCATTACTTGTTTCTCCATTGGATAGTTGTTGATGCCTTTCAGTATTTTAAATCTTGCCTTCTATACACCAAATGTTCGTTCTATACAATTCCGCAGCGATGAATGTGTGCAGTTAAAAATTTCCCGGCGGTTGCCTAGCCCGGCACGACGTCTTCGATATTCCGGTAAATGATACGTCTCTCGTCGATAGGGGCTAAGGAAACAATCCTTATTGACGTAGTTCGAATCTGCTAAGTAATATTTTTCTACAAAATAAACATCGCAATTTGAAGTAAAGGTTCAATATTTTTTAACTAATTATTACATGTAAATACTGCCATAATTTGATAATTATGCTTACATGGTGGAGGTATTGGGAAACCATGGAATGCTATTGCCTCGTCCAACATTCTGACATCATGGCTAGATCCCTCATATCCGGCCAACATATATGTGAATTTCATGTCAAACGAACAAGCTGCTAATACATTCTGCGAGTGAAACCCTTTGCGATTAATCCAAGTGTTAGCATTTTCGTGTCGGGGGACACAAGGGATGTGTGTGCCATCTATAGCGCCAATACAACCTTGCATAAAACATTTGACTATTTAATATGCGTTCCATCATTAACAATAAGAGATTTCTATTAAAGCTATTTCGTACGATAATGTGCTTATATTACATCGATAACGTACATCAAACCATGGCCAATATTTGTCCGAATTCTCCAGAATCAAATGTTGAACCGTTGTGTAGTAGGGCAGTCTTATGAATTCGTCCTTTAACGCACAAATATCCTGCAACACTTTAAAGAACCAGCGAGACGTTGTCTCTTTAGAATGCAGGATAAATACGAAATGTGTCGATTTGTAGCGCCTTGTGCACATATGGAGAAAAAAATGAACAACTGCTCGTTCATATTCATGTTACACGTTGGCGTCAATAATTCCCGACTACCTAATAGGTGACTCAGTGCTCTGAAAGTTTCTGATTTCATACTGATCAATCCTTGAATTATTTTTTCATAGCCATTTAATATTTCTTCCACCCGCATGCTGCCAGTTAATCTTAAATTATGCATGGGTTGTGGAGCTTTTTGTCTTTTACGCTAGCTGTCGCAACTACCACTGCCTTTGCAATGTAAATGTCATCGTCGCTATACTCGTTTTCTGAGTATACGGCATCTTCTTCCTAGTCGGATGTGGAACTACACTAATTCATTTTGAGAATGGATTGCGATCTACTGTACAATTTAAGGTTTACCTGGTATGAAGTAAATTTTAGCTAATTTGGTATTAAGTATAATACACGAAATAGTGTCACACTATGAGCGAATATTCATTTCAAGTTGGTGAATGTCCAAAAATTAAAAAATCGGCGCTGTCAACATGCTCGACGTAATTGAGAAAAATGCATGAAATTAATCAATAAACACAGTCCAGTCAGAAGAATAATGCCAAATCTATCACTAAGAATTATAAAGAAATTTTTTTTTTATAACAACGAGAAAATCAATCGGCCGGGGGTCGCTGGGATTGAACAACAGATGCAATAATTTCCTGCCTATCGACATCGGGCAGCTGGTGAAAGGTACGTTGGAGACGTAGATGAGCATCGAAATAGTGCCACATTATCGCCCGCTGATTGGGTGGAATACCCATCTCTGTCATAATATTCATACAGAGCAGCATGTAATCCGTGCGGCTTGATTGCTCGTTACTTGTTCCGGATGGTGATCGGCCACGAAAATGGGTGACAATTTCTTGCATTGCCATGAATGTCATCTCATCCGTGTCGTCTCTTTGCTTCCTCTTCCCAGAACTACCCCTAGAACGTGACGAACCTGCATCGGAACTCGATCTTATGTTGATCAAATGCCGCGCACCGGGAGTTGGCATTACATCCTCTTCTATTACCGGCCGGTATGCTGAGTTATCCATTGAAGCTTCAAAGTCGAAGAACGATGGACTTTCATCTAGCATCGTTACAGACCCATACGCAAAGGAACTTGCAGCATGATTTTTCTCGAAAACATTATAATACAGCTCCTTGTTGCGCAGTCCCTCGTGCCTGAGATGTTTGCACTCCTTAAAAACCTGCATATGAAATTTTATCATCATCCAATTCTAAACATGGCGTGATCAAACATAATAACGTAAGTCCATATATTAGACAACAAGATTACTTGAATAAAGCTCTTCCACGCATCGTCATAGCATATGACTCAATCCGTCAACAGATCGTACCCTAGGCCTGTCCGAGTTTGCAACACCTTCTAGCCCCTATAAATTTTCTTCATCCTCTCCTTCTTTTGAGATGATGTTGATCCAAAGGCAGGTACTCCTCCAAACTCAGCATTAAACTCTGCGGCCCAAATATCGAGGATTGCTAAAGTGGGTTGTTTACCGCCAGTGCTAGCCATATAATCATCAAGTTTTTCTGAGAATTTTTTTTCCTTTGCGGGATCCCAAACGTACGTCTCACCCAATGATTTTCGTAGCATTTCCTTAAGAAAGCGATAACCAAAACATAGAGAAAGACTTAACAAACACACAAAATTGCTAAGGCATATGAGTTGGCTCAGTATAAATCGGTTGACATATTTGATCTGAGGCGTGTCAAGCACCCGATACATATACAATATAAACAATGGGTTAGGGGCAAAATAGGTTTATGCCAAGCATAACATTCAATTATACCCCGTAACAACTCACCAGTGCTTATATACCGGTAACTGACATTAAATATTGGGTAACTAACTCACCAGTCAGATTATATTACAAGATATATAAATTTGCTGTATACATCATCGCCAACTTGGGATGAAAGTGGAACAGGTGACAAAATGGGAAGCTAGGAACACCACACAAGGTATAGCCGAACCCAAAATAGGCCCAATCAAGAAAACTGACCATCTTCTCACCCTAAACAGAGTATAGGCATGTCAAACAATCACAAATGCAATCCATAGCAGTTTCAAAGCATCAAAATAGATCAATGGCGACAGAATGAGAAGCTAGTTTAGTAAAACATGGTTTAGCTGAACCCAAAACAGGCCCAAGGGTTCAAAATTACCACTTTCTCACCCTAAACAGAGTATAGGCATGTCAAACAATCACAAATGCAACCCATAGCAGTTTCAAAGCATCAAATTAGATCAATGGTGACAAAATGAGAAGCTAGTTTGGTATGGGCAACAGAGTATAGGCATGTCAAACAATCACAAATGCAACCCATAGCATTTTCAAAGCATCAAAATAGATCAATGGTGACAGAATGAGAAGCTAGTTTAGTAAAACATGGTTTAGCTGAACCCAAAACAGGCCCAAGGGTTCAAAATTACCACTTTCTCACCCTAAACAGAGTATAGGCATGTCAAACAATCACAAATGCAACCCATAGTAGTTTCAAAGCATCAAATTAGATCAATGGTGACAAAATGGGAAGCTAGTTTGGTAAAACATGGTTTAGCCGAACCAAAAACAGGCCTAAGGGTTCCAAATTACCACTTTCTCACCCTAAACAGAGTTAGGCATGTCAAACAATCACAGATGCAACCCATAGCAGTTTCAAAGCATCAAATTAGATCAATGGTGACAAAATGGGAAGCTAGTTTGGTAAAACATGGTTTAGCCGAATCCAAAACAGGCCCAAGGGTTCAAAATTACCACTTTCTCACCCTAAACAGAGTATAGGTATGTCAAACAATCAAAAATGCAACCCACAGCAGTTTCAAACCCCCAACTTACATCAATGGTGAGAAAACGTGGTTTACGAACACCACACATGCTTCAGCCAAACCCAAAACATACGAATATGAGATTGAATACAAAATAAACGGATCAATAACACCAATGAATAGGAGTTTGAGTTTCAGAATTTGGGGATGAAATACATATTAGGCTTACGGAATTCGAATCGGATGATGAGTATAAAGGGGAAGACGTCGGATTAAGGCAGGATTTAAGGCCTCGCCGACAAGATCCCCGAACTCGGAAATGGTGGTAATTAGCCCAAGGGTTTGTGTTCAGTTCTATATCCCCAACCGGTGCCGCATCTGCTTCAGTGGGGGTGGGCGAAGCCAAAAGGTCAAGGATATAAGCTTACCTCGGAGAGAGGAACGACGAGCAGTCAATGGACCTCGTGCTAAGCAGCAGATGGTCGTGGGCGTGGGGGTCAGAGGCTACAGAGAAGCTGACAGCAGCACATGGGAGCCGGTGGGGAGGAACACGAGAGGGATGAACAGTTGCCTGGGCTCGCGTGAACATCAAAGTTGCAGGAATCAATGGTTGCACAGTAATCTCCATTGGGTTTACTGTGCAACGGTTCAATGGTTAGTGCAAGTTGGACTGATATACCAAACGGCATGAGTTTCACTTGAACTCAAAAAATCCATCTTGAACTGGTGTGCCAAACGATACCAAAAGATAAAATACTGGTCATCTTCATCCCAAAATCCCAACTTCCGTGCAACCAGCAACCACCACTTCCCAGAGAACAACCATTGCAGATCTGCCCTTGAAACCGCTCCCCACCCAGATCCGCCGTTGAACCCACGTGAAGAATGTTGCTGCAATCCTTCACCTCCGTCATCAAAACCTCATAATTTTTTTTGAAGCCCAAGCCCATTAGTTCTTTCTCGTTAAAAAAAAAAAAGAAAGGAAAACCCAGCTCAGTTTGAGCTTGAACACTTGAGATCTTGGCATTTGTATATCATGATTTGATTTTGAGTTTTTTTTTTCTCGATTGTGGGTTTTGTTAGAAAAAATGAAAATAAAAAAGTAAATACAGAAGGAAAAAACTGTGATAAAGTCTCGTTTATATATCATAATGATAGAGTTTCATTTAAGGTCATTTAAATTTTATCCGATGAATAAGATATGGAGGATGTATAATAGCTACCCTTACCCCGTATTGTCTTCACCGTCGCCAAGGGGCTCAACCCCCCTACTCACCGAACTAAAAACCAAAATCCAGAACCCAACGCCTTGCCCCTTGCCCCTTGCCCCCCGTCGCCACGCCAAGATCAGGCAACCAACTTGAGAACGAAGAAGGCCCCCGCTTGGACCTCCGGCGAGGACCCCCGAAACCGACTTAAGACGAAGATGACCCCTGCCCAGAACCGACCTGAGATGAAGAAGGCCCCTGCCCCAAACTGATCTGAGACGAAGAAGCCCCAGTCCTCGAAACTGACTTGAGACGAAGAAGGTCTCCGCCTGGACCTTCGACGAGAGAACGCCTGGATTTTGATTTCGCAGGTCAAGGGAAGTGCGAGAGGTCTGCGATGGTGACCTTCGCAACATCTTTGCATTTTTTCTGGTGGGGTGCTCGGAAGGGACGAAGAAATTCGAAAGTTCATAGAAAAAAAAAGAAAAAAAGAAAAAAAGAAAAAAAAAAACAATAAATCTACTACTTCCCATCTCAACTAAAAATCTCCATCTCACCGTTGAAATTCCGTTCATTTCAAGTGGAGATCCATTAATAACCATTAAATGAATAACTATAGGTAGTGTCTCTAAAAGAGACTCTATTTAAGACTTTCCCATACAGAAACAAGGCAGCATTAGTAAAAAGAAAAGAAAAAAAAAAAAAGTATGTGCATACATGTAAGAGAAAATGAAGATGGTGGTTGCTGAGGATGACAAAGGGTTCATTGGAGAAATAAGCTATTAGATTTTAACTTTCTAATTTTTCTACTAAACATTATTTTGAGGGTATAATTGTCATTTCAAAACCTCATTCATTTTATTATGTAACATGTGGCATTTTCCATTTAAAATCTAACAAAGGGGGTCAAAGTTGAGGGGAACAGATGTTACAATTTAAAGTTCAGGGGACAAATCGTTACAAGATCTAAAGTTTATGGGGGGAAATTTTGAGATTTTTCTTTGTAGGAATTATCAATTGAGACTATGTAACTTTGACATTAGAGGTGAATGTCTGTAACTCTCTTGCATGTTCTTGTTTGTTTACGTTTTTATAATGGTTTTATTATTATCGATAATATAAAATTAGAATGCCTAATTTAATAGAAAGTTTTTGTTTGGCTAATTTGGAAATGCTTGTTTTTAAAAGATTTAGGCCTCTTGGGAAGTTATACTTGAATTGGATGTTTTGAATTAGATAACCTTTTGAGTTGCTTTGTTTTGACACCGGGGACTAACTACGTATGTGATAAACTCAGTTTCAACACCTCGATTGTAAATATGAAACATTGATCGTGACTTTTAATTTTGTTTGCATTTATTATTTTTTTTAAAGCAATTTGGTTTGCATTTATAAGGCATGCTAATGAATCCATTAAAGTTACATGCATAATTTTTATTTTTTTTGAGTTTCGAAAATATTTATTATAATTAAAGGTGGACTAAAATTAAAAAAACAAACAAACAAACTTGTAGTGTACCACATCGGAAACAAATAGAAAATTTGTTTCTCTCGAACACTCTATATAAGAAATTACAAGCTTCCTTTCACCTTTACGTTTACATGACGCCTTAATAAAAAAATGTATTAATATAGGTATAATGAAATATGATTTAAAAGTTTTAAAGGAAACCTCATGTGACAACCATCATAGTTTCTCTATCTTTCAACTTTGTGAAAAAAAGGTTGATAATATATTTTACTATAATTATAAAAATGGATAAAAATAGTTCAACTTCAAAACTAAATACTAAAAATAAAAATATTTTAAAAGATAAATATACAATTTAAATTATTCATGTATCTCTTGTTTCATTGATAAAGAACGTAAATGTTATTAATGAATTTCAGATATAAAGTAAGAAAAATGTTATGTACACGAACACTAATCTCAACTTTTTATTATCAACTTATATAGCATATGAGTTGTTATTATTTTATTAGTAAGTATTTAATATATTATCGTATCAATTTTGCATCCATCTATGAAAATATAACATGTGAGTTGATGTTTAAAAAATTGAAAATTGAGTTGGTATCACTAGTTCTACATTAAAGTAAATAAACATAGGTAATACTTATAAAAATTTCCATTATATCTATAAATTTCCATTGTATTTGTGAAAATGCAAGTTTCCGCTTGTAGTATTAGTAATGAAAAAGTTTCGTTTAGTAACAATTTTATAGTTCCACCATATGGTATTGAATTCGAATTCCCCCATCTCAAATTAAAAAAAAAAAATTACCTCTTATTTTAGAATAAGTTTAGGAAATGTTAAGAAAAAGAAAAGAAATACATTTTTAAGAAAATAGATATAAGAAAATAAAAAAATAAAAAAAATTCTAGCAAGGTCGTCCATTGCAGGGTCGTCAAAACGATTCAAAAATTTTTTTTTTCCTAAATCTCACAAAGTAGAATTATGTAGATAAATATAGTTTTTAAATATTAATTTAAAAAATAATCGAACTTTTTTTGTAATTTAAGAAAGTGATTGGTGATCTTTGATGGACTATAATTAATTAGGGATTGATCATTGTCAATCAATTATTGACCAAAGTCAATTAGTAAAAAATACATATTAACATTAGTTAATCAATATTATCAATCAGTTACTAATTGACCACTTAAAAAGAAATATATAAGAAAAGAACAACTTTCCTAGTTTTTATAAAACTTAATTAAAAAAAATTCTCAAAAAAGGTCATTTGCTCCTTAAACTTTAAAACGCTCCCACCTTACCATTTTTGAATATATTCTCATTTAACTTTTTAACTCACTTTGTTAGAATTTTCATTAAAGCGGATAAAAAAGAGATTAGTTATTCTAACTAAACCCCTTTTATTTATATTAAAAACAAACATAAAAATACAATATGATAGCATTTAACAACCTTTTTTTATGTCTAATTTTAACCGAATTTCCAACAAGTGATTAAGTGCCCTTTTGGATCATAGATCATATTTAGATGTTCATTCGATGTTGCATTCAAATGTAAGAATTTTAATTGTGTAGTCAAATTGTATGTTGTTAAATTTAACATTTGAATAGTGTAAAGGTAAAAAAATGAGTATAATATAAATTTCCTAAATGTAAAAATTTGGATTTGAATTTGGGTTGAATTTTTGTGAAATAATATAATATCCAAATGATTTCACTCCAGTAATTTGTCAACCAAACAAATAGTAAACTGAAGTCCAATAATTAATGAAAACAATAGGACGAGGTGGGAGTAAGTATGATTCTCCCATCTCCATATCCTATCCCCATTTTACCTTCCATATCCACCCTCACACCCACTTAATTGAGACGGGGACAGGGGTAAATTATCCCCATTAGAGGTGCCATATGCGTATCTTACTCATTCATCCATTAAGGGCTAAAAAAAAAAAAAAAAAAACCTCAAGCAAATTTCCTAAAAAACTTTACAACTTAATCACTAATGTAACAAAAATTAATAGTCACAACCATTTTTTCAACTCTCAAGCCAAAATATTTATTAGTCAAATCCCATTTATTCAGAAAAATCAACGCATTCGCTTTTTAAAATGCCTTATCCTTTTCCTATTTTCGAGATCTCCGCTCCTTTTTGTAATGACGAATCTTGTATGTGTTCCTAAAAAAAGAAAAGGAATTTGTCGATTTTTCGGGGTCTCGAAGGGGCGTGGAAACACATACGAACTGGTATTTGCTGCCTAAGCGACCGAATCGCAATATCCGATAGAGCACATTCTCCCTCTTTCGCATATCTTCACTACTGTCAAATAGCTAGTAAGTAACCATGGAAAGCTACAAACTCTGGGATATGTGAATAACTTCAACCTTTTTTTCTTTTCGTTGTCCTTCTATTCTCGTTTGCTCTTTTAATTTTTCCCTTGTGTGATTTGGTAGCTGATATTTCTTAGTCAAGTTTTGAGTCAAGAGTAATGCACAAGTTATATGCTATATAATAAATTAGTTTGTGCTAGTCTATAGTGGAATATGAAAGCGAGAGAGATGGGAAGATGAATTTAGAGTCTATAGTTCTTATTAGGAGTGTTCTAAAAAACCGAAACCAACCCAAAAAATCAACCGATACAAACCATAAATTCCTTTCCACATCCCAAAACCATTTGTGACCTCGGTTTAGAACTAAACCGACCGAAGGCCTTACCATTTTTATTTTCAATTTTTGTATGTACAATGGTATGTTTTAAAAAGAAAAAACAAACCAAGTTACTGCTTGTGAACTTCTAGGTTACCGCCCCCGAAACCACCATAAACCGACCAACACCGTTTGGAAAATTGATCGAGCTTTCCCATACTTGACTTGGTGCTTGGCTCCATATCACGAAAGCCGACCGCCCACAAACCGTTGATTATAAACTGATGTACAACCCTAGTTCTTGTAGCAAAATGATTTTTATCAGAATCAAATTTTCTTATAATCAGTAATAGCAGTTGGTTGTACAATCGGATGCCGCAAACATTCAAGTTTTTGACATAAACATGGTTAAAATTGGGTTTGTTGATAAATTTTTCTTCATCGGAATTTCTCAACTTTTTGTGCTGTACGGATATTGATGTATTAGCATAAAATATATTATATATAGTCATATTTGACGTTTTTGGCTTAACGCATTTTTTTTTAATTCAATCATTGATCGGTATGAATCTCATAAGAGTCTTGTTAAAATTATACTTATCAACAACTAAGACATGACAGTCACATAATTTGTGAATTGTCATAGCATCTTATCGATCTAGGTAAATATGCATTTATTGATATATTGCTCAGAACTAATCTTTATTTTTATGCCCTCCTTTGGTGCGTTTTGGTAAATTGAAAACTTATAACATGTTGAAATAGAATGGAGCCAAGGAAAAAAAATTCATAATGTAGTCTACTGAAATTTTACTACTTTATGACTCAAAAGCCATACTTGAAAAATTATCAACCACTGTCGTCCGGGTTGCAGCATTGTCAATCGGTGTTAACTTCGACCGCCATACTCACGGCGAAGTTAGCTCCGGTGATGGTTCAACGACGTGCCTTTAGTACTCTTCCATGTTGCTCCTATAGGTGTAGTTGTTAACCTTTTGGGGATGCCCATGAAACCCCATAATGTTTAAATTCTCTGCTCCTTCCTTTTGTGTTAATCTTGCTATTAGATCATTTATTATAAAATACTTTTTTTTTTTCTATTCCCTTTTTTTTAAGGACGACAAGTGTTATCGTAGAAATAAATAAGAAAACAAAGATTGTAAATGGGATCGAACTCACAATCCCATCTTGCTCCGTTCCTCGTGCCATACCAGTAGACCTAAGGGCCTTGGCATTATTAGGCTATCAAATATTGTGGCCGGTGCTAACTTGCCTATAAACGAGGGTCATTTACTCGCATTATTGCACACCTTGGCGTACTTTTTTTTTTTTGGATAAGTTTAAAGACTCTGGTGGTGGCTTCATCATCGTCTCAATTTCAACCCCACAAGTGAAATTAACTTCCCTGAGTATGACAAGGAAGAGGTGGGCCTTTAATCTAGCCTCTTACAGTCATCAATTCAGGCCTTTCCCAGAACGTCACTAACCTAATGCTACCACAACCAAAGCTGGAACGGGGTTCTTACGGGAGTTCCATGGAATTTGAATCTGGATGGACGAAAGAAGAGCCTATGGAAGGCGTCACCCTTTTTTGCCAATCCATCTATCCCTATGAGTGTCAAACCTTGGCATACTTGTAAGCAACCTGCATGCCCTTTAGTCAGCATGCTCGGATTGAGCTTATAATCAGTGGTGGTGTCAGAATTATATATATATATATACATATATATAATATTTATTTTATGGAGTTATGAAGAAAATTATCTAATGTTTTGTATTGAATACGTATATTTGATTGGTAAGCTTATAAAATGGGAGAACAACAGAAAATACAAAAAAAATTGAAAGACAAATTAAATTATAAAATTTGAGTATAAGCACATACATTATCATGATACACCAATTATTATTATACTAGAGGTTTTTATCACTCAAAAAGTTTTTTGTTATTTATTTTTTTAGGGTGAGTCTATCGTCCTTCACTGGAAAAAAACGACGGTACTTCAATTTTGATTTGGGCCATTCAGATAATTTTGAACGGCGAGTATCGCTTGAAGGGTATTGTACAATAGATGAAACTTGGATTAAAAAAAAAAAAGTTACTGTTAGTGGGTAACTTACTGTTTCACGTTTTAGTGCTTAGCTCCTTTTTTAATTTTTTCTTAACATAATTTTATGTTTTTATTTTTGGGAGAAAATATTGCATCTGAGATATGATGAATCAAAACGTGCATAACTTCCTATCCAATACAAGATGAAGATTTCAACATACCATTTCTTGCTGAGTTTTTTCAATCTTCAGAGTGTATTTTTTTTTTTTTTTTTTTTTTTTTGAGATTTTTTTTCATAGTGTGTCGATAATTTTTCAAATGAAAATTAACGCTCACAACTTTCATATATTACTAATATTAAAGTGATATTCTTTTGATTGACTTTAATTACTGTGATACTCTTTTAACCGTTAAATTCTTTAAAAATGTCCACAATTCCTCAAAAATAGATTTAAAAAAAAAAAAAAGATTTTGGCGTCACTAAAATATAAATAAAGTAAAGAGTTTATCACGTTAAAAACTACACACAAGAAAAATATTCCTAGAAGTAAATTATGTTTTCTATCAAATTGTTTGTAATGTTTTTATTATATATTCAACCTATCTTGTACATAGCTATTACCCGCACAATACGACTCAGCAATTTTGACAAATGTATTAATCACACCTCTCCAGGTTATTGCATATTTAGAATAATCTTGGATTAATTGCAAACTATCTACTTAATTTTAGTAGCAAGCGTGACTCATCTCCTATTAGTAATGTTGTTCGCATTAATTAGATAACAACTACAGATCTTTTATATCTTCTTACTATAAATCTTGTATATTTCTTGCGAGGACATGGATTAAATTAATTAATTAATATTCATATTAGTTCAACATTGCTATCTTATTATACGAAGGGAAAAACCGATTCTCCATTTCAAGTTTTTAATTAACTAGTATATAATTGTATCCATTATACAACTTACATATATATATATATATATATGTATCTTTTTTCACATAAATCATGTACCACTTGTTTCACAGAAAAATTGACTAATTTAACTTTTTTTTTTGTCTTTTGTTGCTCTGAATTGATTAATGCTATGTTTGTTTTACCTAAATGTTATTCTATTTATACGTTTATGCTACGACGTCTTTTAGGAACACAATAATACAGACATTCACTTTATAAAAATAAACGGCAAATAGTTATGAAATTACTACTTCAGTCTCCAATAATAGACTAATTTACTGAATTACCCGGTCATCCACTGCTTTTTACCTACTCTAACAGGTAGTAAAAGGGCTTACATAAGTTAGGCCCTGTTTGGTAACCGGTCCTGTTTAAACTTTTTTTTATCTTTTTCCCCAAAAGTTTTTATCTTTTTCTCAAAAAGTTTTTTGTCTTTTCTGAAAAGTCAACAAAATTTACTATTTAAACTTATCAATTTCAACTCAAACTTACACACCAAACACCCCCTTAATAAAATATCACCACTAAATGTTGATAGGTTTTCCTCATACTTACTTTCTATTTTCAATTAAAAAATAACTCACATTGGTGAAGGATATTAGCACTAGCCTTTTTTTTATTAGAGATTTTTGGCTTATTTTCCTCCTTCTCCCTATATTATAATTGTTCCAAAAAAATTCATGTTTTGGGTGCATCGGATAAGGGAGGGGATTATTGGGTGTAAACCTTAACCTCGTTTAGATGATTAGATCTTCATTTTAACTCCACTATTGAACTCTCTTTTTTTTTTTTTTTCACAGTGTTTTCCTCTTACAGATTTAATGTATAGTTTAAAATTTAGATTTAATCCAAATTAATTTAATTCGTCTATGTATGAATTTGGATAGGGATTAACAAAAATATCCCAACAAGATAATCCAATATATGTGGATAGCTTATCCCTTGTAAGTATGTAGAAGAATTATCCTAAAAAGTTTTTAGAATTCAAATTAAATGAAAAGAATTAGGTATAAGGTTAAAAAATTTTTTACTATACTGGTATTGTGTAACTCAAATTGATAACATTTAACTTTTTTTTTTTTAATTATAATTCAATATTGATTTTGTTTTTGTTTTTGTTTTTGAAGTTGGGATGTGGAGATTCAAACTCCACATCATCATAGATAGAATTGGATAAAAAAAATTACTCAGTTAAATTATACTTACAATCATTAATCTTGATGTAATTTAACTAGTACATTATAGAGTGTTCATATATATATATATATTTGATGGATTAAAATTGAACAATATTAATTTTATTATTCAAAAATAATAATATCCAATACAATTTAACAATACTTCAAACCAAATATGCACAATAGAAAAAAAATATAATATGTAATGCAGTTATAACTCATTGTTTAACCGTAAATCCATAAATCAAAATAAATAAATATTGAGTTGAGTTGTGGCGCTTGATATAGTGGTTGTTTCACACGGGATGAGAATTTTGCGGTCAATAATATTTTGTTTTTGTACTTTTATTTTGTATTTTTGTGTTAGTTTTATAATAAAGGAGCTAGTTCCCTCACTTTCGGTTTGTATTTGTGTATGTATTCCGCATGAGTTGTTTTTTGACGGTGTTTGTCTGTTGGTTTTGTTAGTATTATGATGAAGTTTGTTGCGGCCTCTGTGTTACAAGTGATTGTTTCTCGATCGATCGAAATATTCTATCGACTGTAGATACTTTTTTGAAAAAAAAAAAAAAAAAAAACTTTATACATGCTCGATTGTCGATTAATTTGAGGAATTTTCGCGTTACTAGGTCTAGGCTTATGTTCTTCTCACTGAGTTTCATCTGATTTTACTGATAAAGTTAATCTTAATTCAGAATTGTGTCTCTTATACCACATGATTATTTCGTCTTTAGTATTGGTGTTTTTATCCTATTTTAATTTCAAATCATTCCCCTTCCAGTATATTTATATGTATATATTTATACGAATGTTCTCATATTCGGCACCCAACTTTTGTCGGACATGCACAACCGCTCATCCGGAGACCGTAGATGCAAAATGAAGGGTAGTGATGCGAAGGGGAGATGGAGAGAGATGAAGGCCGAAGGCAACTTCGCCATGAGTTCCGGCGAAGTCCTCGAGCTTCTCTGGATTGGCTTTTTGCCGCCGCCACATTCGGAAGTTGGACCCCAAGGACAAGCAGCAGCAAGGGAAGGTGAAGTTTTTCTCCGGCGATGATCACCACGAGATACCGAGGAGCTTCCGGCTTGGCCTCTTCACTGTCGACGATTGGGAGGCTGCCAACGGCCTCTCTTTCTCTCTCGCTCTCGAACTTGTCACGGCCTGACGTCCGAGAGCCGCACCGAAGAGTTTTCCTATATTTATATAGGAAAACTCTCCCTCTTTCTCTCTCTCTATCTCTCTCGAACTTGTGACGACCGGACGTCCAGCAACTGCATCGAAGAGTTTTCCTATATTTATATAGGAAAATTCTCTCTCTCTCTCAAACTTGTCACGGCCGGACGTCCGACAACCGTACAGAAGAGTTTTCCTATATTTACATAAATACATAATAATCTTTGTAAAAATACCCAATAATAAAGTACAATCCAATCCAATCTCTCTCATTCGGCACCAGCACTAAAGAGTTTTACTAAATTTATATAAATACATAATAATCTTTATAAAAATAGTCAAAAATAACGCATAATCCAATCCAATCTTATTCAAAATCATCCTTAAAAAAAAAAATCTTATCATAATCTATGGCTTATGTACCATAATGCCATTAATTTTTCCCCCCTCAAACTTTTTCTCTCTCCTTCTTTTCCTTTTTTTATTTTTTTACTTTTTATTTATTTTTGAGGAAATCTTCTATTCCATTTTTGACTTGCAAAATCCGACATTTGAGTGGTGTTAAAAAAGGAAAAGAAAACTAAAGGACAAATACAAAATGGGGCCACATTCGTCCAGCAGAAACTGTCCACGTCCATTTTCCCCGATATCTTATTACAATTATATTATTTATAAAAACCCAAAATATTATCGAAGAAATTATTACACACACTCTCTCTCTCCTCTCTATTTCTCTCTCTAACTTGACTATGGCCGCCGCCGCCGCTGCTACCTCTACTTGTTCTCCCTCCAAACGCCACCACTCCCCAAACCTCTCCAAACCCTACTCCTCCCCCTCCCATTTGCCCCTCAACTTCCGCAAATTTACCTCCCGTGCCACCCGGACCGCCGTCTCCTGCACCCTCGCCCGGGACACCGCCGCCGCCGCCGCCGTCTCCGCCGCCGTAATGCAGGAAGCGCCGCCGAGTCTGGATCTCCCCCGGCCCGACTCGTTCGGGAGGTTCGGGAAGTACGGAGGCAAGTACGTCCCCGAGACTCTCATGCACGCCCTCTCCGAGCTGGAGACCGCCTTCCATTCCCTCGCCGGTGACCCCGACTTCGAGGTCTTTTTGCGTTTCTCTTTCGATTGATTTTTCTTTTTTCTCTTTTCTTTTTTGATTTCTGGAATTTTGATTCGGTTTTGCGATGGGGAATATATGAATGTGGATTGTCTTTTATTTGATTTTACTTTTTTTGTTGGTTGATTTGTGGAATTTCTCTCGAGATGAGGAATATAAATGTGAATTGTTGTTTGATTGAATTATTTATTGCTTGTTTTGGGTAAAATGAGAAAAAAGATAGGAATTTTCGTAGTCTATACATATATGTATACATGTATATTTGTATATTTTTTTACCATTTTTTTCGGCAGAAGAATGCAATTTGAGGAATATAAATGTCGAATTTGTAAAATGTGGATTGCCAAGCAATTTTCGTAGTTTTATTTTCAATTTCTGGAATTTGCTTTGATTTCTCGATGGGGAATATGAATGTTGATTGATTTTGGTTTGTGAAATGTAATGTGATTGACTTGTTGAATGATTCTTTTGGGAGAAATGGGCAAAATAAAGGAATTTTTATCATTTACGGTTTCATTTCGTGAATTTCTCTCTTGTTGAGGAATATAAATGCGGATTGTTTTTTATCTATAACAAATGAAAATGTTGTGTGATTGACTCGTTGAATGATTCTTTTCGATGAAACGGGGGGCGGGGGTGTTCCTGTTTTTGCTCGTTGTATAAGTTTCACGTTTTGGATTCTTAATACTCAGAATTCATTGGCATTTATAGCCTTGATGGATTTATGTTTGGTGATCAATTGCTTCGAATACACATTCGTTTGCGAGTATAAATTGGTCGAATTTATATATAATATGTTGAAGTAGGGGTCTAAAACACTTATTCTATGTACAATGGCTTTGAAAAGGTGTAGAAGTGGTTCATGATAGGTAAATTATTTGTTGTTACATCTTTTAAAGTTATTGATATATATGTGTGAATATATATATCTGCAGTACTTATATTGGGATTCGGCTTTTGCTTATACTTCACTTTCTCTAGTGGCAGCTGCTTCAAAACGAGGCTTTTGTTGAAGTAGTGGATTTCAGAGCAATAGTAAATTATTCTCAGTTCAAAAAATTTGACCAAGCCTATTGTTGTTTGATTCCTTTTCTTGCCCTGCTCTTTGTTCAGTTTCAAAATTTTTTTTTCTCTAAAGAGTCTATGTTTGTAAGATTTGGGATTTCCATTTCAATAATGTGATTAGTTTGTGCCCTGCCGCAACATCGTCCATGAGTACATAGTTTCTTGTTGACAAAACATTTGAAATGTTTATTTGTATACTAATTTAAGTTGCCTTGAGCTTGAAAGTGCTTTGTAACATCTCGTGATGACTTATTTGATAATGTTGCAGAGAGAGCTAAATGGGATTTTGAAGGATTATGTTGGTCGGGAGAGTCCTCTCTATTTTGCGGAGCGGCTGACTGAGCATTACAAACGTCCTGATGGTGAAGGGCCCCACATTTACTTGAAGAGGGAAGATCTCAACCATACTGGGGCTCATAAAATCAACAATGCTGTTGCTCAAGCTTTGCTTGCCAAGCGTCTGGGCAAAAAACGTATTATCGCTGAAACTGGTGCGGGGCAGCATGGAGTTGCCACTGCTACTGTCTGTGCTCGGTTTGGTTTGCAGTGTATTATCTATATGGGTGCCCAGGATATGGAGAGGCAAGCCCTTAATGTTTTCCGAATGCGGCTTCTTGGGGCTGAGGTTTGTTCTTGATGGTTGTGTCTTTCAGTTTGTTTTTCCTAACCTGCTCAGTGTTTAGTTGTTAGTTGTTTTTCCCAACCTCGTGCTAAATAACGATGCTATTGCCTTTCGTTTCTTCAGAAAGTTATCTTTGCAGAAAGAACCGAAAACTGCTTTCAACATGACAATTCTGTTTCTGTAATCCAAGATTCATTTCTTTTGCCAATTCTGCATATTTTTAAAATAATCAATTAAGCTTCTCTTGATACAGGTTAGGCCTGTTCATTCTGGGACAGCTACACTGAAGGATGCCACATCAGAAGCTATAAGGGACTGGGTGACCAATGTGGAGACGACCCACTATATTTTGGGCTCTGTTGCTGGGCCACATCCTTATCCCATGATGGTAAGGGAGTTCCATAAGGTTATTGGCAAAGAAACAAGAAAACAAGCACTCGAGAAATGGGGCGGAAAACCCGACGTTCTTGTCGCATGTGTTGGTGGGGGTTCAAATGCCATAGGACTATTCCATGACTTTGTTGATGACAAAGATGTTAGGTTGGTTGGTGTTGAGGCTGCCGGTTTCGGATTGGATAGTGGTAAGCATGCTGCAACGTTGACCAAAGGGGAAGTTGGTGTGTTGCATGGAGCTATGAGCTACCTACTACAGGATGATGATGGGCAGATTATTGAGCCTCATTCGATTAGTGCAGGGTATGACGCTCCATATACTTTTCGCAGTTATCAATTTACTTGATTTCGGAGTTGCACTAGGTTTTCCTAACTCGATGAAATTCTTGTGGCATTAGCTTGGATTACCCTGGAGTTGGACCTGAGCACAGTTTTCTCAAGGATACAGGACGTGCTGAGTATCATAGCGTTACCGACGATGAAGCACTGGAAGGTAAAAGATACAGGATTCGAGCATTGTTTTCCTCTAGAGATTAAAGATAGAGCTAATTTGCTATAATCTTTGTATCATTCACACACCCTTGGATTTCTACACTCTTACAGATTTGCTGAAGTCCGAGTCAGTCCTTCTATCCACCTTTGCTTGTTATCCAACACTATTCTTTTGTATGCGCAGCTTTTAAGAGATTATCTAGATTAGAGGGCATTATCCCAGCTTTGGAAACCTCTCATGCATTGGCTTACTTGGAAAAGCTCTGCCCGACTCTCCCAAACGGAATCAAGGTCGTCGTTAATTGCAGCGGCAGAGGGGACAAGGATGTTCAGACCGCTATCAAGTACTTGCAGGTTTGATGATTCCTTGATTCAATGACCCAGGCTCATACCGATTCGATTTAAAGTGTTTAAAATATATAATTTAAGTAAAAATGAGTGGGAAAATGAAAAAGAGAGAGAGAAAAGTGTTTGTTACTTGTTAGTGCAAGATTTTGTGTCTGCTTTGTTTGTAGATTATATGTTTGTAATGATAGAAAGGACACTCGGGTGTTTCTTTTGGAGCAAAGTTCGTCGTTGAAATTTTTGTAGTTTTTGATCACCATAAAAAACCAATGTTGTAATGGTAGGTGTTTTAATCAAGCATGACAAGTTTTTTATTAGGAAAATCCGGTTGATTATTTTACTAGTTTATAATTGTGCAATGAGAGAAGAGGTAAATAGCCTTTTTATCTCAAAATATTTGTGGTGAATAGGGTATTTTTAAAATATTTGAAGTAAATAACAAATTTGCGATAAATTATTTCTTACGGACGTAGGTAAATTGTCTATTACAAACGTAAATATTTTTAAAAATGGCCTATTTGTTACAATTTTCTGGTGTGGAATCCCTTTTATCTATCCAACTTCTCTTAACGTATCTAGTTCAAAAGTCCTTGACAAAGAAGATAAGTCACTCTTTTGGACTTACTAGAGCTGTTTGATGAGTGGTCAATATATGTGTTACAGATTTTATTTATTTATTTTTTTCATTTTGAATTATGAATTTAAATTTAGATGTAGTTTTTTAGAAAACATAAAAGAGTAGTATTTAATAATACTATAATGTATCAATCTATTTTGAACTTACAGATTTTTATCGGTTAGTTTTACACCCACATTAGAAAGCGGTGTGGCTTTCTCATGTTAGAAAGCTCAATTATTAATATTTTCTTTTGGCAAAACCTAACCCCAAAACCAGATTTTCTTGGACCATAGGACGTTTGTGGTAAGGATCGTTGTCGCGGTCGGGCTGAAACCGGGGCTAGGATCAGCTGGGACTGATGTCGTGTTCGGGGTCCGACGAAGACCCCAAAAAAAAAATCCCCCTTGTAGTAGCAAACCTAAGCAACTTTTTCAAAGGCAATCCAAACAAAAAACAAAAACCAGCAGCCAGCGAGGGTAATATCAGGCACCTGCATCGGCCTCCAAAAGGCACTTGCTGCTGCTTTCCAAATAGGCTTTGCATCACCTAAAAGGTGGTGCCTTACCGCACCACAGGCGAACGCGCGGTAGCGTTCGTGGTGGTGCTTCAGGATTCCAATGTACTGCGTCCAAGATCAGAACGAGCTTGCTGGGCGATACAATTATCTTCTGCTGCTCTGACGTGACAGAAACAAGTAAAAGGAATTGTTTAAGCAGAAACATTATGAAACATAGACAAACAAAAAATTTTGGTTAGCAAACTATAGAAATTAAACACAACCTTCAGACTCTAGGACTCCTGCGAGTCATAATGTTGTTTCGTAAGGTAGAGAATATGTCCCTTGCACTCGGGGAAGTGAGGACATTGGGAAAACATCTGCTTTCTGTGGTGATGCAGCGGCGGCGATGACCACGTATCCTGAGAAGCCATTGTCGACGTCCCCATTGATAGCAGCGATGGAGCTAGTCTTCTAACTTCGTGAGGGTAGTATAGATATTAAATTTTTTTTTTTTTTTTAAAAACAAAATAGTATCACTGTATTTTCGTAAAACTACCAAGCACACACAAACACACATAAATAATCATAAGAAGAAAAAAAAAATTACAATAGTTGACATATGAGCTCTGTAAGTCCTACATAATAAATTCCTTTTATGAGAAGAAAAGTTTTTTTGTTTTTGTTTTTGTTTTGTTTTGTTTTTTTTTTTTTAGTGAGGTTTTACACAAGACAGTTTACTTTGAGTGCGAGTAAAAATAAAAAGTCACAATATTTTAGGCTAAATTTTAAAATAAAAAAACTCAGTTGGAGCAGCAGTCCCCGCTCAACCCAACTTCCCTCAATCAATGACTGATAACTACTAATCTGTCGGTGGCAATACCACAATGACAGCATCCCAATATCACTGGGAGGATCTAGGGTCAGTGATGAAAATATCACTATCGATAAAACATATTGATATTCCAGTTTTATAAAAATTTCGGAGATATTATTGCAATCCGTGGACATATCTAAAAATGTTGTGAAAATTATGGAACATTGCTTCAAAATATATATTTTAAGTAGCACAAACATTAAAAAGATACATAAATACACATGATATACATAAAATATATATATATATATATATCTTTTATCTTATATATCTTAATACCAATAGGAAGTGCTATGGTGATTGCAGACATAACCTAGTGATAATACTACATCCGATTTCACCTAAAAAGTCCTATGAGGTTAAAATATTGTTGGATGCCATTATGTTATGAGCAATATTGGTGCCATGACTTGTTATACTCTCTTAGCTTTTATATGTTGTCTTTCATTTGCTATTATTAAATCTATTTCTTTCATTTTTTATGCAAATTATACATGCTCAAAAAAAAAAAAAAAAAAAAAAAAAAAAAGCAATTGACAAAATCTGAAATTTCTGATATTTTCTCTTCGAAATGTCTCGATACTTTTATCATTTTTTTTAAATTGCATCAAGGTTTCTGGTATCGATATTTTTACTGATATTTTCCGACATTTTTGATGGAAAAGATTTTACACTTTAAAGATAGCGGTAAAAGATTTTACGTCTAAAAGATATTTTGGAGTCCCCCTAATAGGAAAATTTTGGTGGAAATTTCAGAAATATTGCGAATATTTACAACCATGTCTAGGGTAATGTCAAGGCGCGACTCTTCTGTAACGTCTTCATTAGCGATCCTGAAGTACATTTTTACTGTGAGGATAATTGAATTAGTAAAAGATCGCTCAAGAATGATGGTGTTAACATTAGCTTTTGAGCGGCCATTGGTCGTACTATTTGACGATGGCGATGCTAATATCATTGGGAAGGTCTATGAGAATGTTAGGCTCTTGGCAGATTAAAAGGGAACCTAATCCCACATTGATTTGGAAGCAATATGTAAGGGGCTCAAAACTTTTATTTTTATATGTCCTAACCAAAGCATGTCAAGTGTTAACACTCAGAAAAATTGATTTATGAAAAGATCACTCAAGAATGGCGGTGCCAATATTAGCTTTTGAGAAAATTGATAGTCATGTGATAACGATGTTTCATTGTTTATATGGACATGGAATATGCAGTCTTAAAATAAAAATGATAACAAAATTACATCTGTAATAACTAATATTCCAAAAATTATTCTATTTACTTCAATCAATTCTCCAAAAATAATTTTCAAAAATTATTCTACTCGTGCATAAATTTTACTCAAAATTTATCTAACAAAGCTAGCATGTATTTTTAGTATAAATTGCTTGTTTGATCTCTAATTTTTTTTTTTTTATAAAGTCGTGATCTTTTCCTCAATCATTTTTTGTCACTAAAATGTTCCTAAAATCTTTAAAATGATGCAAAATGGTCCTTTTTGTTAACAAACATTAAATGTTTAACACAAAATGTCACGTGAATTATTTGTGATTTACTATTTAAAAGTAATTAAGAAAACATATTTATTTGATTCAACTTCTATGTTTCAAATACGTGGTTTATTTCCATCAAATTTTTAACCTTATTAGTAAAAAGGACCATTTTACACCCCTTTAAAAGAGAGTATGGATCTTTTAACCGCCAAAAAAAAAAAAAAAAAAAGGACACTGAAGCGCAACTTCGTAAAAATTTAGGGATTAAACAACCAATTTATCCATATATTTGTTCAATCATGGAAGTACAACAAACATTGACAAAGCTCTTTGTTGTGACCATGCTGTCATCGGCAGAAGTGGAGGCAGAAAATGATTTCAGTAGGAATGCTAAATTAAATTAGAGATAATTTTTTCCCCCTAAAACAAGGATGTAATTAAACAATAAAAATAAATAAAAATAAAAAAACCTATACAATGTAACAATTGAATGTGGGTATAATAAATTTAATTTTTATATAGTGTAAATATGGCTCCGCCATCATCGGTATTTTTCTTGACCCGTGAAGACGGTTTTTTCCAGATTCAACATTTAGGTCAGATTATTCATGTTCTGCAAAAATTACTTGTGATATAACACTATGTGTCAAATAATTCTAAAGTCCGTCCACATGTAAGAAGTTTTTTCAGTCTTGAAAAAACAGTCCACATTGAGTGGTTCCCTTTGTCAAGAACTCACCCCTGAAACTAATTTCTTCCAGCGAAGTTGGAAATTATTACTGCATATTCAGGGAAGGCTAATTTCATACTCTATGTAGTTTTTAAGGAAGCTGTCGCGTACTTGTGTCAGTTGTCTTGCAGAATCTCACATAATTAATTGGTAAGACGTTGGTCTTTTTCATTAAATATTTGATTCTATGTCATCCTCGTCACGTTGGTAGGCGGTATATGAACAATCCATTTATTGAGAAATCAATATATTATACTGGAGTCATTTATTCCTTAAACTTATCTGGGTACATCAACTTCTATCCCTGTACCTTTATCTTTTGACACTTTTTTTTCTCATCATTACCCATGGTATTGAAAAGCGAACCGAAAATGAAGTAACCAAGGGAAAAAAGAAATAATCAAGTCAAAAACAAAATGAAATCAAATGACTAAAAGAGTAACATTTTTTATAAAGTTAAAAATTTAATCAGATATATATAATAATATAATATCTTATAATTATTTTTTCATTTAATTTATCAAAATTTTTTTTTTCAAATGTGCATAATACGTGCAGAGCACATCCTACCACTAGTCATTAAATAAAAATCCTGCTACCAATATCATAATTGTGTTGAATCTTTACCCTGCTCTTCTCCCTTCTTTCTATAGCATTGTTGAACCCCATGGAACCCAGGCCCCTTTTTCACAGAGCAATTTCATCGGGCTAATCGCAGCTTTTTCTTCATGGAGTCATTCAAGCATCTCACCACTTTTTTTTTTTTTTTTTTTTTGGTTGAAATTGGGGTAGGAAGATTTAAAATATGCATATTTTTACTGTTAGACTTTATCTGTAACTACTGACAAAGCTAATGAATATAACCAGGGGGTTTAAGCTGCCCTCAACTTTTCTTTTTCTGAAAAATAGTCCAAAATTATGCCTACAACCACTGAACAAGCCACTAAAGAAGGACACATACGTCGTTGGTTGAGGAGGTTTATAACCCAAAAAAAAAAAGAAAAAAAAAAAAGAACACTTGATACTAATAATAATAATAATAATAATAATAATAACCCATGATTACTCATTATATAATAATTAGGCCTCCTTAATAAAAAAAATTATGGCTTCGGTTACTGCTTGCAACCACCCCCTACGCATTATTGATCCCCCAGAGAATAGAACCAACTTATTATGTCACTTGAAAAAACTAATAGCATATCTTTTTAGATGTCATTCATCTATAAAGTCGAATACACATTTCTCTCTTGTGCGTTATTTAAATTTATTGATAATATTGTCGGATATTTTGATTGTGAATAAATGATTGTAATTACCTTTTATATTTGGAATATAATTTTCATTTTAAAAAAAGAGTTAGTAAAGTAAATGGAATTTAACCTTTCGTGATGCTGAATGGACAAATAAACTCCCTTGAAACAAACTTCATTTTGAGGAGACGCCCTTTTATATTTTATTATTTGAGCTTTTACTTGAAATAGTTTATTGTATTTTTTTAAAATTGAGTTGACGTTGGAAAAGTTGGATTTCACCGTTTAATTCTAAAGGGCTGTCAAGTGACCACATAATTTGTTGCTTACTATTTTTTTACACTAAAGAGGACAAATGATTTAATAAATTATATGAATTAACGATTTTCTATAGTTTCAAACGATGTTGATAATTAGTGGACAGAAAAAACAAATAAATGTGAAATGAAAGTAATAACAATATCAATGCAAATAATAATAATAATAATAATAATAATAAAATTTACATCTTACATTTACAACTACAAAAAGATATCCCACCGATATTATATTTTTTTTAGATTGTTATATATGTATTATAAACTGTCGGTTTTACATATTTTATTTTAATGTAATTTGAATAAGATTGATGTTAATATATACATATATATTTATATATATATTATTTGTAGAATATCTTATTGTAGAATGAGGGTTGTTTAGGAAGGTGATCGAGATAATTGAAAAAGATAAATAGATGATAAAAGACCAAACATTCTCAAACTTCTTTCAATGGTCAAGCTCTTTCAATATCAAATACTTTTGAACTTTAATTTCAAATCTTGACTTTTAAGAAGACTAGGAGAAGAGTCGAGAAAAAACATGTATCCTTCATATATCTTTCTTATTTGTAGCAACGCGTAACTACACATACATTCCATTTCTTAGATATATTGTGCAACCCAAATTTCAAACACTAATTTTTTTTTTTTTTTTTTTTTTTTTTGGGTTTTAAGAAAAGGTTAGTTGTCACCTGATACAAGCTAAAAAGGTTTTAACCTTTGTCACCTAATACAACCATTAGTGTCTATTGAGATCACATAGAGTATATAATAGATAAAATAATAATAATATAGTTATTTTTGAATTTTTTTAATAAAAATTTACTTAAATAATCATCTTTTTTTTCATCTATTGATTAATATAATACAAATTTTTTATTTTTATCAATATGACATAAATTTTAATTAATTTTAATTAATTTTTTATTATATTAATCTAATATTAATTTTTTTTATCATACTAATATAATTATCTCTAAATTTATATTATTTACGTGTCTATCTCTTAAAAAGAATCTTAGAACTTGTTTGATACTTTCACTCAAACTAAAATATTTCATCTCAATTTTTTTTTTTTTCAAAAAGTTTATCTTTTCCCAAATTTTTTTTTTATCTTTTTTAAAAATTCAAAAAAATTTATTATTAAAACTAAAATATTTCAATTTAAACTTATACATCAAACACCCTCTTAATCTTGGACCCTCCACGTAGCTATCAACCCAAGTCCTCAGCACGAGATCAATACCAAAGGACAGATTTTTTGTATGATATGACTCGAACGGCAAGAAGAGCATTCAAAATTAGTGAAAGCATACATGCCGAAAAGTTAATTTATTTAGGTGGAATTATTGTTTGATAGGTGTGAAAAAAGACAATATGAATAAAATATTTATTAACCTTTACATCAAATTTAATCAATTTTTTTAACCATCAAATCAAATCAAAATAAAAGGGGTTAAACAAATAATGATTAAATTTCCTATTTTTCAATAATTATGCATATGACACAGAAGTTTGGTATGATGCTTTGTCAGCTTACTAAATAAGGCCACGTATCTGATACTTAGATCTAGAAGAGTACTTTAGTTATAAAGTTGACCATTTAGAAAAGATGCTTTTAATTTTCTAATCTTAATTACAAAAAGTAATCATCATGATAAGCCTTTGCTCTTTTAAAATATTTATTTAATTAAGAGATCTAAATCTAAATATATAATAATAAACAAGAAAAAGCTGCGAATAAAACCAAAACATCCCACATTGCTATTTCCATGCCTTCTCAAAACAGAGAGGGTCCGATGAGACATTAAAATCTCCTCTTTATTCAAATGAAAAAACAAAACAAAATGAAGAGAGAAGAAAAAAAATAAAAACGACTATCTAATATTGCTTGTAAAATAATAGAAATGTTGTTCCCACTTGCCATTATTTTAAATATTAATATTATTATTATAGATATCTACAAAGTGCTCAAAGACTTTTCTTGGTTTTGTGGATCCCGGAAGGAAACAAACTAAACTCTCTTCTACCCACTGCTTCTGGCTCAGCTGTTGTAATATTATCTTACATGAAGAAAAATATATTGGGTGTTTTATATTATTTCTCTGGTATCGATATTTTTACTGATATTTCCCGATATTTTTTATGGAAAAGATTTTACACTTTAAAGATAGCGGTAAAAGATTTTACGTCTAAAAGATATTTTGGAGTTCCCCTAATAGGAAAATTTCGGTGGAAATTTTAGAAATATTGCGGATATTTGCAACCATGTCTAGGGTAATGTCAAGGCGCGACTCTTTTGTAAGGTCTTCATTAGCGTTCCTGAAGCACATTTTTACTGTGAGGATAACTTAATTAGTAAAAGATCGCTCCAGAATGATGGTGTTAACATTAGCTTTTGAGCGGCCGTTGGTCGTACTATCTGACGATGGCGATGCTAATATCATTGGGAAGGTCTATGAAAATGTTAGGCTCTTGGCAGATTAAAAGAGAACCTAATCCCACATTGATTTGGAAGCAATAGCAGCGGCATGTGAAGTAACTTTTATTTTTATATGTCCTAACCAAAGCACGTCAAGTGTTAACACTCAGAAAAATTGATTTATGAAAAGATCACTCAAGAATGGCGGTGCCAATATTAGCTTTTGAGAAAATTGATAGTCATGTCTTTTGAGAAAATTGATAGTCATGTCATCGTCCCTGGTAATAACGATGTTTTCATTGTTTATATGGACATGGAATATGCAGTCTTAAAATAAAAATGATAACAAAATTACATCTGTAATAACTAATACTCCAAAAATTATTCTATTTACTTCAATCAATTCTCCAAGAATAATTTTCAAAAATTATTCTACTCGTGCATAAATTTTACTCAAAATTTATCTAAGAAAGCTAGCATGTATTTTTAGTATAAATTGCTCGTTTGGTTTCTAATTTTTTTTTTTAATATAAAGTCGTGATCTTTTCCTCAATCATTTTTCATCACTAAAAGGTTCCTGAAATATTTAAAATGATACAAAATGGTCCTTTTTGTTAACAGACATTAAATGTTTAACACAAAATGTCACGAGAATTATGTGTGATTTACTATTTAAAAATAATTAAGAAAACATATTTATCTCATTCAACTTCTATGTTTCAAATACGTGGTTTATTTCCATCAAATTTTTAACCTTATTAGTAAAAAGGACCATTTTGCACCCCTTTAAAAGAGAGTATGGATCTTTTAACCGCCAAAAAAAAAAAAAACACTGAAGCGCAACTTCATAAAAATTTAGGGATTAAACAACCAATTTATCCATATATTTGTTCAATCATGGAAGTACAAACAAAGCTCTTTGTTGTGACCATGCTGTCATCGGCAGAAGTGGAGGCAGAAAATGATTTCAGTAGGAGCGCTAAATTAAATTAGAGATAATTTTTTTCCCCTAAAACAAGGATGTAATTAAACAATAAAAATAAATAAAAATAAAAAAACCTATACAATGTAACAATTGAATGTGGGTATAATAAAATAAAAATAAAAAAAAAAGTGGGTGTGGAACTGAATAATACTACATAGAAATTTTACAAAACTTCCATGACTAAAATTTAATTTTTATATAGTGTAAATATGGCTCCGCCATCATCGGTATTTTTCTTGACCCGTGAAGACGTTTTTTTCCAGATTCAACATTTAGGTCAGATTATTCATGTTCTTCAAAAATTACTTGTGATATAACACTATGTCAATGTGTCAAATAATTCTAAAGTCCGTCCACATTGTAAGAAGTTTTTCAGTCTTGAAAAAACAGTCCACATTGAGTGGTTCCCTTTGTCAAGAACTCACCCCTGAAACTAATTTCTTCCAGCGAAGTTGGAAATTATTACTGTATATTCAGGGAAGGCTAATTTCATACTCTATGTAGTTTTTAAGGAAGCTGTCGCGTACTTGTGTCAGTTGTCTTCAGAATCTCACATAATTAATTGGTAAGACGCTCGTCTTTTTCGTTAAATGTTTAGTTCCTAATCATTTTCATCACGTTGGTAGGCGGTATATGAACAATCCATTTATTGAGAAATCAATATATTATATTGGAGTCATTCATCCCTTAAAGTTATTTGGATACATCAACTTCTATCCTTGTACCTTTATCTTTTGACACTTTTTTTTCTCATCATTACCCATGGCATTGAAAAGCGAACCGAAAATGAAGTAACCAAGGGAAAAAAGAAATAATCAAGTCAAAAACAAAATGAAATCAAATGACTAAAAGAGTAACATTTTTTATAAAATTAAAAATTTAATCGGATATATATAATAATATAATATCTTATGATTATTTTTTCATTTAATTTATCAAATTTTTTTTTTTCAAATGTGCATAATACGTGCAGAGCACATCCTACCACTAGTCATTAAATAAAAATCCTGCTACCAATATCATAATTGTGTTGAATCTTTACCCTGCTCTTCTCCCTTCTTTCTATAGCATTGTTGAACCCCATGGAACCCAGGCCCCATTTTTTCACATAGCAATTTCATCGGGCTAATAGTAGCTTTTTCTTCATGGAGTCGTTCAAGCATCTCACCACTTTTTTTTTTTTTTTTTGTTGAAATTGGGGTAGGAAGATTTAAAATATGCATATTTTTACTGTTAGACTTTATCTGTACCTACTGACAAAGTTAATGAATATAACCAGGGGGTTTAAGCTGCCCTCAACTTTTCTTTTTCTGAAAAATAGTCCAAAATTATGCCTACAACCACTGAACAAGCCAATAAAGAAGGACACATACGTTGTTGGTTGAGGAGGTTTATAACCGAAAAAAAAAAAAAAAAAAGAACACTTGATACTAATAATAATAATAATAACCCATGATTACTCATTATATAATAATTAGGCCTCCTTAATAAAAAAAAATTATGGCTTCGGTTACTGCTTGCAGCCACCCCCTACGCATTATTGATCCCCCAGAGAATAGAAGCAACTTATTATGGGCATTTTTTATTATTAGTTTATTTTAAATTAAATTGTATTTTTTTCATCATAATTTTTATTTTTTTCAGAAAATTTTTTTTGTCTTTTCTGAAATTTTTTTTTTTGTCTTTTCTGAAAAATTACTATTGAAACTTAAAAATCTTAAACTAAACTCATTCATCAAATACCCCCTATGTCACTTGAAAAAACTAATAGCGTATCTTTTTAGATGTCATTCATCTGTAGAGTCGAATACACATTTCTCCCTTGTGCATTATTTAAATTTATTGATAATACTGTCGGATATTTTGACTGTGAATAAATGATTGTAATTACCTTTTATATTTGGAATATAATTTTCATTTTAAAAAAAGAGTTAGTAAAGTAAATGGAATTTAACCTTTCGTGATGCTGAATGGACAAATAAACTCCCTTGAAACAAACGTCATTTTGAGGAGACGCCCTTTTCTATTTTATTATTTGAGCTTTTGCTTGAAATAGTTTATTGTATTTTTTTAAATTGAGTTGACGTTGGTTGATTTCACCGTTTAATTCTAAGGGGCTTCAAGTGGCCACATAATTTGTTGCTTACTATTTTTTTACACGAAAAGGGTCAAATGATTTAATAAATTATATGAATTAACGATTTTCTATAGTTTCAAACGAGGTTGATAATTAGTGGACAGAAAAAACAAATAAATGTGAAATGAAAGTAATAACAATATCAATGCAAATAATAATAATAATAATAAAATTTACATCTTACATTTACAACTACAAAAAGATATCCCATCGATATTATATTTTTTTTAAATTATTATATATGTATTATAAACTGTCAGTTTTACATATTTTTATTTTAATGTAATTTTTTTTATTTTAATGTAATTTGAATAAGATTGATGTTATCTATATATATATATATATATATATATATACTATTTGTAGAATGAGGTTGTTTAGGAAGGTGATCGAGATAATTGAAAAAGATAGATTGATGGTAAAAGACCAAACATTCTCAAACTTCTTTCAATGGTCAAGCTCTTTTACATATTATTGTCAATATCAAATACTTTTGAACTTTAATTTCCAAATCTTGACTTTTAAGAAGACTAGGAGAAGAGTCGAGAAAAAACATGTATCCTTCATATACCTTTCTTATTTGTAGCTACACGTTACTACACATACATTCCATTTCTTAGATATATTGTGCAACAAAAATTTCAAACATAATTTTTTTTTTTAAAGGTTAGTTGTCACCTGATACAAACTAAAAAGGTTTTAACCTTTGTCACCTAATACAACCATTAGCGTCTATTGAGATCACATAGAGTATAAAATGGATAAAAGAATAATAATATTATTTTTGAAATTTTTTTATAAAAAATTATTTAATAACTATATTTTTTTTATTTATTAACCAACATGATATAGATTTTTCATTTTTAATCAATATAACATAAATTTTAATTAATTTTAATTTAATTTTATGTTATATTAATCTAATATTAATTTTTTTTATCATGTTAATATAATTATCTCTAAATTTATATTATTTATGTGTCTTCTCCTAAAAAGAATCTTAATCTTGGACCCTCAGTGGCTATCAACCCAAGTCCTCAGCACGAGATCTATACCAAAGGACAGATTTTTTTTGTATGATATGACTTGAACCGCAAGATGAGCATTCAAAAATAGTGAAGCATACATGCCGAAAAGTTAATTTATTTAGGTGGAATTATTGTTTGGTAGGTGTGAAAAAAGACAATATGAATAATATATTTATTAACCATTCCATCAAATTTAATCAATTTTTTTAACCATCAAATCAAATCAAATCAAAATCATAAGGGGTTAAACAAATAATGATTAAATTTCTTCTTTTTCAATAATTATGCATATGACACATTAAGGCCACGTATCTGATACTTAGATCTAGAAGAGTACTTGAGTTATAAAGTTGACCATTTAGAAAAGATGCTTTTAATTTTCTAATCTTAATTACAAAAAGTAATCATCATGATAAGCCTTTGCTCTTTTAAAATATTTATTTAATTAAGCGAATCCAAATCTAAATATATAATAAACAAGAAAAAGATGCGAATAAAACCAAAACATCCCACATTGCTATTTCCATGCCTTCTCAAAACAGAGAGGGTCCGATGAGACATTAAAATCTCCTCTTTATTCAAATGAAAAAACAAAACAAAAATGAAGAGAGAAGAAAAAAAAAAAAAAAAACGACTATCTAATATTGCTTGTAAAATAATAGAAATGTTGTTCCCACTTGCCATTATTTTAAATATTAATATTATTACTATAGATATCTACAAAGTGCTCAAAGACTTTTCTTGGTTTTGTGGATCCCGGAAGGAAACAAACTAAACTCTCTTCTACCCACTGCTTCTGGCTCAGCAGTTGTAATATTATCTTACATGAAGAAAAATATACTGGGTGTTTTATATTATTCTTCAGCTTCTACTGCTTTGCCTGAACAAAAAAAAAAAAAAAAACAAACTCGGGCTCAATACGTTTCTGACCGTTAAATCTGATCCAAATCATGTCAGACTAAAAAAGTATAGTTCAAAACAAACAAAAAAATAATTAGATGTAAACAAAGGAGCTTTTGGCATAAAAAGGGCACAAACCAAAGCATATTCCATGTGATTATATTATTAGGCGGTTGTTGTCATTCTATGTGGGACCTACTTTTGTGTTTCTTACCTTCTATTCTAAGAAGAGGAAAATTGGAATTGAGAGTGCAATTTTTGAAACAAAAAAAGTAGGTGGGTTTTCAAAGTTCATTTTAGATCACCTAACACCAAAAGCGATCAAAATCTGTCCAAATTCGTAGGCCAAGAATTACCCTTTACGCAAAACAACTCACCCTTCCTAACCCCCCTTTACCAACCCGAAAATCGCCATCTAATCTTAGCTTAAGAAAAGCTCTAACGGTTTCGAGACATGTCTAAGTAATTGGGGAATTTTGTAGTCAGGTATGAAAAAATACTCTAATGCTAGGACGGTCGGATATGTTGATTCTGAACCATCTCACTGATGGTTTTTTTTTTTTGTTTCTCATATCCTACCACAGAATTCTTCGAAAAAATTGTCATACAAAACAGTTGGAATGGATACCACGCGGTGGTCCCCGGGTACGCTACATTTCATTTCTACTCGATGACTGAAACTAATGTGAAGAAATAGCAAAACTCCCTCTTAAGGTTGCAGAGCTATACTACTATGTTGTGCTCGTGATATATAAAACCAATCCATGAAGAGTAAGACATCAAAAGGCAGAGGCGAAGCGATTTCAGTATTTTTTTTGTCAGCTTTTCAGATACAAACAATAGCCATCAGATATAAGAAATGCAGGCAAATAGATTTTTGGCTATATCTACGGTTTTGTCAGCCAATTTGCACAAAAGAAACATCTAAAGGGTCATGGGGCATAATGGCCTTTTCATAGGGAGGTGAAAAGAACAAATCGGGTTGAATTCATAGAGAGAACCGAGGAAATTACCTGGGAATATAAGAAGGTACCGAAGATTGCAATGGCTGCGCCAAGAGCGTTGATGGGCTGGACTGGCGTTTGGAAGATGATGATGGAAGAGACAATGACCGAGATCCGTTTCATGGTGTTGCCAACGCTGAATGTCAATGGAGATATCTCGTCCAGAGACATGTACGAAACCTGATTATACAGGTGATAGAACACACTTTGCGCGGCCATCCACCTATATTAAATACAAAGGGCCAGGGAAAACAAAAATGTCTTAGTTACAATATTTAAAACGAAAACACTTTCGGCAAGTATTGAAAAATATACTTTCTTCAATGACATATTCAAGCAACGTAACAGGACCTCACACATATGAAAATAATAAAGCTTCGAGTTTTTAGAGAAGAGTGAACTTCGATTATGAAAATACGCTATCAAATTGATAAATTGGAGTTATGAAAGAAAACAATACAGAGATATCGGTTTGCATAGTTTTACCAAAGCAATTGTGGTCCAATTTGAGAAGCGGCCTTTTCCCATCCAGCAGCCCACATCTGTGGTCCTTCGACCGCAATGGCGAAGGGCGTGAGAATTATGAGAGACAAAATAGATAGACAGGCATAGTAGTTCATTCCACTGACAGACTTCCCCTTCATGCCCTTCTTCGAGAATATGTTCCGGAAGACGAACGCCAAGTTTGATATCATCGCACCCATAAACCCTGATGAAACACACGGTCAAAAACGCCCAAATTAAGCTTTCCAAAACCTCAATGCCAAAAACAATAAAACTCTCATTTAAAGCCCAAATCCCACCAACCAGCTCACTATTCATTACTCAAAACTTGCATATCATTCTTTATTTGACATAAATACACTGGTTGCCCAAATTGAAATCGAGTTATTTTATCGGGAAAGCGAAAAGTGGTTACCAATCATGTTGAAGTTGAGCTCAGTCAAGGCAGCGAGAGAGCAACCGCCGATGATCGGAATGAGGGACAAGTAAACCGGGACGGGGAAGGTCTCGCCAAGCAAGAACCTGGAAACCAAAACACTAAAAGCCGGCTCTCCGCTCTTGATAATGTGAGTGAACGACACCGCAACCTTCGACATACTCACAGTGGCAGCCACATGCCCGATTGTATGCGCCACAGCCACCTACCAAACAAACAAACAAACAAATTAAAATCTGAATTTTATCATTCTTGATTCTAACATTTGCTTAGTTGACCAGTTCTTTGTTTCACAATTACATGAACCATAAAAAAACACAAAATAAAGACACTTTTCACTACAACCAAACAAAATGGGCAATTTTCTCAATTTTTTCACACTACAAAACACCCAAAAAAGTAAAAATAGTGAATAAAACAAAATCATCACAAAAATTTCAGGCACAATAAAATTGAATTAACAATCCTGAATCTCAAATATAGCTCCCAAATTTGAGACAATTTGCTTAGTTGACTAGTCCTTTCTTTAACAAATTATGAGCCATAAAAACCCAGAACAAGAACAAGACATTTTACTGCAACAAAACAAAACGGAAAATTGGCATTTTTCTCAGGTGTTTTTTTATTTTTTTGTTTTTGTAAATTTTTCTCTCAGACCCAGAAAAACCCAAAACCCAGAAATCACTTTCCATCATTTTCCTCAACTTTTTAACAAACCCCACCAGATAACTGTTATTTTCCCGGCAAACCCCCCAGATCAGAACTTACAGGGAACAGGGCCTTCCAGAACTCGAGATCAGTCTTCGGCGGCTCAGCTATCCTGACCGCCCAGGAGACGAACATGATGAGGGACCCACAAGCGAGCGAGAGAGTCGAGGTCAGCCATGGGAAAGGGTAAGCGTTCAGGACCTTCTTGTTGTAGATGTTGAACACCACGTTTAGGGCCCACCACATCGCGAAGTAGATTCCGATCTTCACCTTCTTCGCCGTCTCTGATGGCACCACCGCCGCCGCACCGGGATTCGGGATTTCGACGCCGGACGACTCGATCGGCTTCGATCTGTCGGCGCCGTAGGCCTCGCATTTGATCGAACTCCTCCTCGGAGAATACGAGGTTGTCGTGATCGCCGAGACATGCAACGGCTTTTCGACGGAGATTGTCCGCCTACGGAGAGAGGGGAGGGAGAGGAGGGATTTCGGCGCCGGAGAAACCGGCTTCGGCCGCCGGAGAATGATGTCGGACGGTGAGAATTGCCTCACTGAGCAAATCATCGTGTGAAGAAGATGAAGAAAAAAAGTTTATTTTTTTTTTTATGAAAAAGAAAAGAAAATCTTGATCTTTAGTGGTAAAGAAATGGAAAATTTCTTTTTTTCTTTTCTGGGCTTTCTGTGGAAGACACAAAAAACCCAAAACAATTTATAGGGATCAAAGAAAGAGAGATCAGTGCTTGTATTATATATATATATATATATATGTATATATAATACTTGAATTACCTCAACAACTTAGACCCAACAAGAAAAGGTTTTTTTTCGTGGAAATAAGAAATATGGTATTCAGAAGGCAGTGTGGTGATCTGAGCAGGTCTGAGACAGAAAAATAGTGGCAATAAAAGGGGAGAGAGAGAGAGAGAGGAGAGAGAGAGAAATGAATACAAATTGGTATGCGATTTGTTTTTAGGGGAAAAAGAAAGAAAAGAAAAAAAGAATGAGGAAAAACTTGTGACAGGGTTGGTGTGGGGTTGAGACTAGAGAGAGAAAGACAGACAGAGGAGAGAGAGAGGACTTTGAAAGTTTCTCTCTCTCGGAGGCTAGAAAGTTTTTTTTTTTTTTCCCTCTGAAATCTCAGTCGAGAACCGTGTTGTTGTTGTTGTGCGTCATGTGAGGTGGTATTTATTTATTTTTTTATTTATTTTTTTTTACTACTTAAAAAAGTATGGAAAATTAGACTGAAACTTTTTTTATTACCTAATTTAGTCGCCTAATTTAATAAAAAACTGAATTTTTTTTATTCAATGAAATAATGATTATAATTTTTTTCGATTTGATTATTGGGTAAGTTATGATAATCAATATGAGATCGATCATAATTAATTAATTATTGATTATAATCAATCATCAATCAATAATTAAATTAAAAATAGATTATTTACATTATGTTCAATTAATGATAAATTATAATTAATTATTAATTTATTAAATTATTAATATTATATAATTAATCATTTAAAAGAATTTAATTGATTATTTAGAAAAAATAGACACTTTACTTAATTTTTAAAAATTCTAATATTTGTTAAAAATTTCTTAAAAAAGAGTTTTCTTAAATCTCAAAAAGTATTTGATCAACTTTCCCTTTAGCTGTCATAAAAGTTTCCCTTTTGCTCATTTATTACCAAAAAAAAAACCCTTTAATTGTCTTTTAGAACTTCTTTTCCTTCTTTACTTTTTACTTGGGGATTAATCACATTATGTTCTAGTTACATGACGGATCGCTAATAATTAATTTAATGATTAAAAATTAGTTTCTATAGATGATGAAAAGTTAGATGTTTTTTAGTATAAATTCCATAATCTTACTTATATCTTTATTATCAGGTCCTTAGAATAATGATTAGAATTGGAATTTTAATGGGTTAAAATTGAAATATAAATTAGAAATGAACCGTGATATTAAAAAATAATACAAAAATATAAAATATGTTCCAAAAAAATGTAAATAGGAATCTTGTTTCGTTTCTCTCATTATTTTATGTGATTTTTTTTTTTAAAAAATCATATAATATCTATCTGAATAAGAAAATTATATACTTTTAAAGTTTGGATTTTTTTGAAACATGGAAGAGAGCGAAAGTGAGATACAAGTTTAGGAGTCTTGAAGTTGAGTGATAAAGTTCTGTTTAAAAACGTTGTTTGAAACGGCCCCTAAATTTTATAAACTCATATTTATCTTTTAGATGTTAAATTATTCTCATTTGACCTTTTTATTATAATTTTTTAAAAGTTATAGAAGAAGATCACTTGATTGCACTTCTTTTTTCCTCATTCTTCTAATGCACTAGTTGAAGGCACGTGCCATGCATATGCTTAATCAATTAGTTAAATATAAAATTAACTATGAGGTATAATGAGAAAAAAAAAATTGCTCAGAGAACATTGAGGAGAAAAAATTTAAGTAATAAGAAATTGGAGAGAAGTAAGCGAATTATATAGAAATTAATTGGGTAGTATTATGAGAAAATAGTAGCTGAGATGGTCACACAAAAAAAAGTTTGAGTAATGATATATTTAAAAAAATTATTTTAGTATGGGCAAAAAAAATTAATAAATAAAAATTTAAAACGATGAAAGAAAGCATAAAGAAAAGAGATCAACACGTTGATAAAAGTGACAAACAATTTAAAAGAGTGCAAAGATTAAAATATAAATATATATGTATATCAAATATAATGAAAAAATAATAATTGAGAATCTGATATGATCATTAAAAAAAACACATACACAAAAGTATGCAGAGATAATATTTTTGAATGAAGTAATGGAGAAAAAAATTTAGCAATTCAAGAAAAGGAAAGAAAAGGGAAAGAATGAAGATAATTAAAAAAGAAAAAGAAAAAAAAAAGAGGGAATAACATGTGTCAAAAGAATGAAAAAACATTGGCTCTTTTATAGATTATAGATATAGTTATTATTATTATTATTAAGAAGATTACAAAAACAGATAAAAAAGTACTACTTGACTTCTTAATCCAGTCTTTTTTTTTTTTTTTTTTTGGTTACTGATCTTAACCAAAATTTTACTAAAAAGAATTAAATTGGACAACTTCAAAACTTAAAAGATAAATTGAGTTTTTAAAGTTTAACGGAAAATTAAGAGTGGGATGAGTGAGAATAATCATAACTATTATTATTAAAAATAAATAAAAAGATTATTTTTACCTATGCTTAAGAGTTTTAAGGTAATTGTCACTTTCTCCCTTGAATTCCATTGAATTCCTTTGGTAAAAATTTCGGTTACAATCCGGCATAAAAATAGCATAATTAATATTATTAAGTCCATTCTATTAAGATTTTTGTTAAAAATAAACGGAAAGAAATCAAATGATTACATTTAACTCATTTTTTTTTTCCATCCGTCTTTAGTTGAAATTTTGACTAAAAAAAAGGTAAAGTATGATTATTAGATTAGGAGATGAAATTTGAGTTTTAAAGTATCAGATGATAAAGTCGGAATGACGTTAAAATCGTTAAAATCATGTAGATAGACGTGAATAATCCAAAATAAAAATAAAACCAACAAGAGAGTACTATGACTATAACAAAATTACTATCTATGCAGGCTCTTGTGTTTGTGTTTCTAAGAAAAGTTGGCCTTGTGGGCGGTTGCTGATTCTTTTATGCTTCTTTGGACCAGTCACCTCTTGCCTCCGCCGCCTTAAAAATAAAAAAATTAATAAAAATGATAAAATAATAATAAAAAAAAATCTTGCCACTTCAACCACAAAACAAACATATGCAAACTTATACCAAAGGAATGCTTAATATTGAAGCTTTATTTTTTTTATATATTTTAATTTCTTCTTTCTTTCTTCCTGAAGTTCATTATTGATAAGAATAATGTACAAAAAAATTTCTTACCAGCTAATTAGTATCTAAATTTCTTGTTTTAAGAACATAAACAAGACATATATAATATTGAACCAGAGACTAAAAAGCTTTGTTCGAATCCTATTTTTTATTTATTTATTTGGTTGAATAAAAAGCTTTACAATTTGACTGATTTACTACTATACAAATGTCAAACAGAAGTTTTTTAGTATGCTCCGCCACCAAATTAAAATTTATTGTTTTATTTATTTGGATATAAAACATGTTTGACAAAACTTTTTAAAAGTTCTTTTCAATTTTTTGATCCAAAAACTACTTATAAAATGTTTGATTAATCTGTTAGATAATTTTCATTATCTAGAAAGAGTTTTCTGTTAAATTCAAAAAATATGACTTTATGATGACTTTATGAAGAAAGTTATGTTGAATAGATTTTAAAACTTGTTAAATTAGATGTTATAAACTTTATTTTAACATTGTTATCAAGTATCAAAAAACTTCAAAATTATTTTAATTTAAGCTATTTTAAAAATATGATTTTTAAATACTTACTAAAAAATCGTAATTTTTACTTTTTTTTGTCCTACTGATTAAAAGTAAAAATAAAACTCTCTCAAACGATTCTTTAATACATTTATATAATCTATTTTCAGTTTTACTACTTCCAAAAGAAAGAATATTACGTGGAGCATTTAAGCACCGTGAAACATCAAGCATCATTCGAAGGATTTTTTTTTTTTTTTTTGCTGAATGAATTATGATATTAGTTGGTATTTATTTATATATATATATATATATATATATATATATTGGGTGAATTAGTTGGTAAGTTGACAGCCATGACAAGACTCCATTTCTCTAATATCAAGCCAAAAAGAAATAATGATGTCCTCTTAATAATTTAGGAATAGCAGAACTAAAGAACGTAACGATCTTACAGAAATTTGATATCCAAATTAAGATGAAAGTAAATTTCTTTTATGTTTTAGTCCTTATTAAAAAAAACTATCATTATTAACTTTACATAATAATAAAAGACGGATTATTGGCAAAACAAAATAAAAGTTTAGAGGAATGAGATGTGAAAAATCAAAATAAAAACTAATATAAAACAAGATATGTAATTTGGGGGCTATTTCATAAAATTAACCCTAGTTATTAAGAAGAAAGAAGCATATTTTGAATAAAAAAATTTTAATTTATTTTTTCGTAAAAAAAAGATATACTAATTTTTTATTGAAAAATAATTTATTATTCTTGTATGTCTATTGGGATGCAAAATATTGGATCTCGAAACAGGCCCAAACTCCAAAGATTGAACTTCTACCTGAAAAAAAAAAAAAAAAAAAAAAACTCTAAAGATTGAACCAAGGCCTTGTATGTGATCGGACCAATTTATTTATTTATTTTTTTTTAAAGAGTCCTCTAATACTCTATCTATTTGGGAGTGATTAGGATGGTAATATTTGAATATAAACATTTAAACAAGAAAATATTTAAATTGTCATCCAAATAGACGTTTAGATGTTCACATTTAATATAATTTGTTTTAACAGAAACGTTTGAATTTACATACATAATGTTAAAATGAATATCCAAATACTTCATTTTAGATATTCAAAATCTGAACATACATTTGAATAGGTCTTTCAAATGGATGCCAATTTAAAGCAAATGGTTGCTCCGGGATAAATATTTTGTAAACTGTGAAAAAAAAAATATTTATTACTAGGACATGATCTTCGACTATCAAATTTTTTTTAAGTTATTAAATTGTCATATCTGTATTTAGAGAAAAAAACATCTTCCTACTTTCTCATTTTCCTTACCTAAATGATGTAACACTCCCTCTTTATTATTATTATTTTTCCTTCCCACCAAACATATCCTAAGTTTTTTGTCTTGTATGCTTTAACCTTACGGATTTTTCAACATATAACATTAGATGTGAAAGTATGAATGCTTATTTACCCTAAAAAAATGAAAGAAAGAAAGAAAAAAAAAAAAAAAAGATAAAAGTATATTCCCTTGTATTGTAATCGCATAGTAATTTCAGAAATATCAAAAGTCATTTAAAAGTATCGAGAAGACAAAAACTTGGCCGTGCGACAGTGACGTGGAAAACCGTCCGAAGTTGATTTCTTCCTCGAACAAGAAAAAAAATTGTATCTTTGAACACGTAATATATATCAACATAATTTCAAATATATATATATATATGTGTGTATATATATAAATCAACATAAAAGAGCATAGCTTGATGAGGAAAATTCTAGATAGTACATGTTTGATTGGCCCCACAGGTATGGCATGACTTATTAGTCATTAGATTAATTGTTTAACGGTCATAATTATGAATATCCATCCCAACTTATCGTGCTAGTTGGACCGTAGACTGTTTTAGGGGAATATATATAAAGATAATCAACCTTTTGAAGATAACATGAGAAAAATATTAAACTATTAAAAATAAAATTAATAAAAAGAAAAGTTTACTGATGCAACGGAAATTCTAACTTGATCATGAGTGGCTCTGTCTACATTGTAAATCGTGAAACCAGAAGAGGAGGAAGAAGAACATTGACAACCTCGTTATAAACGACATAAAATAAAACGACAACAACATCAAAACTACAAAGAAGGATGACAAGTTGGCAACTTAAAAAAAAAAAAGGACCTGAACAAGGAAACGACAATAAGTTTACTAATGTAGAAAACGACAACAGAAAAACTTGAGAAGCGCAAAACGTAAAAACAGCTGGAACATAAAAACGACAACTTTTTGGAAATTAAAACTAACTTTTTTTTGAACCCCCCCAAAAAAAAAAAAAAAAAAAAAAAAGAAGAAAGAAAGAAGAAAAACTGTCACAAGGATACGACAATTTTGAGAAATGACTATCAAAGAATGCCAATAACTTTCAAAACGACAGTAACTTCAGAATATGGCTCATGCACTAATAATCTCAAAGCATAAAAACGACTAAAATTTCAACATGCAACACAAAAAATTATTTCCAAAGTCGAGGCCTTTGGAGCAATATGCCTCTTGAACTTTAAAAGAAATATTCAAGTCCAATAACAAAAATATTTCTTTCGTCTAAATTCTTTGTCGCCAGGAGCAATATTATTACAGTTTTAAAATTGAGAGAGAAAGGATGAAAACATTTTGAAGTACATGGTGTTAAATCTTTTAAAATCCAAAAATTGAGGGGTAATTTTTTAATTATTCTAAAAAATTACAAAAGAAGAACACAGAAACAACATCGAGAGGAAAAGCAACCGTACAAAAGTGGACAAAAGGAAAAGAGTAAGAAAACGACAACACACTTTGTAAAAGACGATAACAATAACAATAATAATAATAAAAACAATATTAAATCAATGAAAAAATGTTAAAGGTGACAACAATTAAGGAAACGAAAAATACCAATATTCTTAAAGTAGCCGCATCTGAAAAAAAAAGAAAAGAAGAAGAAGAAGAACAACAATACAAAAACAAAAGAAACCACTCCTCAAATTTCAAGAAACAACAAAAAAAAAAAAAAAAAAAAAAAAAAAAAAAAAAGCACAGCAAAACGACGTAAATTCGATAAAGCAACAGCAACAAGTTGACAACCCAGACAAGCACTTGCATGTCAGTAAACGACCAAAAAAGACTGCAAAGTCAAAAAAACGACATAAATTTGAAAAGACGACAAATAATTAACGAAACGATCACAAAAATCTCAATAAAAAACGGCATCATTTTCAAACAGAAAAAAAACGACGACAAAAAATACAAAACGACAGCAACCTGGAATTAGAGCCTCAGAGGGAGGTAAAATTCGAACGTCCTTCTTGTGTTAAAGAATTCTATAGATTTATTATTAGTTTTGCTTTTTTTTTTTTTTTTTTTCCAGTAAATAAATTTATGGTTATTTGCGTTGTTGTCATTTGCCTCATCAATTTATTGTGATTAATAAATTGGACATCACTAAAGGTAAAATTTTTGACAATCGAAATCTTAAAACTTGAAGTTTAAAGAAAAACCATAACAACTGATAAATATTGGGTATTATATAAGTTTTTTTGGTAAATAAATTTTGGGTTATTTGTGTTGTTGCCTCAACAACTTATTGTGATTGATAAATTTGACCTCATGAATAAAAATTTTGACCATCTACCACATAAATTTCAAGTTCAAAAAAAAAATTAATACAATTGATAACGGTTGTTAAAATTTTAAAACGGAATCTAATATCTGTATGCATATGAGCACGTGAGTTTTGAAGGTTGAAAGTGCAATGAAAGAATTTTAACTTTATGTTAAAATAAAATAACCATGTCTTCGCTTGCGTTTGATAAGCTAGTTGGAGATGAAAATTTTAAGTTAGATTTGGTTGATTTTTCAAAAACTAGTTAAAAATTTTGTTAACTTTTCAAAAAAATACATAGAATAATATGAAAAAATATAATTTAGTTGGAGTTAAACTCAAACGCCAAACAAAACATTAGTTTTTTACATTTGAAAGTTGAAACCTATACTTTGAAATTACAATTAACCATAAAACTAAATATCATCCCCACCCCCCGGGACGCCAACGGCAACACCGTTGAAGCAAAAAAGGCCGACAAAAATTCTAATGTATTGAGATTTGAGACGGAGAGAGAGACGCGAGAGAGAGAGAGAGAGAGGGGGGGGGGGGGGGGGGGGGGGGGGGGGGGGGAGGGGAAGAAAAGAAAATAAAGAAGAGAGAGATAGTAGCAATCTTTCAAACTTAAGTTTGCACCCACTATTAAAGGCTCACATGCATTGCACATGGTAGTTTATCGTATTTACATGTATAGTTTAACGTAATTCGACATTGAACTCTATCATAATATCAATTCATCTCTAAGTTATGTACTTCATACGTCAAGAAAATATTATTTATTAGAGGGGAAAAAAAATTCCTAAAACCTCCCCTTTGAAGTTGGTATGTGGCATGATTTTCTCTAAAAACCTCTATAAAAGTCCACTTAAAAAAGCAAAAAATAAAAAGAAAACCTCTATAAAAGTGTGGCCAACCTTCACAAACTCACTGAGATCATGCAACACACCAAAATGGCTAAATTTCAATTTCGTGAAATTCCTTCTCTATCAACAGTATCTCTTGTTCTTCACTTGACATTATTATTATTATACTTACTAAAAGAATGCAAAGTAACTTCCCTTGCACAGTAGAATTACGTTTTTACCCCTCTAACTATGGTTGCTAATTTGTATACCTGCAGTATTTTTACTTTTTTGCCCCCCAAACCCTAATTTTGTTTTCTCTCATCATACGTTTTCTTTGTCTTTTTCTCTTTCTCTTTCTACCTTTTTTCCCTCCCTCTCTCTCTTCTCCGCACGTCTCTCTCTCTCTCTCTTTGCCTACAGTGTTTTGTTTTTCTCTTCTTCACCTGTCTGTCTGTCTGTCTCTCTCTTTACATTTTTTTGGGCTTTTTTTTTTTAATAGTATGACAGTTACAAAACTAATATCACGTAAAAATGATATAGAAAATAAAATAATTTTTTTAACTGTTTACTAATAGATACTTTATGCATAACAATAACATAAAATATATCCATAAATAAATAAATTTATAAAAATTAAATTGTATATAAATTTAATATATGTTTATATGTTTCCATAAAATTTCGAAAATTTTTGACTTCAATTATACAATATATGTAATATAATAAAATAAGGGAAAAAATGTAAATATTGAAATAGTATATATAAATTGGAAAAAAAAAATTGAATTGAAATTTAAACGATTTATAATATAAAAATATAGATTCAGTAAATATATTTCATAATATGATACTTAAAAAAATAAAAATTGAATAAAAATAACAATAAAATAAAAAACCATAAAATTTTCCTACTTAGCAATATTTTATTTTTGACTTAAATAAAAATTGAATAAAAATGACAATAAAATAAAAAAGCATAAAATTTTCCTACTTAGCAATATTTTATTTCTAAGTGTAAAATAAATCGTATATAAAATTTTGTTTTATTTTAGTCTGCATTTTATATGTTTTGTATATTTAATCATAAAGCAGAAATTTAGAGAAAAAATATAAAATATAAACATGATTAAATATTCAAAAAAAATTTATAAAGTAAAGTATATAATTCATATTAATAAATATTCAAATCATATTAAATTTATATAACAAAAATATTCAAATAACAGGATATAAAACAACATCCTTTATCAACAGAAATTCAAACATCTTCTGCTGAGCCATCTAGAAAACGAAAAGAATCAAAGTATATTTATCTTTTATATATACTTACATATTATATAATTATACAACTTTCAATTTTATTCTAAACATAAATTAATTACTTTTCTTCTCATGACAGATCCGAGGAAAAATGAAAGAAGATTAAACACGGTTGAAGATATTTTCAATGCAAAATATTTGTTTTCCAACAACTCTGTTTATAACATATATCTATATATGTTTGCCTGTATATATAAACCAAACACTTTTTTGAATATAAACTTCAATGTAAATATTATGATATTATAATAATAAATACTAAACAAATATATTGTTAATAATTATATTATTTACTTAAGTAACTACTTTTATTTTATTATATTCAATTTTTTTTCCTGCATCCCTGTGCGTAGCACGGGCATTAAACTCGTTTCTACTATAACAATCTTCCAAACATATAATTGCCATTTCTCTAATTCCTCGAAACCAATTGGGTTAGGGTTCAGCCTAAAACTCATCCCAAGAGACTCCCCCGAATCGCCGTTGTACCCGGGAAACCTCATGCAAATCCTACGAGTGGAAAGGCTTGTCTACTTCAGCAGAGCCAGAGAGCAGTATCTTAAATACTCAATTTCATCATCCGTGAGCAAAATTAGAAATAATGGCTCATCGGGTTTAGAGTTAGAACTCGAAAAGGATTCGAATGAGTTTGTTGTTGCCTTTCGGGTTCCACTACGTCGTTGAGACAATCCTCGGGACTCCATTGAATGTCCAGTTCCTCCTCATGGACACCGGCGCGCGGCGGTCTCGTTTGGACGCAGTGCATGCCTTGCATAAGGTGTTACACACAGACCAATTCCCGCTACGATTCTGGAGCTTCTACTAGTTACCGGAAGCTTCCTTGTAGTCACTTCCTTTGTCATGGTAAGGCGATCACACACACACACACACACACACATATATATATATGTATCTTGCTCGTCATTATGATAATATGCATATGATCATCACTAGAGATCATGATCACTTCTGAGTATAGATATGTAGATGCATATATATTGCGAAAACTAAGCTTGCGTTTGGTTTACCGACTGGAGATGAAATTTTTAAGTTGGAGTTGGTTGACATTTTTAAAACTAGTTATAAATTTTATTAACTTTTCAAAAAAAGACAAAAATTGGTATGAAAAAGTGCAGTTTAGTTGGAGTTAAACTTAAATACCAAACAAATCTAAAAGTGGTGATGTTTGTTAAATTTTATTTTATTTTATTTTATTTTATTTTTTTAAGGGAATTCGGTTATAATCCGTTGTTTAGCTGGTTTTGCTTGTTTCCAATTAGTTGATTTCTAATGATTTGATTCGGTTTCTTTGTTCAAATTAACTATTTGTAAAGGCTAACTTGCTTGTGAATAAGATCATGTTTCTCATTATTAAAAAAAAAAAAATTAGTTGAAAGATAAACGCACATGAAAAATCTATGTTCTCCAACTAAAAGATTATCAATCTTAATATATGTTATTTTTCTATCCCTTAAATTCTGGCCATTACATTTTTTTAAATTCTTGGAGTATGGAATCTTACTTGTAGGTGGGATCCACATTTTATTACTGTTTAGTGTTGAACAATATTGATATCCTTTAGTAATATTATTCTATTTTATTTACAAATATCTTTAATTTATATATGAAAAAGATACATCCTGTTTCTAGTGGTTAGATATAATATTCTTTTTTTTTTTTTTGGGCGAAAGTTTGATATAATTTTTCTATGAATTTAGAACTAATATATAGGATGAAGCATGTTTAGCGTGTTTAAACTAAGTGTGAGGGAAAAAAAAAAAGTAATTAATTGAGGTTCACATAATTGGCCATTTATTTATATATATTGAAATAAATTTTTGAATCTGGAACTTGACAAGGTCCTAAAAAACAATATCAATGCATCAACAACGAGTGTGTCTACAACGTCAGATATGGTGGCAACAATGGTCCCACAAAAGGCATTGCCTCTGTGGTGACCTTCCGGTTTGTGTTGAACGATGATACTATTCAAGATATCGATGGCATAGTCTTCGGTTGCTCAAACGACAACATGAATTTTGAGTTCGAAGGCACCTCAATCTCGGGGATCATGGGTCTGATTTGGTCTCCTGATTCGCTTATGACACAAGTAGCCGACTTCATACAAAATAGATTCTCTTATTGCGTCGTGCCTTACGACAAAGGATGGGCTCGGCCAAGTTTGCTCACTTTTGGAAGTGTTATTCCCACCACATTAGGTAATGTTCAAACCACTAGGTTTGCTGTGCCTTCTACAAACAACTACTACTTTTACCTCAATTTGTTGGACATAAGTATTGGTCGGGACAAACTAGGGTTTCCGTCCGATACATTCAAGCTCAACCAAGACGGCACTTGAGGTGTATTTATAGACTCGGGGGTGGTGACATCTTTTATCAACAAGCAAGATTTGCTCAATGGAAGGAATCCCTATAAGGAAGAGATTGGGGTGTTTCAAAAGTTTAATGATTCTTTAAATTTGATCAGGAGAACGGAGAATGTGCTACGAGGGCTTGAGTTGTGCTGTGAAATGCCCGCCGGGGATTTTATTCGTTTCGCTACAATGACATACCATTTTGATGGGGCTGATTAACAGTGTTCATGGGAAATATGTGAACAATGTTGACAATGAAGATGGCTATTTTTGTGTGGTTTTGATGGGTGGAAGTGGGATTTCAATACTAGGAGCTTTTCATCAATAGAATAAAAGGATTATTTATGATGGTAATGTTTATGCACTGCAGTTTACTGATGAGAATTGTAATTGATCTTCTAGATAATGTATCCTCTTTTATGCTAAATCATGATAAGTTCATATATATATATATATATATGTATATAGGGAAGTTCTAAAATGGTTAGTAAACTTTGCATTGAAAGAATTCTGATTCTGATTTTTTTTGTTTTTGTTTTTTGTTTTTTTTAGGAATTGGGATGGGAGATTCGAACTCTTCATCTTATAATAAAATCAGGTGTGAAATTACCACTAAGTTATGTTTACAATCACAAAAGAATGTTGATTTGTGGACATGTTAAGGGGAGAAAAGAGTTCTAAACTTCAACACTTCTACGCCCTTTTGGCAATAAGCTACTAAGTTTGGAAAGTACCTAAATTTCCTATGATTTTTTTTTGTTGCAAAATATTACATTTGCCCTCAAGTTTTTAAAAATGGGGAAAAAATATCTTTAAGAACTTTGAAAGAGTTAAAGAATCCTTTATCTATAATTTTCAAACTATATAAAACAAAACAAAAAATCTCTCATAAGGTCTTTTTTTTTTTTTTTTTTACTTTCTTCGTCATTCGGAGAATTTTGGTTTTGAATCACGTCGACCTCTCCACCAAAAAGCTCACCGGCGACGTTACGAAGGCAATGTCCAGTTATGATCAGCTCGACTTCCTCTTGATATTTACTATTAACCACTTTAAAGAAATTCCAAGCTTCCTCAACAGAGAATTTGTATTTCCTCTCCCTTGTCAACAATGGCTTTCACAATGAAATTTTGTTGACCCCGTTCGATTCACGTGTCCAACCTTGTTGAGCTCGATTTTTATATAGTTAAAATTTTAAATTTATTGATAGTAATTTTGGTATTTTAAATTTTTTTGAGTGGTCAAATGCATAGTATTTTGTAAATTCTACATATTGCTTGACTTCATGGACATAAGGGTTTTTTTCATTTCAATTGAATTTCGAATCACATAAATATTTTTTTGGATGTTTAGAGGGGAAAAAAAAAAAAAAAACCAGGGGTAAGTTTGTCTTTTCAAAAAACCAAGAGGCATGTCACTATCTACTTACAAAAAATTAGGCTCGGTGACTTTTTTTTAATTACCTAATATAATAAATAGCCTAACTTTTTTTTTTTAATTTAAAAAAATGATTGTTTGTCATTTTTCAGATTTGATCAATTAGTGATTGACCAATCGATGATTGATTATGAAAGTTTGTGTTTTACGTTATGACTAATTAGTGATTGACCGTTAATTAACCATTTAAGAAAATTGATTAATCATTTTAAAAAAGAAAAAAAAAATCTTTTAACTAATTTATAAAAACTTCGACTATTTATTAAAAAATCTTCTTAAAAAAAGACTATTTAGCTTTAAATCCCTTTATTTATTTAATTTTTTAACAAGTTTTGATCTTATCACTTATCTAGATTCACCATCGTCCTATCCAGGCCACTGTACTTGTCGTATTCTTCAGCGACAACATCCTCTAGCAGTGATCGCAACAACTAGGTTTGGTGGATTTCAAAATAGCTTGGTTTTAAAGTTTTTAATTTGATAATTGTTTCTTTTTATTTTTCCCTTTCTTTTTTTTTTTAAAGGTTTATTTTTCCTTTCAAGTTCATGGAATAGGATTTAGAATCTTCTATTTGTTTGTTTGTTTTGTTTTGTTTTGTTTTTTTTTTTTTTTTTTTTGAGAAAGCTAATAAATATTTTTTTATGGTAAATTGTTAAATTGGTTCCTGAATTTTTAACTTTGTACAACTTTGGTTCATGAATTTTTTTTCATAGCTGAATTGCCCCTAAACTTTTAAAATGTTGCTACAATAATCCTTTACGTTAATTTTTTAACATAATCCGTTAGTTAGCATCACTTTTTAACTAAATTACTAACGTATTCCATTTAAAAATTAACAGAAATGACTATTATAGCAATATTTTAATAGTTTAGGGGTATTTTCTATTATTTTTTTCGTAGCATGGAATTATCATAAACAATTAAAAATGTTGATACAATATTCATTTCTATTAATTTTTTGACGGTTTGTAGTTAGTACTACTTTTTGACCCAATAACTAACATGTTCCGTCCAAAAATTGATAAAAATGACTATTTTAGCAATATTTTAAAATTTTAGGGGCATTCCAGCTACGAAAAAAAGCTCAGGAACTAAACTTTCACAAGGTTAAAAGTTTAGGGACTAAATGAGCAATTTACCCCCTTTTTTAAGAACAAAAAGCAATAAATATTAGATAAATGAAATTAATAAATAATTTTTAAAAAGGAAAACTAATTATATTAAATAAATAACGTATATATTCGGCATAAAAATGGAGAAATGATATATTTATTAAGTGAAGAAATTGATACCAAGATCAAGATTACCGTAAAGTTAAAAAAAAAAAAAAAAAAAAAAAAAGACCCTACAACCTACATGTACTAGACCTTTGTCATGTTTCATTTAAATAAGAGCAATTCTATATTCCAGCAATATAAATTTTCAATATAAATACTTACAAATCAAATCATTAAAACTATTAAAAGTTTATGCATGTAAATAAAAATGGCCGTATTATCATATTAATTTATGTAAATTTAAATTAGAAAAATTAGGTTGTTTTTATCACCCAGTTTAATAGATAGTCGATGTGTATTTTTAGTTAAAATGCCTATGACAATTTTTATAGGTAATCAATCTGCACGAGCTCGCCATCGACCAAAAGATGCTGGAGATCGGGCATATGCTGCAAATCTTGATCCCAAGCTGAGCGGCGACTAACTTCATCACAGGTGGGGCTGGACCCAAGTCCCAGTGACCACTCTTTAAGAGTCTGAGATGGGCTAAGTTCCCGGCAATTCAAGTGACCTCCATCATAGGATTTTGGTGTCGCATCTGTGACTGGTGTCGCTGCGATCAATGAGTATGGTGACCTAAGAAGCGACAATGACACAAGAGATTCAAAGAGGCCCACATGAGCTGAGGTCACGACAACATGAGGTGAAGGAGATGGGATCTAATGCGATTTTTATTTTAGATATATATTTTTTATTATAAATCAATAGTTTATCATAGTTAATCATCAATTGACCAGAAAATTAATGATTTATAATTAGCTATATTATGTGATCAATCACTAATTGATCATTTAACAAAATTGATTCATCATCGAGTATGGTGACGTGAGAAGCGACAAATACAATGACACTAGAGATTCGAAGAGGCCCACATGATCTGAGGTCATGACGACATGAGTTGAAGGAGATGGGATCTGATGCTATTTTTATTTCGTCTTTTGTCTTATAAATTAATCACCAATTGACCTGAGAATTGATTAATTATATTTAGCTATATCATGTGATCAATCACTGATTGATCATATTAATTATACTATGTGATCAATCACTTCATTTAATAAAATTGATTTAATAAAATTGATTGATCATTAAAAAAAAAAAAAAAATCAAATTTCCTAATTTTAAAAAACTTCAACCATTTGTTAAAAAAAAAAAAAAAACTTAAAAAAAATCATTTAGCTATAAATCCCATTTATTTGTAAATTGTAACTATTAAAATATAATCAAGGGCTATAAATACATGATATTTGTACTATACGGTCTACTGCAGGATTCTTCCAAATTTAACAAAATTTTCCCCATTTTATTAAAAAAAAAAAATTCTTTCTTTAATTTGGAAAAAACTGTGGTACAATCATTTTTATATACCCTATTGGAGGACTCATTTTATAGACCGTTCGACGTAATTTAATGGTTGAGATTTTACTTGTGTACGATACCTATTATGCACCTTAGCTCATAGTATTATAGCTGAGAAATTAAAAAATAAAAATCAAAGCAAAAATAAAAAAAAACCCAAACCTTCTATCGGCGACTCCTATGGTGGCAACTTCCACTTCTGGTGAAGGCGAAATTGCCCCCACCCCCCACCGGCGGAAAGCCAGACCCGCGACCCCCCCAACCCCCCACCTGCGAAATCGCGAGACTCACAGTGAACCCACTTTCCCCCAACCCCCCCTCCCCGAGCCCCCAATAGGCCGTCGCCCCCTTCCCGCCCTCGAAATCGCCAAACGGCGAAATCCCCCCACCTTCCCTCCCCCGAGCCCCCATTGGCCCTTTCCCCCCGCCGAGAAATCACTGGACGGCGAAATCACCCCCGCTCCCGACCTTCCACCGGTGGCCTTCCTACCTGTAATCTATAGATCGATTTTTATTTTTTATTTTTAATTAAAAAATTAATAAAAATAAGGAATTCAATTTTTTATTTTTTTGCTACAATTCTATAGATCAATATTTATTTTAGTTTTTGTACACCTTTTAAATCTTATACATTAGATTAAATTTTAATGGTTTTAGATGAAACTCTACCAATTAGTTATATAAAAGGGGTTTTACCATATATTCTCTCCTTTAATCATACTAAGCCTCCGTTTAATAAGTTAGTTGGAGATAAAATTTTTAATTTGGAGTTGATTGACTTTTCAAAAACTAATTATATAAATTTTATTAATTTTTCAGAATAGACAAAAACTAAGATGAAAAAATACAGTTGAAACCCCAAACAAAGCCTACAATAAAATAAATTATCATTTCAAAAAAATAAAAATTAAATTAAATTATATCTTTATCTTTATCTTTAACAGGGTGCCCAATTTTCTCTCGTTTTGTTCACCCTGCCTTCTCACGGTTTCTTGAGAAACAAGAAAAAAAATCCAGCCCAGTTCAAGCTGTAAACTTTCCCGGAAGATAAACCTTTTTACATAACCATTACTAAGTTTCTGGAAATGGGGATTCGATCTTAAAAGTGTTTTTAAAGTGAAATTTTACGATTCCAGCTATTCTCTGATCTCTTCCAACTCCGACAGTTTTCTTGTGCAATTAAACCCTGAAAGAAATGAAACCCATTAAATTCTTAAACCCCAACACTCTGCTTTCGCTTTTCAGCCTCAGCTCTTTGCTTTGCATGTCCATTTGGAAAAGTCTCAGATACAGGTAAAAATTATATACACACATATATGTATATATAGTTTTGTGTATATATATAGACCTATGTTTTGCTTTCATGGTTTATATGTATGTTTTGTTTGTTTGCATGTCTTTCTGTTTCACCTTCTTTAGTTGCTGCTACTTGATGTTTATGGTTACAGATTATGTGAATTTGAATTTGTAGATATACCCATTTTTTTTTAGTTATTTTTTTTATTTGTTAAAGAATTTGGTTAAGTGGTTAGGGTTAAACAAATAGAAAATGGGTTCTAAGCTGAAATGTCAGATAATAGTTATTTTGAATATGTCTGATAAAATTAAAAATTATCCAAAGATGTTTTTTTTTTTTTTTTTTGGTTTTTCTTAGAGATTACAGTATTAAAATTGTAGAGAGAAGTTCAGTTATGAGGTGTTGTGTGGATCTCATCTGTGGCTGCTAAATAGATAGAGAAAGAGGTGGTGTTAGTGGGGAAGCTAGGTCTCGAACTCAAACGGGTTTTTAGTTTATTTCGAAATGATTCATTTTTTGAATTATGATTTTAGGTGGAAATTGATTTCGGCAACATTTGGCCAAATGAAAACAATGCTGCTATGTATAATCTTATGGCCAAACTTAAGATCAAAGTCTAATTTAGATGATTCGTTGTATGATCGAAGAGATCGGTTAGATTTGAGACAGCTTGTTGGTTTGTGTTTCCCCTTTTATATTCAAGTAGATTTCGGAAACTTGTATGATGTTTTTTTTAAAAGAAAAAAAATTGGGCGCGACAAAGTTATAGGGGAATTGCACTAGTATGCATTTCAGTAGGAAAAAAAAAAAAAAAAACAAAGTAAATGTTTTGACATATTGAAAACCTTAAAACGAAGAGGCCTAGAGCTAGTTGAAACGGAAATGTTGGTGCTGGCGAGGGAAAAAAGAGTAACATTGGAATGACTTAGATTCCTAACATATCGCTGGAAACGAGTTTCACCCTTTCTGCTTCCGTTGTTGGTATTGCTCCTACGTTTGACACACGGTTACCCTGCATCGACCAGTGGGTTGTATTAGTGAAATGCATGGAACGATTTTTGCGTGTCATTGTAATCTGTAGGTATTGTTGTTATCTTCCAGATAAGGCAAGAAACTTATTACAAAATTTCCAATTAGGATATTGTCAAATCTAGACCTCATTACTGTGTGCAAGGGGGTATATAAAACGCCGCGGTTTGTTTCCTTATGATTCTCACCCATCACATTGTCCACGTGTAGCAATGCCTAAAGGATTTGATTCTCAGGTATAATACATTACTGTTCATTGAGGGGCTTTATATGTTTCCAAATTGTTCTTTTTCAGTATTCAAGATTTATTTTACAATCTCTCTGAAGGGTCGTCTGAGGGGCTCATTGCTTGGTGAGTTCCTTCTTGTTTTGTGATTTTCCTTTCGTCGTTCTAATAGTTCTTTCATTATTCAGTTTTTCATATAGCATCTACACATTTAGCATATGATAGTTGACAAAAGATAAGCACTTCTAGTACGAAAATTTGTGTCCGATTGCATCCGTAGATGGCAAAATTGGTGTGTTTTTGGAAAATATACTTTTTCGTGTATGTTCTCTGGATGTAAACATTTGAAAAAAATGTTATGTAGTGCTAAACTAGGATACCAGATTTTGGTAAGGGTTCTGATTTTGCAGGCTTGTGTATCAAGATAATGAATCCTAAAACGATTGTTATATTTTCTTAATCTCATGTAAGATTGTTCTAAAGCTATTTTGTTTTTACTTTGGTATTTATCTATAAGATGATATGTGTTTATAATTTTTAGATAGATCTGGAACTTTTTTTTTTTTTGGTATGTCCGAATGAATCTGAGTATGTTCAGTAAAATTTTGTGCAATGAAAAAATCGATGACTTGTCTCTCGCAATTTTTAGCAAAATCTAGAATAAAATACTACTAGGAAAAAGTTATTGCATGTTTTGAATGAGATTAAGCGGGACGATTTATCGAGGGTGTTAGGACCATTTGGTAAAGGAACAAAAATCGTGGTTAACATTCCTTTTCCTCGTTTTTTCTTTTCTATAGCCGTTTCGTTAGTTTGTTTTGTCTGACTCTTGCTTTTCCCTTGTTCGGCTAGTTTGTTAATAATGTGTCTGCTGTTTCCTAGTGTTAGAATGTTTGTTTTCTGAAACAATAATTATGATCTCTTCTTCATAGTGCAGATAGATTTCACCTGGTAGAAGCTTCTCTCAAAAATCTGTTAGGATGGACGGAACTCGTGGTAAGCGTATCAAGTTGAGAGAGAACGATTGTGATAAGGTTGGAACCTTAACTGAGATCGTTGAAAACATTTTGTTAAGGTTTCCTGTCAAAAGCATCTCAGAATTCAATGCTGTCTGTAAACAGTGGTGTAAAGTGATACGCACTCCGAGTTTCACAAAAAAGCAGTTAAGTCTTTCCAAAGCTGAACCCGCTTTTATTCTTTATCCATATGTTGACGATGATACAGATGTGTACTTAGTCAGCGCCGATGGTATATTGACGGAAAAGGTCTCACTTCCTCGCTGCGAAGATCTTTCTTTCCTTAGTATGATCTGTTCTTACAATGGCCTGGTTTGCTTCACAAATTGTCCCTGGCGTCCTAATCCTGAAACGACCAAAGTGGAAATCCGTATATGCAATCCCGCTACTCGGAAAATCCATTTACTTCCTGAGGGTAGCTCCTCAGAAGAGGAGCCAACAGTTGGAGTTGCCTTCGGACCAAGCGACTACAAAGTGTTTCGTATTTTCCATCCCAAATCTGATTCTGAAGACACCCTTCCCGAGTGTGAGGTGTATTCGCCGAGCACTGGAGTCTGGAGAGGCATTGGTTCTGTTCCAAAATGCCCCATGAAGTCTCACAACATATTTGTAGTTGGGAAAGTCTACTGGTTTCTCCCTTCGGAAGATGACCACACTATTGCAGGGTCAATTCTTTCGGTTGACATGGAGGAAAATTTTCAAGTCATTGAACTTCCCGAGGAAGTTACCGCACACGCCTTCCTGGTCAATCTGGATGCCCACTTGTGCCTGGTTGCTATTTATGATGATGATCTGATCATGGATATATGGCTTCTCAAGTACAAAAATGAGACCGAGTACTATTGGGAAAGGATATGTAGCGATTATATTCCCTACTCAACTATGGAAAACACCGACGCTGCAGCGGGATTAAAGAACGAGATCTTTATAATTACTTCGGAGCATTATTTCCTCTATGATATCGGCCGTAGGACTTGGATAGAACTTGATTTCGTCGAGAATTTTCAGAGAAACTGTCCTGTTATCTTTTCTTATACTGAAAGCCTTCTACCCTGTAAGTATTGAATTTTATTTTTGATCCAATTCTAGTTTTCTTCTATATTTGAAGCCCGTGATTACATTTTATATGTTTTTAACTATGATTAGTAGTTTTTTGGCCTGAAATAGTTTGAAAATATTGTCACGTATTGAGCAGTATACCTCTAGTTCAACACGAGTGAATGGCTTGATCATATCTTTAGTTAATTTTAACGCTTAATTTTTATTTAATTACAGATTTATGTTACTGGGTTAGTTTCCTTACCGAGTGTTATATTTTCTTGTTGTTCATTTTGATTCAGCTTTCTTAATTGTTATTTAGTTTGTCTATAAGTAAGGTAGCTGCTAATTTCAATTCGGAGAATAGTTTATGAATGAATGTTGAGGTTATTGGTTTTCCGGCTCTTGAATTCTTGGTTATGTTTCTCTCTCTAGTGGTTCTTCGTTATGACCCGTCGCTGATAGTATTTGGTAAGGGAATGGGGAGTATAAAAGGGGACGAGTCGCTATTGGGAGGGTTATGTGTGTAGTTTGTTTACTGAGTGGCCGAGTGCCTTGGGGGGCTATGGGGTCCTAAAAACCGCCTTAAATCTTGTTCTTCTCAATCTTGTTTCGATTCTATCATTTGTTCTTGTAACATTGGTTGATCTTGATGAACCAAGCAGCTCTTAGCTCATTTTTTGCTTCATAACTTTTGACATTGCTTTGAATTTTTCGAATAGGTAACGGAGTTATGGGTCCCGAGATTTGATTTTAGTTCACATGAGCTTCGCAACTGGCAGGACGTTCTAGCATGAGGACGGTTCGATTTGCAATCGCTTGTTAGTCCGAAGCAAAACTACATTTCCTGGTTTTTGTTTGTTTAAGTAGAACTTTAATTATGTTATCCTTTGGATTTGGAACTTTTTTTTCGTTTGGTGATTTTATTTACTATTTAGAAGTTTGTGAACTTGGTGGTTGTTTTGTTATGGTTTTATGGTATCATGAAAACTTTCATTTGTCTTTCATATTTTCTTTATCTTGTCTTTTTTTTTTTTTTTGGGGGCATCCAGAGTCTGAATATTAGGGCTTGTTTGGCCAAGCTCTCTTTTTTCTATTATCAAAATAGTAATCTCAAGAGTGACAATAAAAACTGTGGATCTTCACTTGTCTCAAAAAACAAAGGGGATTAGTTTGGATTGCTAAAGAACGTGGCTATGAAACTGCACAAAAAAAAAAAAAAAAAAATATATATATATATATATACATATATATATATAAGAGTAATTGACACAAATAGTCCATAAATTCTTGCAAAAGTGACGGTTTGGTCCCTTTTTTTTTTTTGTTGAGATGACCATAAACTCTTATTTTTTTGCCGTTATGGTCTTTTCTGTCAAAATTCATTAATTTCTAACAAAATGAGAGGGTATTTTAGTAATTTACTAATAATTAATTAAAAAAAATAAAAAAAAATTTAATCTCTCCCTTCTCTCTCTCCTCCAAACCAAAGCCCTCTCTCTCTCTCCCTCCCTCCCTCCCTACTCGATCTCTCTCTTTCTCCCCTCAAAAGCAAAGCAGCCCAGATCTAGGACCAACATTCGGGGGTAGGGCAAGCTCGGCGGCGGGGGGAGGAAACTAGATCGGAATGCTTGGGCTGCAGCAGGAGTGGGGGGGGGGGGGGGGGGACCTGGTTCGGTTCTGGGTTTTGAGCCGAGCTAGGCGAGGGCGAAGACAGGGGGCGAAGAAGATGGCAAGGATGGGGGGAAACAGATCGGTGATTTCGGGGTTGGGGGGGGGGGGGGGGGACTCGACGATGGTGAAGACGGAGGGGGCAACTCTGATCTGGGTCCCGACTAGGGGGGGGGGGGTTGGGGGCTTGCGGCAAATGGTGGCAGGAAGGGGGGCCAGACCTAGAGAAAGAGAGGGGGGGTGGGGGGCGAACAGTGGCGGGAGGAGCAGTGGGGGGGTGAACGGCAACGGGAGGGGGGTGAGGGTGGGGGCCCAGACCGAGAGAGATGAGGGGGGTGGGGGGCAAACGGCGGCGGGGGTGGGCGGGGTTGGGCGGGGGCCAGACCGAGAGAGAGAGAGAGAGAAGAGGGGGGAGGGGTGGGCGAATCAGAGAGAGGCGACGGGGGAGGGTGAGAGTGGGGAGGGTAATTTAGTAATTTTATTACAAAAATAATCATTTCAATAAAATTCCATTAAAAATTTAATGAATTTTGACGGAAAAGACCATAACGGCCAAAAAATAAGAGTTTAGAGTCATCTCGGCAAAAAAAAAAAAAAGAATAGAGACTAAATCGTCACCTTTGCAAAAGTTCAGGGACTATTTTAGCCAATTACTCTAAATATATATATATATATATGGGATAAATTGCTAAGCTGGTCCCTAAACTTTTAATTTTGTACAACTTTGATCTTTGATCTTTTTTTCATAGCTGGAATGTCCCTAAACTATTACAATGTTACTACAATAGTCATTTATGTTATTTTTTTTACTTTTAATTTTTATAGAATCCGTTAGTTAGCATTATTCTTTGACCAGATTACTATGGATTCCGTCTAAAAATTATCGGAACAGACTACAATAATAACGTTTTTAATAGTTTATCGTCATTCCAAAGAGAACAAGAAATGCACCTAAACAATTAATATATTGTTACAATGGTTATTTTCTTTATTTTTTGGACGGAATTCATAGTTAACACCACCTTTTAACCAAATTACTAGTGAAATTGACTATTGTAGTAACATTTTAATAGTTTAGGGGCATTTCAACTACGAAAAAAAAATCAAGGTCTAAAATTGCATAAGGCTAAAAATTTAGGGACTAAATGAGCAATTTACCCAAAATACATATATGTGTGTGTGTGTGTATATATATACAAATTTTGTTATAACAATTCGGACTTCTAATAACTTGACCCCAAAATTTTATTTTTGGCAATTCATCCACTAACATGTTAGAATGATGCAATGTGATCCATTTTATTGATGTTTGTGTTATATCAGAAACGGAAAAGCATGTTTGATTAAAAAAATTCCAAAATCTAAACTAAAACATTAACATAACTCTCTCAATTTCTCAACTCTTAATCCCTCAAATTCGACCAAAATTATTAAGATGAGCCACATATTACAACAGTGAACAAATAAATAAGAGATGAATTATCAAAATTAAAAATTAAAACGGCAAGTTAGTTTTGGTGACAAAAATATTTAAAAATCATAATGTTTATTCGAAGGACTATATCATAGCATTGTTATTTTATAATAATACAATATTTGTTAAGATCAAGTGTACACAGTATTTCAGATAGTAAATTAAGATCATCAATATTTTTATTACAACATATTTTCAGTGTATTATATCGTGTTCTGCCATACAAGCTACAGCCTACAAGGGTTAGGGTTGGAGTCGGGTTGAAGCTAGCTCGGGCATAGGTTGGTTTGGGTCTATCCGAATACGATAACGGGCCGTTCGCCTGGAATCAATGACGGGGTTGGGGTTAGCTGGAGGACGTAGTCTAGGTTGGTCAAGGCTTGAGGACAAGGACGGGGTCGGTCCAGGCCTGTGGTCGAGGTAAGCTCGGGCCTGAGCCAAGGTCGTTGCTTGTGACTAGGGTCGGGTTTGGTGCTGACCCACGACCCTAGGCTCACATCGACCTTAATATTGTATTATTATAATATCCCAAATATTGTATTTGGTTATGAACACTTAAATTATGACACCAAACACCATATCGTGCTATGATAACACGATTATGATAATACATCACATAATATAATACAATTCCATAGACACCTTCTACAATGCAATACATGCAACCAAACATGCTGATAGCTATTATACGAATACATATATGTGTGTGTATGTGTGTGTATATATATATATATATATCTGAAGCAGGAGTTTTTGCTTTGGGATCGGTAAAACAAAAACAGAATATTTACACAAAACTACTTGGACGTTACAAGGCACGTTCGTTCATTTTTATTTATTATTCTCTTGAAAAAGTTGTCCAAAGCATTCTGTAAAAAACAAATCCAAGTCTAAAATTTCTCATTCCATTTTCCACTACTTGGTCCCAATATAGTTTCTTCTTCTTCTTCTTCACTAGTCTTTTATCCAAAAATCCCATTTCAGGTTCGTTTTATCCGCTCATTTTCGCTTACTTTAATCTACTTTCTTGGTACGTAATTAAAATTTTTTTTTTTAAACCCTGTTTTCTTTATTATACTTGAATGTAACAGTACTTTCTTGAAAATCTTGTTCATTGTTATTCTCAAGCTCTTTCTCTAATTCTGTTTCCCTTTCGATTTTTTCAGCAACACAAAGATTCTCGCCGTTCGAAACATGGCGGGCAATGGCGAATCCGTCGGTGAAAATGAACTCGTTCAATGGACTTCAACGATGGATTTATCCGTTCCAGCCGGGGAAGATCTCGATTTGGTCAAGCACGTACTGCAAAAAATACCAAGAGAAGTGGTAAACAGAGTTGGTGATAAACAAGACTACTTCACTAGAAAAAATTTGAGCAACAAGACGAGGACCGATCCGAACATTGTGCGGGACAACGGAGACATAATTTCGAACAAACCGAACATTTTCATGATCGGGGAATACGACGGTCTAGTGGTGGAGCGAGCACACTTCAATTGGGACGGATCGGATGAGTATCGTGTTAAGAACCCGGCAACCGATGAAATAGTACTAAAACTGCCTAACCCTACTCCACAAGAAAAGGCCGAGCATCACAATTCGGTGTTCGATCACAACCACTCCAACGGCGAGGCGAAATTGTTGCACGAATATCTGGTTCCCCTTGGGCAAAATCGGGTTAAAAATTGCCTAGCCATTCTTACAATCGGAAGGGACACAAATTGGAGAAAATTGAATTTTCGAGCACGAGGCGAGGAGAAATCTACGACATCGGGGCGACAAAATATCCATTTCTTCGAGTTTTCGATTAAGGGACAAGAAATGAACTTAAGAGTTCGGACATTTGACCTAAGAAGAGAGTCTCTTGAGGAAAACACTTTGTGTCTCAACACCATCTTCCAAGAATTGGTAAGGCCTTGTTTGTTCTTTTGGGAAAATCGCCTCGCCGTCGGAAACATGACCTCGGATTTTCTTCAAGTCATGGAGCTAGAGAAACAAGATCATGATCAATATGGAGAGTACTACAAATGGGGTCATGATCAAAAGATCACAGCCGTTATTTTGTTGACTTTCTTTAAAAAAGATTATTATATTAGGAGGAGAGAGAAGATTTTTCCTTTGAAATTTGTATCCGGCGAGTTGTGGTTTGAGATAGGAAAGGAAGAGAAGTTTTGTTATGATGTTGAAGTTAACGAAATAAAGCAAACGGTACGTGAGGGAGACCAAGAAGAGACGTTTCTCTTTGAGCGCCATGAGAAGAACTTGGAAAGATTGAAATTACTTGGAGAGCAAGAAAGAAAAAGGTGAAGACATTGGAGAAATTTTTTTTTTCAATTTCCTTTTTTTTTTTTTCCTGTTATTGGATTGGGAAATTTATCGACATTCATGCCATACAAGTGTGTTTATATGCATATATATATATATATGGCACTTTTTTATATAATTAAGATGAAATTACTTGAAGAAGAAGAAATTTTTTGCATGTGTTATAGGTTTTTATTTTTTTCCCCTTTTTGTCTTTCTTTCTTTTTTTTTTTTTTTTTTCCTTCTTTTTATGGGATGATTATTTCTTGATATACGATATTTATATATACTCGGTCTTTCTTTCTTTCTTTCTTTCTTTCTTTTTTTTTTTTTCCCTTGTCATGGGATGACTATTTCTTGATATACGATATTTATATATACTCATTATTTTTTTATAATGAAATTGAAGTTTAGAAGTAATTGTAAACATTTGTGCCTTATCTTTGGCATATATGATCATAGTCTTTGTTGCCCAAAGTAAAAATTGCATGAAGTACATGTGTTAATAAGGGCTGTTTATGGAGAATATTTGTGTCCCTAGCTTCTTTTCATATATATATATATATATATATGCATATATATGTTTATACATATATGTGTGTGTCCTAAACTTTATTATAAACTGAAGTACTGAATACTATATGACCTGCATGAGTACTGTGATTGAGAATCGGGAAATAGTAATTGTTTGAGTTTGTAGTCAATCTCAGAGACGCTCTCCAATGAATGTGTTTTACCTACAAAATATTGAACAATGGAACAAATTAATTCGACTTCTTGTCGAGCTTGTTTTTTGCAGAGTTTTCTAGAACTTCTTTTGACTTTCTGAATCTAAAAGTTACTTCTGCAAGTGATTTGATATTTTGTTGGAAAAGCTTTTTATCAAAATCAGAAAATATGACTTAAAAAAAAAACTCTTTTAAATAAACTTTAAAACTTGTATCATGAGTTTAATTTAGACATTAAAATTTTTGTTTAAACATTTTTATCACTTATTAGTAAACTTTAAAATTATTTTTACTTCAAAAGCTCTTTTAAAAATGTGATTACCAAATACTTATTGAAAAAATCATAGCTTTTATTTCTCTTATTTTACTGACTAAAATAAAAGCAAAAATTCTATTAAAGGATCTCATTGTGATGTCTTGCATAATACAAATAAATGAAACACTAAGAATATGACCCTCAAAAAAAAAAAAAAAAAAAAAAAAAAAAAAAAAAAAAACTAAGCATATGCACATGATTTGCAAGAAATATATTGAAAAAATATAATTTGAGAAAATTATCTAAATAACAATCTTTTTTTCATCTATTGATCAACATGACACAAATTTCCAAATTTTAATTTATTTTAGTCTAATTTTATATCATATTAGTCTAGTGTTAATATTTTACATCAAATTAGTATAATAATCTTTAAAAATCTTTTACCGTTGAATTTTTTTTTATATTTATCCCATCCCCCACCCCTTTCCCACGCAAGCCCCCAAAGCCCAAGTGATATGTAGTGGGAAAACGACAAAGAAGTCTTCATGTCCTTAGTGTCGTTTTTTAATACTTATTATTATATTGTTTTGTCTAATTTGGGTCTCAAAACCAGGTCACTGGTTTCTGTCAGTAAAAGAGGGGTGTGATCATCGACTCTCCCAATCTGGCTTCTAAAGTATGAAACATATATATATATATATATATATATATATATTTCCTTCCAATATAATGAAACTATTAAATTAGTAATCTAAATTATTCAAACTTATAATTTTAAAAATTATATCAAAATATAGAGTTGAGAAGAAATTGGTCATCATAAGTTGAACAATTGTTAGGGGACTAGTTCATCTTAAAATGTTAATCAATTAGAAGGAGTATAGCTCAAATTCTTTTCAATCTATTTTTCATTTTATATTTAGTCAATGTGGGACTTTTACTAGAAGATTGAACCTTGAGTTTCAATAGTTTAGAGTATCGATGAAACTATCATATGTCATGAACAGATCGATCTAAACCGTTAAATTTTGAGTTAGTTTTGTTAAGTAAGACCCAACAAAAATTTCAGTACTTTCTATTCATTTTATCCATCATCTAGGGTTTGTTTGGTTCACTCATTCAAACCACTCAACTCAAACTTTTTTTTGTCTTTTTCCCAAAAAGTTTTTGTCTTTTTCCCAAAAAGTTTTTTGTCTTTTCTGAAAATTCAAAAAAATTTACTATTCAAACTTAAAAATCTCAACTCAAACCGGTGAACCAAACGAACCCCTAATGCTTAAAAATGTGTTGTATAACATGACCAACATAACCCTATCTTGATTATATTTATGATATTAAATAGGGATTACATTCTTACCTATGGGTACCCACTCCTATTAAGGTGCATATAGGGGATATCAAATGCAGGTGGGAGCGGAGCCCAAGGAAACCAAGAAAAAGGCCTATATTAGGAAAAGTTATTGTTTTGTATGTAATTTTCTATATTAGGAATTTTATTTATTTGTAATTACTATAATTTAGAATATGTTTTGATTTTAATAGATTTGTTAGCATTAGGAAACTTACTTGATTATATAGATTATAACTTGTAATTATATAAGAGCACATTCATAGTGCTCCTTACTAATGAATTACTAGTTCTTAGTCTGTGGAAGCACATTCACGTTAAACATCTATGTGTTCCATTTTTCTTCTCTTATTACTTTTGTTATTTTCTTATTTAATTTTCCATTAGACCTAGAGGTTAGAGGCAAACTTGCCACGACTAAGGTGGCTCTTTTGAAGGCCGGGAAGAGGGTTCCACTAGCCGGCCAGCTAGCCAGAGTAGGAATGTTCAGGATAACCACCCTGCCGACACTGGCCCAAAAAAATTCAAAGGATCGGTGACACATCACAACCGACCTCATCGATTGGTAAACCGAACTGCCCCCGCAAAGGGCGGCCCAGCTGTCGGCAGGGGGTTTAGTTCACCATATTAACCAAAATTTTTTTTCTTTTTTTTTTTTTTTTTGAAAACAAAAAAAAAAAAAAAGAGGGAAATTTTTTTTGAGTTTGTGGAGAGTGGACCCGTTTTTTTGGCTCCCAATTACTTTTTTTTTTTTTTTTGAAATGGGCTACCAATTATACTTTTTAGAAAAACTAACCCAATAATTTGAATTAATGTGAGATTGCCAACGTTTACTCTCAATAATTTGCTCGGTAATTCAGGATATGTATAAACAATATCATCCAAAAAATTACCTAAAATCATAGGGAAAAAAAAAAGTTTCCTTAAAAGTTTCTCCATCCAGAAAAGTTATATTTCATTTCAATAGAGATCAAAATAAAATTGTCATTGAACTGGAAAATAAATTAGTTCAATGCTCTATATATTAAAGGGCGAGAATTGAAAGCAATCAGTACAGAAGTATTTAGATTATGCATTAATAGTCAACATATATATACATATATATATATATGTATATATTTATTTTTAGCATACAATAAATTCATTTATTCTCGCATATATGAGTCACACGTTGTTCTTTTTCATTTTCCAAAAATATAGCTTTCTTGACAATTTGGGTCAATGCGATTACACTCTTAACATATGCATACATATATATATATATATATGCATATATATATATATATATATATTAAAAATTCAAAGCCTCTATGAAATGTTATTAAACTCAATGACAATTTGGTCAAACGACATAGGTCGAATGAGATTTGGATTTGACTTTCACCGTTTTGAAAGTGCAAGTTCAATCCCGTATTGTATTTTAAAAAAAATTAAAAAAATTAAAAAATTAGCTCTATAAAAATGTGATCAAATTAACCTTCATAAGCCAAAATGGCTCAAGTACTCACAATGTCTGTTGTTCTTCACATAACTCTACTCTTAACAATCTTTCAGACACACAATTTCTGTCTCTCTCACTCCTCGAAACCGATCGGCGGGTTAGGGTTAGGGTTAGGGTTTAGACTAAAACTCATCCGAGAGACTCCCCCGAGTCCCCGTTGTACCCGGGAAACCTAACTCAAATCGAATGAGTAGAAAGGCTTGTCCACTTTTGCAAAGCTAGAGAGCAGTACCTAAAGTACTCAACTTCACCAATGAGCATAATTAGTAACAATGGCTCGTTAGAATCATCTGAAAACATTTGAATGGGCGTCTTTCGAGCTGAATTCTATTATGTCATGGCGACGGTCCTCAGGACGCCATTGGATGTCCAGTTCCTACTCATGGACACCCGCGGCGGCCTTGTTTAGACGCAGTGCATGCCGTGCATAAGGTGTTACGCACAGACCAATTCCCTCAACGATTCTAGGGCTTCTAGTAGTAACTGGAAGCTTCCTTGTAGTCCTTTGTAATGGTAAGGCAAAGCTAATTTGATCTTTGTATTACTGTAATCTTGTTTGGCTCTTATAATATAGTACTATAGTACCGTAATATATTCAATAATAGTACACCAAGTCTGAAAATTTTTTAAATGAGGACACTCAAAAAATTAGAAACATTTTTAAAATTGGATTGGGACAAAATTATTATATTATTCAATAATTAAATTGAGCACAATTAGAACTTTTTTTTAGAGGTAAAATCACGAATCATTGCAAATAATCATCATTTATTTATTTATTTATTTATTTTGTGTGTGTTAGATATAAATATTGAATCGTGATCATCAACTATATATGCATACATTTTACAATTGTGGAATGTCTTTGTCATAGAAATAATACACACATGAAAATTAGATCTTTTTTTTTCCCCTGTGGAATTTGTGTTGAATATTGTTTGCATTTATATGTCTTCTTTATTATACATTAATATATACTAAAATATATTTCTTAATTTGTTACTTATCAAGGGCCTAATGCTCTATACCAATGCATCAACAACGAGTGCGTCTATAGTGTTAGCTATGGTGCGGAGGGGGCCCCGTGAAAGGCATCGCCTCTGTGGAGATTTTCCGGTTTGCGTTGAATGACAGCACGTTTCTATCCCTCGATGGCATAGTCTTCGGTTGCTCCAACGACAACATGAATTTTGGATTCGAAGGCACCCCAATTTCCGGGATCATGGGCTTATGCTGGTCTCCCAATTCACTCGTGACCCAACTGGCCGATTATGTACAACGAAAATTCTCTTATTGCCTCGTGCCATACGATGATGAAGGACACACCGCACCTATTTTGCTCACTTTTGGGAGTGCCATTCCCAACATAGTAGGTAACATTCAAATCACAAGGTTTGTTGTGCCTCCTGTCAGTAACTACTACTTTTACCTCAATTTATTGGACGTAAGCGTCAGATAGGAGAGATTAGGGTTTCCGCCGGACACATTCCAACTCAACCAAGACCGTACCGGCAGTCTATTTATAGACTCGGGGGCAATTATGCCTTTCATGAACAATCAAGATTTGCCCAATGGAAGAAATCCCTATAAGGAAGTGATGGGGGAATTTCAAAAGTTTTACGATTCTTTAAATCTGGTCAGTTTAAATCTGGTCAGGTAAAAGGAGAACTTGCCTCAAGGGTTTGAATTGTGCTACAAAAAGCCCCGGGATTTTAATCATTTTGCTACATTGACATGCCATTTTGATAGGGCTGACTACATTGTTAATGGAAAATATGTCAACTTATTTAACAATGTCAACTTATTTAACAATCAAGAGGGCTATTTTTGTGTGGCTTTGGTTGGTGGTGGTGGGGTTTCAATACTTGGAGCTTGGCATCAGCAGAACAAAAGGGTTGTTTATGTTGGTAATATTATGGCACTGCAATTTGTTGATGAAATTGCAACTGATTTATATTTCTAAATTATGTATAAATTCAAGTGCTAAGATATTCTAATAGAGTTCATTTTTATGGATAAATGATTTCTATTGAAAGAATGGTTCACATTTTTTTCCCCCTTTGTAGAGTTTGCTAAATTTTTTTGCATCAAACTTTATGGGCTAACTATGAGACTTTTAAAGTTTAGACTCCAAATAATTTTCATTTGTTTTAAAGGAAAAAATACAACAAACTCTTCAAAGAGACAAAAAATCAGATACACATTAACAACGTCTTTACTTGTTATTAAAGGGATAGGATCTGTCAATTCATGTATTTACTTACAAAATTAATAATTAGAGTTTAGTCAGCCATACGTATATTGAGAATGTCCTTGCATACCTTTGGTATTGATTCTTTTTATTTCTTTTGTTTCCTCAAACTAGTATATATATTTAGATATTTTTTTTCCTGAAAAACAAGAAAATTGTTTTCAGATTGGAATAGTACAAATATTAATACATCTAAGGGCCCGTTTGGTTTACAGGTCCAGGACTTGAGTTTTTAGGTTTATTTTTATCTTCTTCTGAAAAGTCAACAAAAGTTATAACTAATTTTTAAAATGTCAACTAATTTCAACCTAAAAATTTCATCTCAAAAAATTGAGATGAAATTGTGGAATAATAAGAGTGGTGTAATAAATAATAATGTATATTTAACAAAAGTTATAACTAAAAGTTATAACAAAAGTTGTAAAAAAGTTATAAATAATTTTTAAAAATTCAACTAATTTCAACCTAAAAATTTCATATCAAAAAATTAAGATGAAAGTGTGGAAAGAGGGGTGTAATAAATAATAATGTATATTTAAATTTTAATTGGTGGATAATTTAAGAAAGGGAGTGAAGAAAGTAAACTGAGGGGTGCAATAGACGCTCCTATTAGTAAAATATGGAAGCGTAAACGGGGACAAATAAAAGTTTGAAATTTAGAATTTTTTCAAATTCACAAATAGGTTTAAAAGTGTTTATTTTTAAAAGGGATGTCTAAAAATGACTCTTTTGTATAAATACTTCTATTGTTTTTAGGGTGAACGAGGGAAATATGTTAAAAACCTCTAACAAAAAAAATATATCATAAAACTTTTTGAATGATGGTAAATAGTTCATGTATGGTTATTTATGAAGCATATTCACGACAAAAAATTTGCTAAAAAAACATTAATGTAAATAAAATGTTTGTGGTGAATATCATATAATGAAGTAATAGTAAATTATAAGATAAAATTTTAAATATAGTAATAAAAATCATAATCAAATTTATAATAACGTAATATTTAAAATAAAATAAAAAACATCATTCATTTTCTCTCTCTAACATGAAACTGTGGACATAAATTTGTTGTTAAAAATTAACCGTAAATCCGAAAGTTTTTAGAAAATCCAAGGAATACATTATATATATAACTAAAGGGATGTAGTTGACCCATGTTGACTGAAGGGTTTTTTTTTTTTTTTTTCTTTTGTGGTCGCTGTTGCTTTTTTGCTGTTGTTGCTGCTGTTTTTTTTCCTTTTTTGCTGCTGCTTTTTTTATTTTTTTATTTTTTTACTTTTGCTGTTGTTGCCGCCTTTTTTTGTTGTTGTTGTTGTTGTTTTTTTTTTTTTTTTACTAAAGGAATGTAAGTCGGTGAATAGGTTTTTTATTTTTTATTTTTTATTTTTTTTTTACTTTTGCTACTTTGCTGCGTTCTTTTTTTTCTTTTTTTTTTTTTACTTTTGATGTTTTACTTTACTGTTCAGTGAATAGTATTTTTTAAACTTTTATTCCTTTGCTACATTTGTTTTTTTTTTTTTTTTTTACTTTTGCTGCTTTGCTACGGTAAAATGATGGAATATTTCACTGTTTAGTAAACAATGATTTTTTTTTTTTAAATTTTTGTTGCTTTTACTGTACAGTTTTTTTTCTATAGTAATATACAGTAGTTGCTTTTTTTACATTAAACTACTGATTTTGCCCATATCCTATGTGCTGATTTTGGCTTATCTACAGTGAAAGGACAGTTTTGTCCTCACATATTTTAATGTTTTATCTACATTGCAGAGACTTTTTTACCCCTCTGATTTAGTTGGTTTCCTTCATCTACAGTGAGTTGACATTTTTACTCCTATTATACAGAAATTGCCGGCTGTCCACACAGTATAATTACCGTTTTACGCCTCTTTTTTAGTTCATTTTCTTTTTCCTATAGCGTGTTGCCGGTTTTACCTCTATTTAGAGTTTGTTTTTTTTTTTTCTTAAGATTATTTTTACCTTTTTTTTTACGCTAAATTTTAAACATTAGATTCTGATCTATTGTTATATTGTGTTTTTGCTTATTATATATATTACTAAAGGGATGTAGTTGACCCGCGTTGACTCAAAAGTTTTTTTTTTCCTCCTGCTGCTGCTGCTGCTTTTTTTTTTTTTTTACTTTTGTTGCCGCCGCCTTTTTTTTTTTTTTTTTTTTTTTTTTTTTGTGGCCGCTGCTGCTTTGTTATTTTTGTTTTTATTTTTTGCTGTTGTTGCCGTTGTTGTTTTTTTTTTTTTTTTTTTTTAAACTTTTGCTGCTGTTGCTTTTATTTTTTTTCCTGCTGTTGTTGTTGTTTTTTACTAAAGGAATGTAAGTCGGTGAATAGTTTTTTTTTTTTTTTTTTTTTTTTTTTTTTTTTTTTTTTTACTTTTGCTGTTTTGCTTTACTGTTCAGTGAATAGTATTTTTAAAACTTTTATTGCTTTGCTACAATTGTTTTTTTTTTTTTTAAACTTTTGCTGCTTTGCTACAGTAAAATGTTGTAATATTTCACTGTTTAATAAACAGTGATTTTTTTTTTAATTTTTGTTGCTTTTGCTGTACATTTTTTTTACAGTAATACACAGTAGTTGCTTTTTCTACATTAAACTATCGATTTTTCCCTTATCCTATGTGTTGATTTTGGCTTATCTACAGTGAAAGGACAGTTTTGTCCTCACATATTTTACTATTTTATCTACACAGTATCATTACCGTTTTACGCCTCTTTTTTAGTTCATTTTCTTTTTCCTACAGTGTGTTGCTGGTTTAACTCTATCTAGAGTTTGTTTTTTTTTTTTCTTAAGATTATTTTTACCTTTTTTTATGTTAAATTTTAGAAATTAGATTCTGATCTATTGTTATATTGTGTTTTTGCTTACTTTGTCTTTTTTTTTTTCAAACGATTTTTTACTTTAAATTTTTTATCTTTATTTCATTTTTTTGTGTTTTTTTTTGTTTATTTTGTTCTATTTTTTAAAGACCCCTTTTTTTTAAAGGATTCTGCATGCAATTTTTTTTCCTTTTTTGTTTGTTTTGTTTTATATTTTAACAATCATTTTTTTTAAGTTTTTACATGTATATAACTTGATAAAAAAAATTATTTGTTTTTAAAAACAGTAAAAAAAAGGTAAAAATGAGATATATATATATTTTATTTTGTTATAATGTTTTTGTTAGGGTTAGTTTTTTTCGATTCTTTTAAGTTTAAAGATTTTTTTTTTTTTTGTTTTCTGCTTTATTTTTTTTAAATTTTTTTCTTTAAACGAGTATGACTACATAAATTTTTTTTCTTTTTTGCTTTTGTTTTCATTTTTATTATTGTTTGTACTATTATCATTTTAATTTTACATCTTCACTGTTGGGAGAAATTTTGAGAAGAATTATACTTATTATAATTATAACATTTATCTTAACCAACTGTTTTTATCATATGATACTTAATTTTTTTATTTATTTTTTTTCTTTCCCGTGCAATGCACGGGTATTAAACTCGTATGCTCTAATTTATGATCATTTAAATAGCAAGCTATAAAATTCAAAGTTACCTATTAAATATATTATTTGCTACAATTTCCCCTCGTATCTTTCTCTCCCTAACTATTGTGCACATATCTGTTATTAAATATTACAAATCTGTTATTAGTAAATTTATTATTTATTAAAAAATCCAAGGATTTACTCTTAGAAATATGCTATAAAAATTTATCATATTTTAAAAACTATATTATAGACTTCAAAAGTAACTATAAAATGCCTTAAAATTATCGTGTTGTAAATATGGTCCTGCCTGTGGCCCATCCCTGCTTTGTCCTACATGACGCTTGGGCTGGGCAAGGTATATGATCCACAGGCCAGGCCACATATTGTTTTTAGGGTGAACGAGGGAAATATGACAAAAACCTCTAATAATAAAAATAAATATCATAAAAATTTTTGAATGATGATTAATAGTATATGTATGGTAATTTATGAAGCATATTCATGACAAAAATTAGCTTAAAAACATTAATGTAAATAAAATATTTGTGGTGAATATCATATTTTTGATAACTATTTTATTTATTTACGAAACATACTACCTTAAAAATAATATAAATAAGCAATTTATCATAAATAAATTAAAAAACCCTACCCATCCTCAGTGAGAGGCACCACCATAACTACTTAAAAATATTTTTAAAATATGTTAATTACTTTAAATTTTTTTAAAAATAACCTATTTCCTATAATTTCCCTTGTTTGAGGGGGGACTTGGGCCGGCCTTGACCGTCTTGTTGGGCCGATATCTATGTATCAGGGCCCGTTTTTTCCCTATTTATCTAATTGTTAATCATAGGGGGTGTTTGGTGTGTAAGTTTGAGTTGAAATATTTTAGTTTTAATAGTAATTTTTGTTGACTTTTCAGAAAAGATAAAAAACTTTTTCAAAAAAAGACAAAAAAAGTACAGTTTCACCTGAGTGAAACGAAAGTGCCAATCAAGCCTTAGGGTCTGTTTGGTTCACAAGTTTGAGTTAAGATTTTTAAGTTTAGTTTGAGTTAAGTTAAGTTGAGTTTAAAAGTTGAGTGTTTGGTAAAAAGTTTGAGTTGAAAAGTTTAAGTTGAGTTGAGTGTTTGGTGAAAAAGTTTAAGTTAAAAAGTTGAAGTTGAGTTGTGTTTGGTAAAAAAGTTTAAGGTGAAAAAAAAATTAAAAAACAAGGACCTTGTTTGGATGTTAAGAAAATGAGCGGAATAAATTTTTTTAATTTTTTTTAACATTCTATCGTATGTTTTAGTAAAGAAAATTGGAAAAATGGCAATACGTTGAATTAATAAATAAAGTAAAGCATGATATTATTATGTAAAATCAATTTCAATTTTTAGCTGGAAAAAAGGTCCCAAGTGTGGCTCACCCATTCATAATTTGGTTAGGTTCTATGTATATCTATTTTTATCCATGTATAATATTTATTTTAAACTATCAATTTCATTCTCTCTCTCTATATATATATATATATATATATTTTTTTTTTTTTCGGCTAGGAACCAATTTCTCTCAAGTGTGGGAGAGAAAGAGAGAACAGCTTTCTGTAAGAGAAAAAAAAAAAAAAAAATTGGAGGGAAAAAAAAAGAAAAAATGGAAGATCAGTTTTCCAAGAAAATACCCCACCATTTGAGGTAAACCAACACCATCCCAAATCTCATTTCCCACAACCGAAGGAAAAAAATAAAATAAAAGAAAATAAAAGACAAGAAAAGAGAGAAATTGAGTAGAGGAAGGACCCCCCCGACGAACCACCACCACCAGACCTCCCGGCGGCCACCGACCAGCCAAACTCGCGTTCAACCCCGAGACCGTCTACGAGCACAAGTACAGGAAGGAGACCACCTTCGACATCGCCGACGGTCACGGGGTGTCGCATGGACGACGCCGGAGCTCGGAGGAGAGAAACAAACAAATAGAGGAGAGAGAGAGTGGGATTTTTAGAGAGAGAAACAAACAAACAAAGGAGAGAGAAAGAGAGAGAGGGAGAGAGAGAGAAAATGTTGGGCTTCTCATTCGGATCCTCGTCGTCGGCGGCCTCATCCCTGTTTGGATCAAATGCTGCGTGGCGGCACCATTCTTGATGTCACCGCTGTTGACCAAGCCAAGCTCGCCGAGGACCCCGGAGCTTGCGCGATTTTCGAGCTCCGTTCGTCTGCGGGTGTAGCAATCTCGGAGAGGCCCTGAGGAGGGTGAGGGAAGGGGCGGTGATGGGCGAGGAGGGAGGGAGAAGTCGGGCGGTGCAGATGGGCAACTGGGAAACGGAGGGTAGTTTGCAGGGAAGACTGTTGTACAGTAAACCCAGTTGGGTTTACTGTATAACGGTTCAATGGGAGGTTCTACTTGGACTGATCCCCCAATCGGATTGAGTTTGAACTGAACTCAAAAATCCCAGTTTGAACTGGGATGCCAAACATGCCCTTAAAAATTCTCTTTTTCAAGTAATCCCAGTAGTCTTTAATCTTCAGGCGAGTATGCACGTTATAAATGAAGAAAGCTATTTTATTTTTCCTGTTTTTTTTTTTTTCTTGTTTATTTTTGTTTTTGTTTTTTTGTTTTTAGTATCTTATTACAAAGGGAAAAAACAAAACGCCTGAAAGCCATATATGCTTTTATTTTTGTTTTTAAGCAAAAGTGAATCATTTTCATAAGCTTGTCCATATTTGTCCACGAGCCTCTCTTTGTTAACAAATTGCAATAACAAGATAAGTTTTTTTAGAATCTCTCTCTAGAAAAAGAAAACAAAACTTGAAAAATCAAAGGAAAACTATGCATAAATCTTATCAAATTCCTTGCCATTCACGTCTATTTCTTGGTGATAATAACACTCGATTGACATAAATTAAAAAGATAAGTAGAAATTAAGTCCATCGATCCTGGCCAAGCACGATATGAAAGACACCAAGCAACCTAATTCATTTAATTTATTTGGTTATTGTTAATAGATATATATATATATATATGTATACACTCATGCAGATTCTCTTACTGTTACTATAAAATAATTAAAGGCATCAGATTGAATGTAAAATCGTTATATTGAAAATGACTGTATTATCATATCTTATGTGTTATCAATGTCATAAATAGACATTCATATGCCTTTATTATCAATTTGTGATATATGTACGCACGCGTAGACTCACAATCTGTTATGACAATCATATTATAAAATAATTAAAGCCGTCAGATCGAATATAAAACTGCTATATCAAATATGACTGTATTACCATAATCTCGTGCGTTATCAATGTCACAATTAGACATTCACGAGTCTTTATTATGAATTCTCGTGTTTTATATATGTTTTCTCAGGTTTTTTTTTTTAATTTTTTTTTATCAAATCACAATTTTAAGTACAAAAAAGTTTTCGTGTTAATGATCAAACTACTATTTTAATTCTCATGTCACAACTACCATAATCGCGTGCTATTATCAATAATACATGGTAAATTATCAGTTTTACAGACAAAATTAAATGTTATTTGTCGTGATAACTATAATGACATACAATAAAATGACATTAAGGTAAGTGAGATATGGACCACATATATCAACATAAACATAGTTCTTGACCATGTTTTATGTGTTTCTAGTTCAGCACATGCGTAGAAGTTTCAATCCTATGGCAATATCCCAAAAAGTTTTAAGGGGAATAAAACAGAAAATACTCTTTCATGAATTGGTGGCCAAGACCATGCGTATTTATTTTTGTTTTGGCCGGTAGTGTAACTTGTATGAAATATGGTCCTGCATAAAACAACCTTTCAAAGCATGCACAATAAGATCGAAAAATAAATTGCTTCATTATTTCACATGAAGCATAATAATATTCTCACCAAAGAAATGGCTCTAACTCATCTTTGTTTAGCATCTCTCTTTCTTCATCTCCTTATGCTACTAATATTGGTGTGCAACAACATCAATCATTTAACTCATACGCCCTTAGGATTCAGCCTCAAGCTCGTTCCCCGAGACTCGCCTGACTCGCCTTACCGCCCCGGAAAGCTCTCGGGCAGGCAGAGAATGTGGAGACTCACCAAGTTCTCAAAAACAAGAGCCTATTACAGCCATCTAAGCCCATCACTATCGCCAACAACACAAAGAGCCGCCAATGATAATATTATTAGTCCCACATCGGAAACAGATAACTTCCATCTTAGGGTTCTCAAAAGGAATTTTTTCTACACGACACAAGTTTTTATAGGCACCCCAGGAATCCCACAAACACTCCTGATCGACACGGGGAGTGGCCTTGTTTGGACCCAATGCAAGCCTTGTAAAAACTGTCTTGGCCTGAAACCAAATATTCCTATTTTCACCCCCAAAGGTTCCACTTCTTACAAAAAACTCCCTTGCAATCACAAGTTCTGTTGGTGGCTCCACGAATGCGTCGACGGGCAATGCGTCTACCACAAAAGGTATGCCGGCGGATCGGAAACAAACGGCGTCGTTTCGATGGAGACCTTTGGCTTTCCTTCCAACGACAATAGTGGAGGTCTTAGGGCCATAGAGAATGTCGTTTTCGGCTGCTCAAACGACAACAAAAACTTCTTGTTTACTTCTATTAACGGAATCTTGGGTTTGAATTATTCCCCGGATTCTTTAGTAACCCAATTGGGGACTTCAATCGGTAACCGGTTTTCTTACTGTTTGCCTTACTCTTATAGCCCCATGACGGCCAACAGCGTCCTCAGATTCGGAAACGACATCAAAAAATCGCCACTCGCCAAAAGGACGTCGTTTGTGAGAGGACAAATTTCAAGCAAGAGTAGGAGTAGCCCTACCCTACAACATTACTACCTAAACCTTCTAGACATAAGCGTTGGACGACGTCGTTTAAGGTTCCTGCCGGGGACGTTCACGTTGCGGCAAAACGGCACGGGAGGCTGCGTCATCGACAGCGGCTCGGTGTCGTCGTTTCTCGACAAGAGGGCATACGACGTTGTAATGGCGGAATTCGACCGCCAATTTCGACGGCTCGGATTGGAGAGAGCGCGCAATATGAACGTTGGATTCGAGTATTGTTACAAAAAGGAGATCAAGATCAATGAGAACTTCAAAGGGTTTCCAGATTTGACGTTTCATTTTGAAGGGGCTGATTTTGTAGTGGAATCAAAGTACATGTATTTTTATAGGAGGAGACAAAAGTATTTTTGCGTGGTTTTAATGCCTTTTCCGGGGAAAACAATAATCGGAGCTTGGCAACAGCAAAATACGAGGTTTGTTTATGATCTCAATTTGCATCAACTCCAGTTTGCTCCAGAAGACTGCTCTAGGGACAGCATATCTTCATGATTTCTGATTTTTCTTGTTAATTACTTTGTAATTGTTGTTTCTTATAGGCCATGTACATAAAACTATATATATATATATATACACACATATTTTATATACATGAACGAGTTTTTAATGATTACGTTTTTTTTTTAAATCATGGTAATAACTGTTTAGATGATAAAAATAAGTTTTTTTTTTTAATTGTCATGTTTTTTTTTTTTTTTTTTTTTTTGACAATTATCGAATTTGTTACCGTGGTTAGTATCTATCTCATACGATCAAGACAACGATGCCTATCAATCAAGTGGGGGTTTTATGGTTTTCTACTTTGTTCGTACTGCAAAATTATAAATCTTTATCTCATAAATATTTTACCTTATGTTGATTTTATTTTATTTTATTTATATAAAAATTATTTACGTCCTTACTGAAAATTTATGTCTAGTTCTGCCACCGTTATCAATAGATAAATAGTAGAGTAATTAATCACTAAAATCGTACCTATATAGTGGCCAAATAGTTGTTTTTTTTTTTTTTTTGGCCAAACAGTTGTGCTTACTAGATGAAAATGCTCAGGAGTGCCACGAGTCCATGTGCGTAGATGATGGTTAAAGATCATATACATATATATATATATATATATATTTATTAGATATATAAATAGTTAGATGTGGCCGCTAGAGATGTTAATTGGGCTGGGCCAACCCACAAGCACGAGGACACGGCACGAAAAATTATGGGCTAAACATTATACGGTACGAGATTATAGTCGGTCGGACGAAGCATGACACGAGATGTTGGGCCGTGTCAGGCTCATAGTTTTAAGCATGTGGACCTGGCACGACACGACATGCTGTTAAGCACGAGCATCGCATGGATACGAGTCAAGCACGACACGGCCTGTTAAGCACGATGGGCTAGCACGACAAATACAATTTTTTTTGTTTTAATATTTTGTAATTTCTCTTTTAATTCTCCATAATAAAAAAATGACATAATTTTATCAATGTAATTATGTCATTTAATCTAAAACATATTTACATTAATTTTAAGATGACATGGTTGAAGATTTTACAAACATAAATGATGCAATCAATGACAGGAATAATGCTATTAATTGACATTTTATGATGCTAATATAGTGCAACAATATAGTTCTTTCTTCGTTTGATGGTAGATCATGCACTCTTTTTCCCTTTTTTCGGATTTTTTTTCTTTCGGGTTTTTTTCCGTTAAAACCTTTTTTCTTAGATTGGGTAGATCCTACATGATAATTTTCACTCTTTTTAAAGTTCGTCTAGTCTTTGTCTTTCATTTGAAATAGTTGTAATAAAAGATAAATTGTAAATTTCAGTACATGATATCTTTTTTAAAAGTAAAGTATGAAATTATTTCTTTTATCGTATTATATTTTACTCGAAAAGTATCAAATTCTTTTTTCAATAGAAAAATTAGTAATGGTTCGTTGGGCCACCCTATAATCCTATTGGGCTAAGCACGATAAAAGCACGAGCACGACACGGCACAGGCACATGATGTGCCTAGGCCGATGGGCCGTGCTAGTCTAAGGATTTTAATCTTGGGCTGGCACGAGTACGTCACGAAACTTTAATGGATCAGGTCTAACATGGTATGAAACACGCATGGACCTAACCAATTATGGACCAAACTGACATGACACAACACGATTGACAAGTCTAGTGGCCACAAATGATCTTTGACGTAAATTTAAGGAGGCTTAATTGATGTTTAGTGGATGGCTAAATCATTAACTTTGTATCGATTTTAGCATTGAACTATCCTAAAAACTTTTGAGGATTGTTTTTTAACAGGGATCGAATTAATGGTGCTTTTCATTTGGTTGACCACGAACTAATAAGTTTTAAATATTAATTGTTTATTTTATTTTATTTTATTTTTTGGAGAATGTTACATTGTGTAGATTTTATATATAGCTTGTTATTCTATTCGTTTTGTGGTGGTTGATATTAATAAATAAATAAATAAACGACGTTTCAGAAAATAGTTCATCATATCATATGACGACGTTAATATTCCTAAAAGAAAAAATCAATAAAATTGACCACTTATTATATGATCATAATTCATAGCGAGTACTATTCTAAAATTTTAAAATGAAAAAAAAAATAATAAAAAGTGGTTTGATAATTTTATGATAACGACGGTTGGAAAATTATGGAACGTTACAAATTCTTATTATATGAAACGGTATGATACGTTATCCAACTCTCAAGAGAGAGAGAGAGAGAGAGCATGAAACATTATGTTGTTATACAGATAATCACGATTAGCCTGACTAAATTTTTAGACAATATGTTGTACACTCTTTCATGTAGCAATTGAATATGGTTTCATGATATAGCGTAATCAGTGTTATAATTAGTTTGTTGGAGGATATAAATATACATACATACATATATGTATACACAGACATATACACACACAAAGTCTTAAATCTGATACCTGATGGTATCTGATAATGTGAATTTTAGTTTATGTAAATGTGAACTTCAGTTACTAGGAATGTAAATTCATATAGAAGGAAATGTAACTAAAGTGAATGTGAATTTCATCTTATTTTACATTTATTTCTGCATGAATTCACATATCTAGTAACTGAAGTTTATATTCAGAGTAATTGAAATTCACATTACTAGATGCCATCAGGTATCAAATTTAAAATCATTTATATATATATATATATATGAATATATAAATGTAACTCTCATTGACACCACTCAACAAAGAAAATATCTACAAGAGTGACATGCGTTTGACCTGATCGTTTTGCACTCTCAATGTTTGCCATCCCTCCTAGTACAACTGCAAAATTTCAATAAAGATGTACATTAAAGCAATACAACTTTTAGGTGATTTTATATAGGGATAAATCAGTTTTAGTAAAGGCAAAATGAGAAAAATACAAAACTTTTAAAAGAAAAATTGAAAAAAATAACTCTCCCACTCAGTCATAAGTGACTTCGCCTTTACCAGCACTCCTATGCTTCGACAATTACTGTCCTATCCTTTGTATGCCTGCTCTCTTATGTTTATTGTCATCCTTTTATGAACTTCTTCTGTCTCGATGATTGTTGTCCTGGACACTACATTCTATACCTAATGTCTGTTATCGCTTCAATGAGCAACACTAAGATTATAGTTTGTGTCTTTAGTATTTTTCTTCTTCTATTATAATTAATAATTGAAATCTCATATCGGAAATGCATCTTGCTTGGACATGTTAGGAAAAGTTGACTTTATATAACAATCTTTTAATGTATATAGTTCGAACGACAACAAATTTAGGATGAAGAAGTCCAAATAAGTATAAAATAATGACAAAAAACATAAACATATTTATTTAAAAAGATCGTTTTGATAATGTTTTATATGAAAAATAGTAAATATTATGAACACAACCAATACGTCTGTCGTGTCGATTCAACCGAACATCAGATCGGGTATAGACCGATTTGTTTAACAACATGGATGCTTTTAATTAGGAATCTCTTTTTCCCAATTAAGTAAACGATGTCGTATTGACAAGCTAAGTTTTGACAAGGCTGACGGTTCTTTTACCGCACGTGTCAAAGCCGCACTGCTTCACTCACCGAGTCGAGTTCAGGGGTCGAAAATTTTCGTGTTCCCACTTTCTCGCCAAACAAACAAGCACGAAAAACGAAATTCAATCCCTTTGCGCGAAAACGAACACAAAACGAAACCTTCGATTTTCGATTCGCGAAAACGCGAAGGAAAAGAATAATTTTTTTTTTCTCGGAAAATCAAGAAATGGATGGTCGAAGCCGCGAATGGGACATCCATCTCAGGACCTTATCGAGTAGCGCCAGAGACTCCACCATCGCCAGCGATCCGGCTTCCGATTCCTCTCTTCTTATATCTGTGCGTCTCTCTCTTTAAAGATTTCTAGCTTTCTGTTTGGTTTCCGAGAAAATGAGATTGAAAAACGAGATTTTTTAATATTTGAGTTTTGAGAAAGTTCGCTTTCGTGCGGTTAGGTGAAGAAGCTTCAAGAATTGTGCAAAGATGAGAATTCGGAGAATCTGGTAGCTAGAGTTTATCCGCTAATCAACAAGCTTTTTCAACGCTCAGTCGCTTCTCTCTCTTAGTCTCGAACCTCCAACGGCCTTCTCTTACTGGTTTGGTTTAATTTTTGCTATATTAATTCCGTAATTATCATGCTGTTCTAATCAAAATTTCTGTAATTATATTCTTAATTGTCATAGAGGAAAAAGAAAAAGGAAGAAAGTTGAAGATTGGAAATTTTTTTCAGAAATAGTGGAGAGACTGGATTTTGATAATTGGGAGTAGCATTTAATGGAAATTGAAAAATATTCCAAATGGAAAGTGAAAATTACTTACAACCTTAAGGGTTTTTTTTTTTTTTTTTTTTTTTTTGGGGATGTAACAATATTAGGGAGTTTCTAGTGTGCACTGCCTGTAAGGATTGCTACTATCTGTGCAATTTTTAACATAGACACTTATAGATAAGACCGTTAAAAAACTAATGATTGAATAACAGTTCCTACCGGTAGTGCAAAATAGGAGGTCCTGCCATAAAAGCTCGTTTCTATGTTATGCTTCATAGTGTTCAGTTTCTTATCTGTTATAATTACAGCATGTTGCTTATATTTTGTGTGTGTAATCTATCAGGCTATCCTTCAATTTTACCTTGATTTCGGTGATGTGGTTCTTCATGATGCCGATCCCAGTTTAAGAACATTCTTTAAGACATGCTTGAGCCGGTACTAATTTAGTTTCATTTCGTTAAAATCATTATCAAGTTGTTTTGATGTGTTAGAATCTTGTTAATGATTTGTTTCCTTTCAATAACTACTAAGCTACAATTTCAATAAAATTGTTGTCTTTGGAGTATTAGGTGTGAGTAAATCATTCTTCAAAATGGTTAATTCTCTTGAATATGTTCTGTTTTAGAGACATACATTGAAGCTTCTCTTGTGATTCTTATAAGTCTGAAATATGTATTTCAATTTTTTTAGAGAATGTTTTTTCCATTTTTTTTCCTCCGACAGGGAGTTTCTTTTCCTTTCAAAACGTTATCGAGCTTTTAATTTGATAATCATCACACATCAATTTCTTTTCGGTTGTGTTGCAGTGAGTTTGCAGATCCTGTTGTTGCAGAAGCAACACTTGATTTTCTGAATGCGAACAAGAAAAAACTTATAAGTTCTTTTCCTACTTTACTGCCTCAGGTATGATTTGATATGTACTTTCTGTTTATTAGAAACTAGAAAGTGAAACGGTCTTTTCCCATTTAAGTCACTGCCATAAACATTTAGAGACCTATACATAGACAAATAAGTGAAAATGTGAACATATGAGTTCTGACTTCGAGTCTTGCTTCGAAACTGTGAAAAAACCAAGTGTTTGTGCTAAGGTCATAATTAGTCTTCAAAAGGGTATTGTAGTTATCACTTCTTCCGTTTCTATGTCTCTTATTATTGTTTTTTCTTTTCCTTCTAAAGACGAGCTTTTATGACATGATGATAATCTATCATGCAGTTCTTTCCCCTGTTGCTGAAGCTGATTGCTTGGAATGGAGAAAAGTAAGATCTTCAAATATACCCTTACTGTGATTTAGTGCACAAATTCGGTATAATATTTTGCTCAAACGTGATGTCATGTTTGACAAACTAATAACCAAATGTGATAAAGTAGAATCATTGATATTCATATGTTGCTTTCTCCGTGCAGATTGGAGAAGTCATTTCTGAAAGTGTTTCCTGGATTGGTATCATCTGGGTCGTTTCTTCCACTACTTCCCCACTTAGTGGATTTGCCCAGTTAGTTTTTGGTTGATGCTGCTGGCTTATTTTTCATCTCCCATTCTCGCTTTCTTAAAGTTGTCATCTTGATGTCTTTTTGTTAAAACGTGCTAGTTTTGGTTGTGGCGTTGGAAAAATTGGAACGGAGCTCAGGGTCACTAGTTGGAAACAGCATCGCTTCAATCCAGAAGAGTACGGCTCCTGAGGTTATTTATTTTACTTTTTGCAATAGTATGCGTTTAATAATAACTTTCTACAAGGTGCAAGAGAGGATAATCATATATTCTGTGGTTGTAGATGCTACTAGCACTCATGGATGAAGCTTATACCGGATCAACAATAGGAGACGGAGGAGGAGATTCCGAATCTGAGGACAGCAGTACAATAGATGTTGCTGATCCTGTGTTCCTTGAACTTCTGAAAGATGAAAATGATGGCCTTGCTGTACATACAGTACTTTTTACCTCAGTTTTCTTATTGCATACTAAAAAGTGTCTTAAATCCAGGCAATTATATGAGATAGTACCAATAAGATTCGTCACGTTCTCTAGAATACAAGGAAACTCATATCCGTGTATGGTGGAAATTGCCTAGAGTTTTTACCTTCTTGCTGATCTCGTCTTAAAATTGAAGAATTTTAGTTCTTTTTTTGTATTGCTGAGTTAAAGTTAACTGCTAGATATTCATTTTTTTCTACTAAAAAACTAGATTTAAAATTTTTTCCCCATCTTGCTGTACTGTTATGCAGTAATTTTGATGAGTAAAGTACTGTGGACAGGCACTTATACATCTCATAATATAGTTTTCAGCTTTTTAACTTGGCCCTGCACCATACACCTGTTCTTTTGAAAACAGTCGGATTCAAATGCAAACGATAATTTTAGGATTATTATTTGGAAAGAAGTTTCTGCTGAAACTGGGTGTCGAAATAAGTCATTGACATTATAGTTTGTGTTGCTTTTCAGGAACGCCACTGGACCTCCCCTGTAATGGCGGCAGCACTACAGGCTGCGATGAACACCCCTCAGTCTGATAGGCTAAAATATACACTCAAGATGACGCCCCGGCTTATCGATGTATATTTTGCCATAGCATTACGTGATGCCAATGATTGTATGTCAATCTAATCTTAAGTTCTCCATCGTAACATGACTTTTGGAAAATTTGTTCTCTGCAGATTCGTTTTATGGAAGAAGAATGTTATATTTGTTACTCTGTTAAGTTGGTGGCTGTTCTGAGATTCTTTTCCCGTTTTTTCTTTTTCAGCTTTGATCTGTGCTTTGATTCCGCTTCTAATGTCTAGAAATGCCGTAATGTTTCCAGAAACGAACTTTTGTTATGAAGTACGTATGCTGTTAATCATTATTAAGGTCTCTTAAGGTTGCTCAGTATGTGATGAATATGATGTGGATTTCTTCGTTTTTGGTTTTTGCTAATCTAGTTAGAACTTCATTTTATAAGGTCTTAATCTTGTTATATTTGTTGCCCTCATGTTGAAGTTATATTTACGAGGATCCGTTTATCTCTGCAGGTTCGGAAAAGGCTTTTAGAATTCATGCTTTCTGCATTCCAGCGCTCTCCAGGTTTTATTGCAATTCTAAAGGTATGTTTCTTGAAGAATTTTAGTTCTTGATCATTTAAAATGCTTAGGAGCATTTCACTTACTCTTTTATTTTTAGTACTTTACTTCACGGAAAGGATTGAGACTATTTTATACATGTTGTAGAAGCCAATAATGGACAGGCTTGCGGAAGCATATGACAACCCGGAAAAGGTTAATTACTTCTTTGTTGCTCAAAGTAAATTGATTCTTTATCTGCAATGAAGAAATTCATTTTTTTTTCTTTTTTTGTGTTTATTTTTTTTTCCCCTTATAGTCTGAGTTGGCATTACAATTGTGTTGGGCCATCGGAGAGCATGGTGGGGGTGGCGCACCTCACAAAGACGCAGCTCGTGAGCTTTTCGAGGGTTTAGAATTACTCTTATATGAAAACCTTTCATCTAGGTATGGATTATTGTTATTATTATTTTGTATGGATTTTATAATTATTGTTCTCTTTCTCTCTGTTTTGGTGTATATTTTAGTGCCAATGGCTCTTCATCCCTTGACGTTCATTTTTGCTCTTGTTTTCTCGTGAAGTCGTCTAGGCTTAAGGCAGGAATCTGCCCTTGGCTCCACCAGCCAAGTTTTCAGGAGGTCATCGCAGTCAAGGCTTCTATGTTTTGTCATTACAGCCATAGCAAAGCTAGCCACATATCATCGCGAGCTACTACCTAGGGCACGTGTTTCCTTGGGCAAGGTTTGGTCATTAGTTTTACCATATTTGTTAAAAATTTAATTTAAAATTAATAGTATATTCCAGAAATCCTTTGACAAGCCCGTGTTAATTAAATTGTCGTGCATTTGTCAGGTAGCTCGCTCTCGAATCTCAGACGTGAGAGTTTGGAGGCGCGCTCGTGATTATTTGGGTTTAATGAACGAACCTGCAATCTCCTTGTCTGTTTTGGGGCCTTCGCGACCTTCCCCCGGACAAGGGCAGAATCCCGGCACTGTCAAGTGGAGTGATGGTGCGACGAAGATGATTGCTCATATCCCATTTTACATTCTCGGCGAACAAGAAGGTATCAATCCTTTTCTTTGAACTCCTCGCTACCTTAACAAGTACCAAGCCATGAAATATAAGCAACCAATATTTTTAATCAACGTCTATACCCTTCCCCAGGTCCACCTTCCCATGATTTTTCGTTTTCGGATGTTCTTCCGAGAAGATAAAAGGAGCTCGTTATGCGTAGCGAGCGCCTAGAGTTTTGTGAATTCGGCGAAGTCTCCTATTTCAAATCGAGCCATTCTTTTCTTCGGCTCAAGGATTCTTTGTTTGTACTGCATATTGTTTATTTAGGACCATACGAATAAACAGCTCCGAAATTGTTTACTCAGTGGTATACGTCGAGGCACAATATTTGTGTAAAATAGAATATTCTTTTGAAGTCGGGTGCTTTTTATATTATGCCTGATGATCAAAAATAAAGAATCAAAGGGTTTTCACAGAATTTTCCTTTTCATTTTAGTCCTCTTTCACTTGAATTTTTCCATTGATATTAAAGATGAAAGTGTAAACTAGTAAACCGCCCAAATCGTACTAGATCGTACATTGGAACAATTGAGTTTTAAAACCTGTCTATTTATCAAATAGGTTTCAATCCAAACAGTTGAATTTTGGACAGGGCTTGGTACGGTTCATAATTTGTTTACGAAGTATATTTATGGAAAGGTTATCTAGTAAATCGATAATTGGGTGATTTGTAGGATTACTGAAAAAAAAGATATCTCTAGATTATTTCGCTACCTATTATATATATATATATATATATATTTAAATTAAATACCATAGACGGTTCAAAATCCGAATAAGAGAGAGAAAAACATAAACATAGCAGAAATGTCGTTGATGCGGCTGGCGGACACAAACGGCCGAGTGAAGTTGAATGTCGGATTAGTTATGGACGCTTTGGATGATCGGTTAGGAGTGAAGGGCAATTTGAGTGTGCTGTGATTTGTGTAGCTGTATAGGTTTGTAGGATGAATAGTAAAAATAATAAATACCTTGACATGTTGCATGTATATGTATCCGCATTAATTGGTGGTTGGTTGTGAAGAGTTAACTTGCGTTTGGTTTGTCGGTTTGGAGATGAAATTTTTAAATTGGAGTTGATTGATTTTTTAAAAACTAGTTATAAATTTTATTGACTTTTCAGAAAAAGATAAAAACTGAGAGAGAAAAGTATAGTTTAATTAGAATTAAACTTTAAGTAACAAACAAAGGAAGCATTAAAGTTGAGATGTCTAAGAGGAGTTGGAAAATTTTTAAGCTGATTTATACTGCCATGCCACAAACGAAACAAAACGGCATGTCGTCGTCTCTACTTTCTTACCACCCCATTTGAAACTGCCTGTCTTACTCACTCACTATTATCTTGCCTCCCCAAACGAAACGGCATGTCGTCACTATTTTCTTAACACCCCCACACTAAACGGCATGTTGTCCCCAAAGTCTTCTGGCTACCCCAAAGAAAAGGCGTGTCGTCCATTGAATGCACTTCACCATGCTTCTCCCTCCACATCACTTAACCTTGATGTCGTATTTTTCATATCCGACTTGTAGTTTTCCGTCGCCCTTTCCCTTCCTTTTTCTTTTGCGGATTTTGCGCTCCTTCATTGGTGACCTGAATAACATTTGATTTCTTAAAATTTTTTTGTCATCTAATCTTTGTAACAATTCAGCCTCGCTAAATGCATAATAATACCCCAAAAAATTAGCAAATTACTAATACCAAATCAACGAAATAACATCTTCACATGCATTAAACACTCTGCTTCTATCTCTCCTATTGATTTTATCATTGTATCCTAAGTCCATTTGACTACCTCTCCTTTTTCTCTTCGATTTCTGACTCGCCCACATATCTCTTTCAAGGCCTACTGTCCAGCTCATGATCGCACCAGATCCGGTGGCGTACTAGGGACCAAGTTAACCCTAGACGGGAAAAAACTACGGACAAAGGAGAAGAAAATCCACTAAATCAAAGATCAGTACAAAGCCGCTATAGCAAAAGAGCATGATCATAAAACCTTAAAATTATATCATATATATACCTAAAACCCTAAACCGAAACTGGGTCGGGTCCGTACCACAGAACCCCCAAAAATCTAATGATTAAAACTTCACTACAAATGTCGCACCTCGAGTTTTTTGGGCCAGGTGGCCAGGTTAAAGAGAATCCGGGTCATCAAACTCTAACATATATATATATATATATATATATATATTTGAGTTGTTGTTTCCACGATTTTCTCAGCCGATTTTGTTCTTAGGTAGACCATCGTACTTTACTACTGAGTGAGAAATCAAGCAACCAAATGATAAAAGGCATGAAAATAATTAAAATGATAACTTAGAGACTCTACATGACTATTACTTTTATGAAGAATCCTAAATCGTAATTTCTTTTTTTTTTGAATAAAAATCGTAATTTCAAACCGCACCAAATCTATAGATTCGATTTTGTTGGTTTAGAATTTTCCTAGCCATAAAATAACTGTCCGAACTAAAAAAATGATTCGAACCGAACCGGTTTCACCCCTAAATTTAAAAACGACAAGATCATCGTTATCACAATCAACAACAAAAACAACATCTCCAAAGCAACTACATGATATGCTAGCTCACACACACACACACACACACACACACACACACAAATATCTCAAGAGAGAAAAGCTTAGAGAAATTGTAAGTTTATAATAGAGTTTTTATTTATTTATTTTTGTTTATATATATATATATATTTGGTTTTTTGTTTTTGAGGGTAAAGTTATAACAAAGTTTTAGAGTTTAATACATTGTGTATAACAATGTCTGGGGGGCAATAACATCTCCCAACTTTAACTATATAACTACAAGTACAACAACGGCAGATGACTCTCTCTCCTCATGCTGTGTTGCTCAATTCCCTCTCTCTCTACTTTTACATGTATCTGCAATGGCAATCGACATTTACAATTATACCCTTTTCAACAAAGATCAAATGCATCATAATTTATTCAAAGAAAAAAAAAATCTTTATCAGCTGTCAAAATCGTCACATAACGATATAAGATCTAGTTACTTTCTATTTGATCATATGATGGCTTTAACATCTTCTCACACGTGAGATAATCTGTCATTATGTATACATAAAAATCATATGCATAACATGAATATTCAAGGAAGTTTATTTATTTATTTTTCAATTAAGTCAATAATATTCAAAGGTGTAAATATAGAGGAAAGTTATCAATCAGTTCAAACATTACATGGTGACATGCACACCCAAAGAACCTTAAAGATTAATGTACTACAGACTACGTGAATTTCGCAATACATATGTTATATATTATTATACAAATGAAATTCTCTTTTTTTTTTTTTTTTTGCTTGAATTATACAAATGACATTAAAAACAGTTCTTATATATATATATATATATATATTTTGTACTCAAATGCTATATATATATATATATATTTTGTACTCAAATGCTATCATAATGTTAAAGTTGTTCCTTTCCATCTCCCCTCCCTCCCAAGTTTTAAACTTTAGAACGTCTAAAACGAAAAATCTTGATTTCAAAAGGGAAAATTACCTGAAAACACCTTTTATTTTTAGTAAATACCACTTTTATCCTTTTTTTTGTACAAACATTCGAATCTTCTCCTATATTTTAAATATCAGTCATAGAATACTTATTTAGTGATTAAATTTTAAAAATATAACGATTAATACCCTTCCAATCATATTCAACACCACTTGTCTAAAAATGTTGAATAGAAAAAGTTCAAAATGATCAAATTTCTTAGAAAAAAATAAAGAACTATGAAACTAGTACTCAACCACGATGCCAGTATATGCCCACTGAGAGCTCAAGCCCGAGTTTATATATATATATATATATATATACACATATATATATATATATATATAAGTAGATTCAATATATCGTTTTATATCAATACAAACAAAGCCACACTTGAAAATAATAAATTTTTTTTTTTTTTTTTTGTAGCCCCCATTAACAAAAGCCTGATAGACAATAAACTTATACGCCCATTACTATATAACTAATTGTCGTTACTGTTTTTGTCATTAGTCTACACACTGATGCAAAAAAATTATTACTCGGATATATTCATTTAACAAACAAATCATGCTTGCAGCCATATTAATGCAAAAATTAACTAGTACTCTAGCTAAACTATATTAATTAAGTGCTTTAATCTCATAGCCCCATTAAACAAATCAATTTCTCCAAAGCCTAATAGACAATAAACCTATATCACCCATTACTATGGACTAGTCCTCATTGATAAGAATTCCTGTCTCCTACTTAAATTGATGCAAAATCTAATACTTGGATATAATCAAATTAACAAACAAATCATACAAGCAGCCATATTAATACAAAAATTAAATAGTACTCTAACTAAACTATTTTAATTAAGTGCTTTAATCTTATAACCTCATTAAGCATATCAATTTCTACAAAAACCCTTGTTAAAATATAAAATTATTATTGACCCACATCTTAATAGCTTGAGTTTTTGGGATGAATTGGTAAATCAACGTAGCATCAAAGCGCCTAATAGACAATATGCCTATAATGCCCATTACTAGTCCTCACTGACAAGAATTCTTGTTTCCCGCTAATACTGATGCATAAACTAATACTCCGACATATTCAATTAACCAACAAATCATTCGTATGCATGTAAATGCAAAAAATAACCAGTAATTAAACCTAAAAAAATAGTAAAAATATTGAGATCGATGGTGAGACTAACCATATATTGCTGAATTCAAGCCATGGCATCCTTAATTTTGGAGACAGCATCAGTGATAATCCGGTACATGAGATCAATCGAATCAGGAGCGATACGCTGTCCGGCGGCGGTGACATCGTCAACAATGTGCAACGCCAGAGTCAGAAGGCTCCCAGATGCAATTCCTCCACGCATCTTTGAGACATCAGGGAGAATCACAAACCCGCACGGCAGGATCCGCACGAAGTCGGAGTTCTCGCCGCTCAGGACGCTCGACACCGTCGTGATGTCCAGAGGCGCAAAGACCACGTACGAGGCTGCTGAGTCTGTGTAGCACCGCTGAAGGTACATCGCTTCTATGTTGTCTGGTGTCGACTGAGAAATTTCATTCAAACATAGCACAATATCAATATTTGACATATATTGATTTTAGAGTTAATATAGTAACCGTCTATAGGAATGAAATCTATATATATCTATTTCTGTATTATATTAAAAATAATATTAATTTTGTACCCTTGCTTAATGAATTTATCGAATTGTGCAATTTTCCTCCTAAACATAGCACAATATTTTTGACATATATTTTTACGGTTAATATAGTATCAATTTATAGGAATGAAATTTATATCTATTTGTCTATACAATATGTAAAAAAGATATTCGAACTTTTTTTTTTTTTTAATTTTAAAAAAGGCATTTTTGCGCTCTTATTTTCTAAATTTATCGTATAGTTGTAATTTTCCTCCTAAAATTTCAGTTTTGACAATTTGCATCATGGATTTACAAAGAATTTATCGATATATAAAACATTCCCTTTTCGTCTTTTCTTTCAATATCTTTCCTCTCACTTTTTGGTTTTTTTTCCTTTTCTTTTCACTTTAAAATGAGTGTTCTGAGACAAACAAAGAAGGCTTAAAAATCCATTTTATCAATAAAAAGTACCAAATCAAAGTACTATATTCATTATATTGTTAATAATTTAGTAGCATGCTGATACTTATATAATACATTATAAATTTACAATAAATATATAATTAGGTGTAAGGAAAACTTACATTCACTTGAAAGATAGAAAGATGATTTCCAGGGTACTGGCTAGTAGTGATGCGTGCAATTTCTTGGTGGTAATGGCCTTGGGAGAGAATATCCCACTGTAAAAAAACATTAATAATAAATAAATAAGTACGTATATTGTAATGAACATATATAAATATTAGACACTACTACAGAATGCGGATTTCACGATGGAGTTTCCACAACCGTTTTTAAAAAATGATAGTGGAAAATTCAGTAAAAACACGGGGCGAAACACCTTTTTCGAAAACCGCTTCCATGACGGTTTCCAAAAAGCTAGACCATGTTCTCTTGCACTTAAATTGGCACTAATCCGTACTTATATGATTAATTACATGCATGTGGAAACCTAATTAAATGTTTTTAATTATGCTGATAATAAACGACAAGGATTTATTATTTGTTATGGGTACACATAACATTTAATTGGTATATATTTGGTTAAAAAGAAAAATTAAAATTACATGCCTTTTTACGGTCCTCACGGTGGGAGGTCCCAACAGTGTAATATAGGGTATTTTCGATGTAAAATTTTTAAATGATTAAGGTGCATCAGTAAAAAAAAAAAAAAAAAAAAAAATGTAATACATGTTGTTCATGTTATGTTAAATGTTGAAGACATCTATATTACGCTAGAGAAACCTCCTATCAGAAGTAATAATATATCGTAATAAGTACATAAAGTGTCGATAATGTCATAGTACTAGAGTGCTACAAAGTACAATGAAACCCAGAAGTCTGCATTTCTTTTAACACAAAATTTGGAAGGAAGAATGTCACTGATGCAGATTTGTTTGGGAGAAAGATAAGAGAATGAGGCCGGAGCATATATAAGGAAGGGGATCGACCTACTTACGGTTGATTGCTTATTATGCTTATAATTAGTAAAAAAGAAAAGTAAAAGCTATTTATAACATGCCAATTAGTGTTCAGAACCAAATTTTCTAAATAGTTTAGTGAGACAATACCAATATTTATACATTTCCTAATAGGCAATAAAAATGTTAGAAAGAAGTGTTTATTTTTTTATTTTTTATGAGGGACTTAGGATGAAGCTTTTAGTTGGAAGAAAAATCTTATGTAAAGACTTGGCACAAATTTAAAAGTCTAAATGCATTTTAGAAAGACAAAGACTCTTCTAAAATATCATCCGAACACTCTTAAAAACAATTTGTCAAACAGGTTTGTCCATATTAATGCAGTGCTCTAAAGTTTTGAGGGGAAATATACAATCTAATCCTTCTTCTAAAATAGTCTAAACATATTTAAAAAGATTTTTTTTTAAGAAGTAGTATATCATGGTTTTGATTGAAAATGTTTGACGAGGCAAAACTTCTTTCGAATAAACAATCCAAACACTCCGAAAAACAACTTCAGCTTCTAGCAAGCAATGTCAAAACTCAATCTAGGGTTTTTATGGGAATAAATTAAAAAAATGCGGTCTAATCCTTCTTCTAAAACCGTGTGCATTTGAAAAATAAAACCCTAGTCTCATATAAAAATATATATATACCTCGGATCGGGAATTCTCACTACTAAGGAAATCAAACACTTGCTTTGGTGTTGCAGGGAGCAGAGCAGAAGAAGCAAAGACAACAGTTGTTGCGGTAGGCATTCCGGGATCATCCTTGTTGGTCTTGGTCATCATCAACGTCGAATCTCCGTTCGCTTTGGGTACAGGAAGTTCCTTCCATTCGTTTGTTGCGTAGGCATTTATTTCACTTACGAAGCTTCCCATCATCCTCTCCGACAGGTTCAAGATGCTTCTGATTCCAGGTTCTGGTATGATTAACACTGGAAAATATACATGATAAGAAAACTTGCCAGTTTTTAGTATTTAGAAGAAAACCAATTTGTATGTACATCCCATATATGTTGGTTAGAATTTAGTTAACCCAATTATAGTTCAACTAGAATCCATTTCACGTGACTTTCTTTGAAACATATCAAAGACGCTGTAGTAGTGTTTGGATAGATTGTAAAAGAACTTTTGTTTTTAACAAGTTTTCAAAATAAATAAATAAATAAAAGTCAGTTCTGCTACTTTGTTCAAGAAGAGGTTCGAATGAAAATAAGGAAGAGAATTTTTGATAGGATTCGGAGGGGGAAAAAAAAAAAAAAAAAACTATTGACAGGATACAATGACTTCTTAAATAACGAGGAGAAGTTTTGATAGGATTTTGGGGAAAAAAGAGAAGAAAAAACGGCCTATTGACAGGATATAATATTTAACTATGAGATTTTCATCAAGATTCAATAAATTAATATCTTTTCTTAATTTGAAAACTTCTCCCCCTCTCCGCGGGCCTTTATTGCTATTGCTAGATATTTTTATTGATCAATAATAATAATTATTATTATACTCATTTTTTTTTGGCATAGACAATACAATAATCTTAATTTAGTTAATAATTCCCAATTTTTAAATTGGATTCAAGTAGGTAAATAAAAAAAAAGATAGTTGTCTGCAATCACAAAAGATAAAAAATTATACCTAAAATTTAACAATAAACTAAGAAGATTTTTGTATCATTTCTAGATATTGATATGTCATTAAATTATTATCATGTATTATAATGGAATGTAAAACAATACATGTGTACATCCTTTTGTCTTCATATACGCAATAAAGTTTTATTTTATTTTATTTTTTTATTGAAAGAAAGTTCGGGAAGTGGGGGAGCATCGTTACGTGAATGTTCATTGAGGGTATTGACTATATTAACCAATAGGAATACATGTGGCATAATTCCGAACATTTCATAAATCGAGTACTAGATTTGTAAGAAACAAGCTTTCACAATTAGGACTCTCAAAGAGGGTCATCTAGCCCTAAACTTTTAATGACTACAGACTCACTATTGAATCAATTACTGCTAGATCACATCACTCAGTGAATATAATATGAGATAATCTTTGATCTCAACAAATTACAAAAACTAATTAAGATATTAAAATGTATCATAATTCTTCTAGGTTTCTACTACGTAGTACATGTAAATAAAACCAAAATAAAGGAAGATCTTTTTACCTCCATCAACAATTGGGGTGCAGGGAGCCATTAGGGCACAATGTTGAGCCAAAATGGAGAACCAACGCTTTGCAGAAAAGGCAAAACCAGAATTGACAATTGGCTCGAAAATCTTGTGAACAAATCCATCATCCACTTGCACATGCTCAACCCATATAACCTAATTACCATTAAATTCAAATCAAAATACTTCCTTAATGAAAGAATCAACTCTAGTTGTACGACGATACACATGATACACACAAATATATAAATATATGTAATGCATATTTAATGGTTACTCTAATATTTATCGATCGGGGATATTGTTATTGTAGTCATGTAATATGAAATATAATTTGAACAGTAACCACCAATTAGTATTGGAAAAACAGTACCATTGAAAACTTCATATATATATTATTTATATGAGTGGTTGTTCCATAATTCACTTGCACATGTTCAATCCATATAACCTAATTACCATTATTTTCAAATCAAAGTACTTCCTTAGTTAAAGAATGAACTCTAGTTGTATGACAATACACATGACACATATAAATATATATAAACATTATATATAATATATTCAATGGTTACTCCATTTTATATCTATCAGTGGATATCATCGTGTAATGGATCATAATTTAAACAGTAATCACTAATGAATATGAGAAAAAAATAATCATTGAAAACTCTTATACATATGCATGATAGAGTTGCATCATCCACTTGCACATGCTCAATCCACAAAACCTAATCAGCATATAATTCAAATCAAATCAAAATATACAAATTTATATACTGGTATAAACCCAATCAGATAGTTGTAATAAACTAGATAATGTTCAGAACAATTAACAAGAAAGGTATTTATCTATATAATTTAGACAGTAACTATCGATGATAACCGAAAAACGTAATCATTCAAAACCGTCTATAGATATATGAAGGACATAGATATAGTTAGGGGGGATCACCTTAGAGCCCCCATCGGGCATTTCTGTGATCAAACAGCCTGATGGTCGTTTTTCAATTCTCTTAGCCGATGGAAATTGGAACAAAGTTTCCAAGGACACGTCCACAACTCCCCACATACTTTGGCAAAATCGTTTGCAGTACCTTGCAAAATAGATTTCCCGAGTTGGAATTTGTGGAGTAGGGCCATAAAATTCTGCACCCATCTGGAAAAAAAAAATATTAATAAAACAAAGGGTGAATGGTTAATTCAAAAGCACGTTTCCCTTAATTAAATGAATAAATAAATAATAAACAACATTATATGAAAATAAACTTTTAGTTATAACATCTTCTAATGATACTTAAAATCACACCAATTTTACATAACTAAATATCATTTTTTCATAACAAACTTGTGACTGATATATAGTATGACTAAAGTTTTCTAACCACAAGGTTTTGGAAACTTTTTGGTGTGACAAAAACATTTTCCTATGATTAAAAGTAGGATTATTCTCATCTATATCCCTAAATTTTAGAGTCACTCCTACTTTGTCCCAACCTTGAACCTTGAACCCGACTTTATCCCTTCTATCATAATTTCATTTAAAAACAGATGGAAAAAGAAGTGAGTTAAGTGCAGTCATGTGGTCTTGTTTTCGTTTGTTTTTATGAAGACTTCCTATTTTTCTGACTATTTTAACTGAAACTTTGATAGAAACGATAAAAAGGAGTTAAATTCTTTTAGGGGGAGAAAGTGAGAGTTATTAAAGTTCAGATGGTAAAGTAAGAGTGACTCTGAAGTTCAACGGATATAGATGAAAATAATCCTTAAAGTATTAATTACACCAAAAATATGTGAATAAATATATATTAGTCATAACCTAGCTAGTACTTTTTCTTTTGGGTAGGACAAAGCTAATTTATCAAAAAGAAGTTTTAATAATTTAAGAGAAGGTCACGGCAGGGCGAGTCGTCCATCATTTCGATATGTGTCAAGTGAAAGTATAATGATGTAAGTAGCTAAGACATTCTAATAGATTGGTAGACTTTATACACAAGTATGAGTAATATGAGTGTGTGCATAGTGAATGCAGGTCGGTCTCAATCTAAGTGAAATTGTTTCATTGAGGTATACAAGCACATGTTATATATTAGATATCCATGCATCTGTTTGTCGAACTGGCTAGTAAACTCTTCAGAAAAGAAAGAAAAGAAGAAGAAGAAGAAGAAAATAAAATCTATCTAGTAACCTACTTTGGATGAACCTAAGAATGCTTCAATACTAGTAACATTAAGCATGGAATACTTTTATTAATCTGGTAAATTTGTTATCTATATGATGATTAGCAATTTACAAGAAAGTGAACTTAGAAGGAAAACTGCACATATATATGTGTGTATGTATATGTCTGTGTGGTTACTGGATGTAAGTTCTAAAAAAAAGTAGCACTTCACCAAGACAGTAGAAACTATATACACTTAACTTGTGACAATTTTGTGTACTTTCATTGTAATGTACACACATCAATCTATACACACACACACACACACACACACACACACACACATATATATAAGAGCGTGCGTGTGTGTTGGTCTACTATGATTATCACGAGTATATAATGATTACATACATGAGCAAGCTAAAAGAGTTCACACACATTTCCATTAATCAGAAAAGTACAAGCATATATATATGTGTGTGTGTGTGTGTGTGTGTGTGTATAAAACAACGAATTATGTGGAAATAAAGGAAGATAAGAAATTAAAAATTTGGATTCTCAAAAATAAATTACCACTTGAACAGTTCCTTCATAGTTTTGCTGCAGTATGCCCGTAGAGGCCAAAACTCGAAGCACCTTTGCTCTAGATACAATTTTTGAGAATACTTGAGACCACTGTTTCTGATAATTAGAATTAAGCAAAAAAATTCAAATAGAAAATCATTAGAGCCATATCGTAACAACCTGTACTTCACATTTTCATGATCTCAAATTCTTGCTTTCAAATAATTTTCCTCTTAAAATTCATGTAGATGATGTACATTAATTTAAAAAAGAAAAAAAAAATTGACGGGTTTTCTTAGAGGTCGAAACCCTACCGAATCCATAAGCAATTCGACAAGTTTGGTTGGCTTCACGCCAACATGGCCAGTTTCTCTTGTACCTTCAGTATGAAGCAGATCATCATCTTGACTAGGTGCCTCACTCAAAACATCATTAGATGCCTTGTTGGATCTGGGAGAACTTGGCAAGGGTGTGTAGTCCTTCACCTTAATCAACCTCAATATCTCCGCAATCGCGGTTTTTGCATTCGCAATTTCCTTCATGTACTCGATGTTGTTAAGCATCTCGATGTCCTTATCTAGGTCAATACTCCATAGAGGCGGTTCCTCCATGGCCACTTTCTTAAGCTCGTTCATTGCCTCAGAGGCAAGATCAATGATTTTTCTTTTGTTTTCCTCAGCACATAGTGAGACGGCTATGAAAAGGTCGGTTGCTCGGTGAGGAGTGTTGTTTTGTTGTTTCCGACATCGATCGAGCTTGATCCATTGTGGCTGTCCCAGGTTTGCACTCCATATGACTGTTGATTAAAGGATTGCGGAATTGCTGGAGATGAGGAAAGAAAACCCGCATTGTTGTGTGGCCGAATAGTAGCTATCTGTAACTGATGCAAAAATAATGTATAAATTTTTTTTCTATCAAAATGGATACATGACAATTGATATCAGAGAAATTTAGCACATACTAACTGGCTTAAAACCTAAAAAAATGATGTGAACAACTGAAAAATGTAATTCAAATGAAAAAATCAAATGAAATTGCTATCAATATATAGGGAGGCTCATTACTTTCAATTGAGACAATGAAAAATCATTTTTTTAATTGTTTTAGTAAGAACTTTTGGCAGTTTTCGAAAAAAAGAGAGCTAGAGTTATCAAAAAGAAAGAAACCCAAACTAATCAACAAAACTTGATCTTTCACTCAAAAAAAAAAAAAAAAAAAAAAAGTTCTCTATTCTTAAAAAAAAAAAATCAAATCAAATCAAATCAAAATTGATCAATTTGTTATGACACATTTGGGTAATTTCATCATTTTATAAAAAGAATTATTAATTTCCACAGGATCTCTATGTATCCAAAACTTGATGAACATACATAATAGGCAGATGAACAGCATTTTAATTTATCACACCCATTCAATTGTAGTGTGTGTGTGTATATATATAAGTATGTATATATACACAAATTGAAACCCTAATTTCAGCAATTACCTTGTGATCCCTAGCATTTGGCTGAGGAAAACCAAATTGGCTTCCCACCCTATCATGACCAACACCTGATTCTTCACTTGCTTCAAATGGGTAGCTAAAATCAAGTCAAAAAACCCTAATTGCATAAGTATCAAATTAAAACATATATATATATATATATATATATTTTATCTAGTGGATTAGCTAGCTAGGGTTTTCTTCAAGAAAAAATAAAAAAAAAAAAAACCATACTTTTGATCAAAGCGTTCAAGCCTGTGATAATTAGGAAAACGCTGATCAAAGTCAATTAGGCGTCTCTGGCTAGAACTTCCATTGGTGTAGTACCTTTCAAACTCATTCTGAACCAACTTACAAAAAGGACTCCCTCCGTTGCATTCGTTGTTCCAAGCCATTCATCTGAAAATACACACACACACACACACACACACATATATCAAAATATCATAACCAAAAAATTAAAAAAAAAAATTCAAACAAAATTCAAAATACAAAATTCAAAAAACAAAATGTGAGATTCTTAGGATAAAATTAGTTACATATTTAGCTAAATCATGAACTTGAAAAATTAAAAAAAAAAAAAAAAAAAGAGTTACTTAAGCAAATGTTCATAGAGATGAGAAATGAGAAATAATCTTACACAGGGGGGAGAAAATACTATCAGTTTCTCTCTCTAAACTTTCTTTCTCTCTCGGAAATATCGACTCTCATATATAACAAAACTGACATTATACTTATATATATATATATGTATATATATAGAGAGAGAGTGAGAGAGAGTGAGAGAGGATTGAAGTTCTTGGGGGTTACTCTTTTGCTTTGCATTGGAGGCAGCACTTGGTAGTGAGGCTCTGAGAGTAGGCTGCCAGGTGGAACACAGTGGAAATTCCACGTCACGTGTGACGTGGCTGTTTTCTTCGTTCTGATTGGTGGGGATTTTTTGGTGGGTAGAGAGAGAATTTGAATTATATATATCTTTATCCCCCTATATACGCGTTTATCTTGTTTCTCAGACCTCTGTGTGTGTGAGAGAGTGCGAAAAAGTCATTATTAGAGGGAAGTGAGAATTTAGCCAATAATGGAATGACACGTGGAGTTCTCTAATTTACCTTTAATTTATAAAAAAGTGTACCTTTTTTTAATTAGTTTCTTGAATTTAATTAGAGGAGAAAAAAATGTTTGTCCTTTTACTTTTTCCTTTTTTTTTTTTCCTAGTCAAACCAATTAATGTAGCGCTATATTTATTTTATACCTTGCGATAAAAAAAAAAGAAATATTTCTTTTTTCACTTAAATCTCTCTCTCTCACTCTCTCTCTCTCTCTCTTAATTACTCCCCTAGTAAAACAATAGCCTTTTCCGATATATATATATATATATATATATTTTGCTAAAAAAATTTCAGCTTCAGATATCTTGCTTTATATAACAAGATTTTTTTTTGTTATTATAACAAGATTAATTATACAACAAATCTTAAGAAAATTTCTGCTTTAGATATCTTACTTTATATAACAAGATTTTTTTTTAATTTATTATAACAAGATTAATTATACTGCAAATCCTAATCTGTCACCCCTATATTTCCGTTCTTCCTTATTTCTTCATTCACAAATACATATCTATCAGATACATTTATAATTTATTAACGTTTTTTTTTTTGGAATTATTAACATATTGGGTAAAAAAATTAAATATTTGTTGGATGACTCCGAACTCAACCCATTGAAAAAAAAAAAAAAAAAACTCCAAACGTAACCCAACTTTTTTCTTGTTGTCTGATTGTTAGCACCCCACGATTTATTTATGTAATAACTAAATTTTTACGACGTTACGTTTTCTTGTAAAGAAACTTGTGATATGTTCTAAAGGTATTCATGAAAAGCCTGATATGGGTTTTTATTGAATTTATAAGTTCTCATGATATTATGAGACTTAAAAATGATTGCTTAACCGAGTATGTGACATTTTAAGTATGAAAGGAAGAAAAACTTCATGTTTGCATGGTGTTGCATGGTGTTGCATGGTGGTCAAAGTTTGACCTAAAAAGTCAAAGTTGACCAAAAAGTCAAAGGTTGACTAGAAAAGTCAACCACAAGATGATACTGTTATATGACAAGCAGTATGGGAAATATACTGCGAAAAACCATTTTACGGACAAGATGTCAAGATTAAGATTTATAATCACCATAGAAAAATCAAGCACATAAATTAGGGTATCTTGGGCCAAAGGGCTTCAAATTATAAGAAAATTTTTATACAGTCAAATTTTACACAGATAAATTTTGGACTGCAATTAAGTGTCAAGATACTGTTATTAGTAACTAACAGTATTGAAAATATCTGTGTTAGCATGAATTTGGACTGTTATTAGGGAAAAAGCCAAACAAGTTCTAAGGGTGATTACATCACCCACCTTTTGAATTATGACCTCATTAAGGGATTAATTAAAATTAGAAAGAAATCCTTGGCTCTAGAAGGCTCCCTTGGCCGGCCACCTAAGACCCCTTTTAGGCAAAATTTTGTTTCTTTGAGGACTATTTGATAATTTTGGAAAGTTTCCCTTCACCTATAAATAGGTGAACCATTATTCACAAAAATCAAAAACTCTAGCCAAACTTTGTCCAAATTTCTCCTCAAAAATCCGGATTTTGGGAAGCAAGAAAGAAAGAAAATTTTTCAAAACCAAGAGTGTTTAGGGTGCTAGGATAGTTAGATTTTTGTGTGGAACCAACAAAAATTTGAAGAAAAATTTGAAACCCATTTGTTGGCTCAAGGCCGGTTGTGGGAGGAAGAGAAAGGGAGGAGAAGAAAATTTGGGTGTGGCCGGATTTTGTGTATTGGAGTGGCCGGATTCTAGAGCTAGGGTGGTGGAGAGAAATTTGGAGCCAATCAAGCCAAGGAGGCCGATTTTGGTGGTGACAAGGGGGAAGGAGAAAAATCAAGGAAGCCTAGCCAAACCCTTGATCCTAATTGAGGTAATTTCTTTTAAAACCCTAATCTTCTCAATTTAAGTTTTAATTGAGAAATTTAAGTGTATTTCCATTAAGTTTGTATGAGCATAAGCTCAATTTAAGTTTTGCCTAGGTTAAATTTAGGGTTTGTGCTTGATTTGATTATGGGTGGTTTGGTTTTGTTTATAAGTTTGCATGATTCAATAATTATGTTTGCATGACTAGTTAAGTATGCTTGGTTGATGAATGATATGCTTTATGTCCCTACTATGTACTGAGCATGATGAATATGATTATGTATATGTTAGGTTGTTAGAAATATTGTTGTGAATGAATTGTGCAACCTAAAGCCAAGCAAACCATAATTGGTGCAATTTGAGTAATAATTTGCATAGGTTTGATTGGTAATGTGTTTAAAGAAAATTTATGTTAGAAAGACGTTGCATGACTGTTTTTAGGCTCTCGATTCGTTCGGTTGAGGTAGGATGCACGTGTTAGGGCGAAAAACAAATTTCAAACCAAAACTGCCATTTTCGGGTGAAAACTGGCGAGTTTCTGAAAAAGTAAATTTTGGGGCCCTTAGAAGCCGAATTTGAGAAAACTTAAAACATGAAAGTTGTTCGGAAGGGTTTTTTCTAGGGAACAATGTAGACAGTTTTCCAAAATAAGGCTCTAAAGGCCTTCGTTTTTACAAAAATCCGAGACTAAGAATTCCTGGGCGAGTCAGATTTGTGCTCTCGGTCTGGGAACTTTAACAAGAAAAATGACTAAGTTAAAGGCAGAACTGGGTTTTTCTTAAAACATAAAAGTTATAGGATTTTTCAAGATGTAAAACTTTCGTGAAGAAAATTTTTTCAAAATAAAATCAGATTTCAAAAACTGTGCAGGAGACAGGAAAATTCCTGCACAGGATTTTCCAAAACAATACAGAAAAGTGATATTTTGCACATACACCAAGAAATTGACTGTGGAGGACTGTTTCAAAGGCAGTCTCCAACACTTTATTATTTTTATGAATATTACTCAAAAATTACAATTTTTCATAAGATTGAACAAAGGATTTTTAAAGATTAAGTTTTTCAAAAAGAAAAGAAAATGGGTTTGTAAACCAAAGTTAAGTTTTAATTTGAACAAGTTAAGTTTTTAAACTCAAGGGTAACCCAATAAGATATTATACAGTTAAGGATAGGGACATATAAATGTTGGTTGTATTACCAACAGTTTTAATACTTACCTATGTCCTTTATTATAGCAGGAGATAACTTGCTGAGGTGTCCTGATTTGAATCAGCCCATTATTGGACATAGCAAACAAGGTAAGTACAACTCCGCCTACAGCATAGGCTTTTTGGTTGTAATATGATGTATGATATGATGTATGCTATGATTTGAAGTATCAAGTAAATTGCATGACTAAGATATGATTACAAGTTATGTGACATCATAAAGCATGTTCACGGATAATAAGAACAAGGTCAAGATGACAAATAAGTATGATGGCAAGCAAGCTTGCCTGTGTCGGGCCGACCCGCGTCAGGTCAGGTTGGACTATGGCTTGAGTTGGAAATGGTTGGCCGCCCCAATCACTCCATAGTTGCGCGCTCGGTCACTCATGATAAGGGGCCCATAAGCAAGTTAAGGGATGAAAATATGTCAAGGAAGCATGATAAAGTAAGCATAATAAGCATAATTGGATTATGCATGATTAGAATATGTTATGATATGCTATGCTAAGTTTATAATTATTTATGTTGCGGATAAAATAGTTGTACTTGCTGAGCGAAAGCTCACGCCTTATGTCTATGCTGTAGGTAAACAACCTACTGGCGAATTTTGATACAAGATGGTGGAGCTTGGCGGGGCAACTGTGAAGCAAGGGATAAGCCGCTACGTCTTCTGCTAAGTCAAGTTTAATATTTTATGTTCAAATTATTTCAAACAGTACCCCTATAAAAAAAAAAAAAAAATTTCGCTATATTTATTAAATAAATAAGTATACAAGACAAGATTAAGCATGTATGTATATATGTATTTACGGTAACGGTCCGTGCTAGACGGGTCATTTCAATTTAAACATCCAACAAGCCAACACTAAATATATATATATATATATATATATTTTTAACAATATAAGACATAATATATTATATTATGGCTATTTTTTACGATTTTGATGTTGTACATAATTAGTCAATTTGAATAACATTTCTTTCCGACATATACGATTAAATTATTGATTCAACAATATTCTTCTTCCTTTTAAGTTTTAATTGTTTCTTAACTTTTGATATGGATAATGAGTTTTGACTAAAGAAAAAAGTTTTTTAGCCGGGACTCATGTAGAGATAATCACTCTTAAGTGGGAGCAGAAAGGGGACATAATATAAAAATCATAAATCTTTAAATTGGAGGTTTTATTAAAAAAAAAAAAATCAGTGGGAATTGACAGTGACTCCGCCCATCTGCGCTCACTTGGACTACTCTTTCTTCATCGAAATATTAAATTTTTATTGGACATTTGTGTAACGACCCGCCTTACGTAGGCCGTTACCGTACTTATCTTACATAAATACTGACACTTACTTAACTAGCGGAAAATACGGAATATATTTTTTATGTTTTTTTTAAACAATTATAATGGTAACTCGACCATATAATTACTTATAACCATATATACATATTTGTTTGAGTATATAAGTATTAAACTTATTTTGATATACAACTAATAAAACTCAATAAGAATGACATATATTTGACACAAAACGCGTAGCGGTCTGCATCCCGTAGTTTCACAGTTAGCCCTGCCATGCCCCACTGTCTTGTATCAAGTATTGCTAATAGGGAGCTTACCTACAGCATAAACATAAGTTGTGAGCTTTAGCTCAGCAAGTACAACTATTAACCTGCAAAAACAATATGAACTTAAGCAATGCATGAACCAATTATGCTTCATTATGCTTTCTTAAGTTAGCATATTTTTGGGCCCTTACTTACTATAAGTGTACGTACCGTGGCGCGCAGTCATGAAATGGTTGGGGCGGCCAGCCCAATCCAACTCAAACCATGAACCAAACCTGACCTAGTGTAGGTCGGTACGATACGATTAGACTTACTTAAAATCTTACTTGAAAACATTTTCTTGAAAACAGTCTCTACCTTGAAACTTAATCTTACTCTTACCATATAAATTATTATTAGTGAACATGCTTTATGATGTCACAATAATAAAACATAATCATATGCATCACATATATAAGTGCATGAGTTTTAAAAACATGCAATCAGTAAAACAATTAGCCTATGCTGTAGGCGGAGTTGTACTTACTGGTTATACTAGATCTGGGTTTTGTTGCTCCCACATATTGCAACAACAGGTTACTCGCCTGTTTTCAAAAAGAACTTAAGATAAGAATCATCCTATCTTTACCATATACCATTATATTAAATGTTGGTATCCTAATCAACATTTCTTCAATAATCCTAGTTATATATCTCCCACATATTACCATGGTATTTTACTAGGTTACCAAGTGTAACCTTAGGGCACAAGACCCAATCATAGTTAGGTAAATGTCCAATTCTGTTATCATAAGTAACCTTGGGTCCAAAACTTAACATATAAAATTAGTAACCTAACTGATTACTATATAACTTAACTTAATTTAATTATTTCTTTTCTTTATAAAAACCTTAATTAATTCTTTTTAAACTATTTTATAAAACTGTAATTAATTTAATTTACTAAAATAGTAAAACTGTTAAATTTCTGAAACCCATTTTTAAAAACAGTCTCATAATTTCAGTTATCAGTGCACGTGCAAGAATTGTCTGCTCATGCACTGTTTTTACAAATCCTGTGCAGGAATTGTCTATTTCCTACTCAGTTTTAAGATTCAATTTTATTTTAAAAATCTGTTTAGAATTTGAAAACGTTTTCTTCATGAAAGTTGTAGATCTTAAAGAGTCCTGTAACTTTCATGTTTTACTAGAAACCTAATTCTACCATTAACCTATTCATATCCCTTGTTGAATCACCCTCGCCGGGAAACAGGGTCTAGGCTGCCCAGGCTCGGGTTTTTATAAAATTGGAAGCCTTTAGAGTTTATATTTCAAATATTTCCATGTTGCCCTTAGGATTTTCAATTTTCTACAACTTTGTAGTTTTGAGTTTTCCAAAAATCGGCCTTTAAGGACCTCAAAACTCCATTTCCAGATTACTACCCCGTTTTACCTGAAACTGACAGTTTTTAGTTTTGATTGATTTACGTGAAATACGCACACCCTACCTCAAATGGTCGCAACCGTGAGCCTACGTCAAACATGCAGCGTATTACATAGTGTTTTTCCATTAACATGCATATGTTCTCAACCAAACAACCCATGTAGTAAACTTTTGCCAAATTAGGGTTTTATGTTAGTATTTCATTCAAAAACAACATACAATCATAATATCAACAATCAAGCATACCATACCACTTCTTAAACATGTGGAGACATATATCAAACACCTTCAAGGCATTCACATAAAGCATATAATTTTAAAACATAACCTCACAAACATGCATCAAATCATAGATTAAGCTTACTAAAACCTAAATCAAGCACATACTAGGCATACTAAAACATTACATGAAAAATAGATGAACTTAAGCTCTTACATCTCCAACTTAAAATACACTTAAAACCTTGAACAAAACTTAATATAACACTTAGAAAATTGAGAGGGCTACCTCTAGGTCTAGAAGATGATTCTCAAACTTGGATCAAACAAATTTCTTCTAGCTTTCCTTCTCCAAAAATCCGACCAACCCTCTCTATTTTCTCTCTTCTATGAGTCGGCTGCTAAGGGGAAAGGAAGAGTATAACTAAAAGTTTAAATTACACTAAGTGTTCACCTATTTATAGGTGAAATAAAATTTAATTTCTATAATTACCTTTTTACTTCTACCTTTGCATATTGGCCCCTAAAAGAAACACTATTTTCTCCTAGAGACCATGAGGTGGCCGGCCATTTGGGTGGCTTGTTGGCCAAGATACAACTCAATGATCATTCATCTAATACTTTCCCAAATTTTTAAAATCCAAAAAAATTCATTTAATTAGCCTAAAATGAGTTGTCATCCACCATAGTGTTCCATTTGGCTTTCCTCCTAAATACAGTCCATTTACCTACTAATACAGATATTACAAATACTGTTTTTCACTAAAAACAATACAGTTGTACTAAACTGCAGTCCAGAATTTATTTGCATAATACCGGACTGCGTTTAGGTTTTTCTTAGAACTAGAATCTGCTTGGCCTTAATATTCTAAATATTGTGCTTGATTTTTCTACAGTGGTCCTGTACATAATTCTCACTTTTTTTTTCTGTAATGACGGATTTTTTTTTTCGCAGTATAATTTCATACTGCTTAAAAATACTGAAGTACCATCTCAATCTTATCTAGATCATTCTAGTCAAACACTGACTGAAATAAAATCATACTTAAACCATAATTATGATAAATCAGATCAGACATTTCATGAAAACATACATAATACAAACTTTGATTTCTAAAAGAAAGAAATCGTAAATTTGTAAAAAGTTAGCTATTACAATTTGTCTCTCTCACATCTCTCTCCCTTTACCTCACTCACCCTCTTTCGCAGTTCTTTCCTTAATTTCTTCTGAATTATTATTTGTATTATTATGATCAATATTTATTATTATTATTATTATTATTATTATCTTGAATGGAATCCCTTCTCAATTCTCATGCTCTAAAAACCATATTTTTTAATTCTATTTATTTGCTTGTTTGTTTGTTTTTTCCATTCTATCTGTTTACTTTTTCCTCCTTCCATTTCTATGTTCAATCTCCTTTTTGGAAGCTTTGACTAAAACGAGAAATATAACACTATAGCTTTTGCGTTTTCTTTTCCCGACTTTACTAACAAATGAAGTGTCAGTAGTTTAAAGACCTTTTTTTTTTTTTTTTTTTTTTCGAATGAGCAGTTAAAAGACTTTAATAAGTAAGCATTGAACTAAGGAAGACCAAAAAAAAAAAAAAGGAAGATAGTAAAGAAAACATCAACGAAACGCAGAGGGGGAAAAAAAGAAGGAAAACAATAGGTATATATGCGAGTAAAAATAATTATAGTTGCACAAAAAGAAATTATAGTCTTAAATTGATTGTTCTGGATTGTTGAATAAGTAGTCATATATTAAAAGGAAAAATTTCACTTTTAGCACCTGTGGGGAAAAGATTATTAAAATCAGCATCACTTTTTCATCCCTTCAGTTCTAGCACCGCCACGTCATCAAAACCCATGATCTGTGGGGCCAAGCAGCAATTAATGTATGTCAAATTACGGGTTTGTCCTCGTCTCCCTCGCATGCCCCAGAAAACCAGATCTACAGTATTTTAGAGAGAGAAAATGAAATCTAGAGAGAGAATTTGATGCAGTTGCGCGGAACCGCACGGAAACCGTCCGTAACCACCACGAAAGGCCACCAACTTAGGATAGTTTAAAAAACCGGAACCAGAGATCGAGAGAATGAGGGTTGAGGGGAAATCGAAGTTAAGGAATCAAAGATGACGAAAATAAAAAAAAAAAAATTGATTTTTCGTTTAAATGTTTAAAAAATTTTCCTCATTTGAATAGTTATTATTGAACAGTATCTCTCCTTACGGGTTCGGTCATTTTCATAATGACCGCCTGGTAATTATGAAAATGACCCCCGTAACTGTTATAACTCTCGCATATAATTTTGGTCATAACGGTTATGACCATGTGGTCATTATAAAAATGACCCGCTTTTTGGAACTCAACAATCCTAATACCGAATCGGTCATTTTCATAATGACCCCATGGTCAATATCTTTGTGACCCCTGAAATTGTCAATACGGTGACGTATTGGTCAAAGTGTTAGGCCATCAGTCATAACAGTTATGACCGTCCGGTCATAACAATTATGACCACCGTGTTAAGCCATCGGTCATAACTGTTATGACCAACGTGTTAGGCTATCGGTCATAACTGTTATGACCACACGGTCATAACTGTTATGACCTACAGTGTTAAACCATTGGTCATAACTGTTATGACCACACGGTCATAACCGTTATGACCTCTGTGTTACATCATCGGTCATAACAGTTATGAGTATGGTCATAACCGTTATGACCCCGTTGTATGTAGTATTTCGTTCATTTTCGTATTGACCGCCTAGTCATAACTGTTATGACCCGTTTAAATGACGATTTTTAGCATTTAACCTTGGTCAAAAATATATTGACCGGATGGTCATTATGAAAAAAATGACCAGTGGCTTTTGGAATGCCAGCAGTCATTGATATTCGGGCCACCCTTCATTTATTTCTAAATACCATATTTGCCCTCATCCCCCCTCCGTCTAAACTCATTCTCCCTCTAATTGCCCTAACAAAAATTTCAAAAACAAGCTTCTACAGTATTTTTGAGAGAGAAACTCCGGTTCTAGAGAGAGAAAGTGTTATAATCAGCAGCCACCGACCCATAACCGCTCGATAACCGTCCGAAACCGCAACGAAATTATTGTGTAAACTGCTTAGACGACTGTTAACGTCGTGTAATCCTTAAAAATATACCGGTACGAAATTATTTGGACACACACAAAAATGTCTGCAAAAAACACTTCTCTCTTGAGGAGGTCAGCCCGACTTTCGTCTCAGCCAACGACGTCGTCATCGGCTGACAAAAAACCGGTACCAGAGATGGAGACAATGGTGTCCGATGCTGGTTTGAAGATAAAGCAGGGGGAAATGGGTGTAAATGATGCGGAGGAGTTGATCAGTTCCTTAGAAGCTAAGTTATCGAAAGCCGAAGAGGTAAAAATTTTGTTGTTTTTCTGCTTATAAAGTATATATTTTTATTTTTATTTTTATATTACTCTATTTCATCAAGAATGTGCATTTTTTATCGACTATATAATAAAAAGTTTCCCTTTTTACTATTGTTAAAAAGTTTCCATTGTTAACAACCAGTTGGTTTTGGCATAATGTACCATAACCAACATTTTTAAAATTTTTCATAAATAATGTGCAGTGTTGATTGATTATTTTTGTAAAGGTTTAATTTTTATATGTGTTATCGTTTAGCCATTTTAAGATTTTTAAGATATGTTGAAAAATTTCACTTTAACATTATTAAAGTTCGTATTTTTATCTGATTTTCTACCATTATCCAACCGATTGTATAATTTTGTTTGACGGTTAATATATATATAAAATGTAACTATCGGTCATAACTGTTATGACCAGGTGGTCATAACTGTTATGACCACCGTGTTAGACTATCGGTCATAACTGTTGTGACCAGGTGGTCAAAACTGATATGACCGTGGCCTGTCACGGTGGTCATAACAGTTATTACCACCTGGTCATTACTGTTATGACTGAGAGTCTAATTTTTATTTAGTTGGGGATAAATGGTATGAAAGTATCCCTTTCCTGGTGATAAATGGTATGAAAGTTCTTAAAGTTAATAACTTTATTACTGTTACCATCAACGCAGGGTCAATACGTCCGCCTTGTACCGGACAGTCAAATTTCCAGGGCGAAGATAAATACTTTCGTAAACATAACGGAGACATTGAAAAAACTTCGTGGGTGGTTGTCTCCGCGACAGTACGAGTCCTTGAAGACTCAGCCATGTATTCAACAGTTCATGCATTTAGATACTCTTGGTTGGTCTGGGCAGGTATTCCACAACATCGTGATGCGCCTGACAACTCATTCAGCCATGGGTGACGCTCTATGGTTTGAGCTTGGTGAAGACTTGGTCAGATTTTCCATCAACGAGTTCTGCCTAATAACCGGCCTGAATTGTGTAGGGTCTACACATCTCCCCGTTGTGGAAAGCCGATTAATGTCAAAATATTTTTCGGATGTTAGGGGTGTTACGAGAGAATATTTGGAGCTGCAGATGTCGAATTCTAAGTTTGACAATGACGACGATGCGGTCAAGCTTAGCCTACTGTACATTGTGTTTAGCATCCCTTTATCGAATGCAAGCTCCGTTAAGATAGACCCAAAGTATTTTGCCCTGGCGGATAACTTAGATGCTTTCAATGAATTTCCTTGGGGTGTGCTATCATGGGAGGCAACGCGGACTGCAATCTGCAGTACTGTGGAAAACAGGATTTCTTCGAAGAGAGGACCAAAAAAAAATATTGACAAATCTCGTTACAGTGTTGCGGGGTTCCCCAGGCCTTGCTCGTTTGGGCATATGAGACCAGCCCAGTGATAGCTTCCAAGTTCACCACCAATTACGAGCATGCCCTTCCGCGTATGATGTCGTGGACCACCGCGGACAATGTGAGGTTTGATGATGTATTGGCTGCTTTTGCGACGGTTGGCGAATCCAAGGTATTTTAAAAAAAATTTACGTTTCATTTTTGTGCCCAGCCGCAATTACAATAGGTGGTCATCACCATAATTAGCAGGGGGGTCATAACTGTTATGACTACACGGTCATAACAGTAATGACCGTGTGCAGTCACAACTGTTATGACCACACGGTCATAACAGGAATGACGGTGTGCAGTCACAACTTTTATGACCACACGGTCATAACAGTTATGATCGTGTGTCGTCATAGCTGTTATGACCACACGGTCATAACAGTTATGACCGCTTGGTTGGTGATTTATTTGAGAAATGACAATTAATTTTATGCAATTTATGATCTTTTGGGTCAGTCATTAACATGTTATGACCGATGTTTGTGTGCCATCTTAAGTGTGTTGATTTGACGCCAACCGAAGAGGAGTTAAAGAACCCATGCGTTGCGCGCCTATTTTTGAATCTTCCCCAGGCCCAGCATCAATTACCACCTTCCAAGTCTTCCTTCCCCCGACCGAGCACAGATACAAACTCCGAGTGGCGGGAGTTTCAAAAAGAGATCCGCACAGAGATTGCCTCACTGAAAAAGGAACAGAAGCACTCCAACAAACTCTTGAGGCGGGTTCTTAAAATGTTGTCCGCCAACAGTAATGTGAAGGGACAGGGTCAGCCACATACGGCTCATGAAGATGCCGAGAACGAGAATAATAAGGTAATCCTGTAATTTAATTTCAGTCTTCCACATTCAAGATCATGATAATTTTTTAACCACCATATATGCAATGAACCTATCGTTTATGTCACGTTGTGAAACCACACAGGTAAATATTGCGGAGGAGGAGGTTAATGAGGGAGAGGCGAATGCCAAATCTGAGCCATCTGTTGAAGAAATTGCGGAGGAGGCCATGCCTGATCAGGATCCATCAATTCTTGACGAGCCATCCAACGAGGATAGCATCGGGGCCCTGGTTGTTCCGCATATCTGAAACTGACAATTTACTCTTCAAAAGTTCCATCAGTAATATTAAATGTGTATTACATCTTTATTTGTAGATCCCTAAGAAGAAGAGGGCCAGACGATCAAGCCTTCGCCAACGGCCGTCCGGTCGTACGACCGATATTGGATCTCCGTCGAAGGCTCCAACTAACCTTATTTACGCCCTCCCACCGTGTCTCGCAGATCAACCTCCTGAACAAACACTAGAGGAGTTCAGGGAGTGGATCAAGGCGGGAGTATTGAAGAGGTCTCCTCCAGGGTAATTGAATTTTACACGAGTTATTGATAATTAATTTGTTGTAAACATTACAACTTTGTTTTTTGACTGTAACTAACCTTATTTATGTTTAGTATACGGCCTCCCCGATACGTTGCCAAGCATGATACATTGAGTGAACCCCATGATCTCGGCCTCATGTTGGTAGAAAAAAAAAGCTGGTATTATGAATTAGCTACCTCCCCTGTTTGGTTATGGGACGAAGTAAGTATCTTTCTGTTGTATTTTTTTGATAAAACAACGGTACATTGTTTGATGCCCTGCCAAGTTTTACATTACATTTGTTAATGTTTATTTGTTAATGTTTTACTCTTGTAGCACATTGACGTTGCCTTCTACTACTTGAGGAAGAAGAGCAGGCAGATCACCGAATTGAAACAACGGATGGTGACAACAGTTGACACATTTTTTACATCAAAGATTCGTTCATTATGGCGTATACACCAGCGTTCACCAGCCAACTTCGATTGGGGCTCCTGTGAATCTATATTAAAAATCATGACAGGAGTTAAAGTACAGAGTGGGTCCTCCTGGTTTGATGTCAACACTTTGCTAATACCAGTTCACTTAGCTGATCTTAAACATTGGCTATTAGTAAAGCTCGAGCTGACAAGCTGGACCATTGAGGTCTATGACTCTCTGCAGCATGAAGGCCGTCACAATGCAAGTGTCAGAGAAGGACTTGAATGTTTAGCAATGTTCATTCCAATGCTGGCTGAAAGAATAAATTTGTTCGACGTCAAGAAAAGAGATCCCCCTGGAATTCACCCAATACCAGTCACCATAATGAAAGACATCCCTAAACAAGCCAATGGGTTAGTACAATCAAATTTATGTCAACACTTTGCTAATAGTGACTGTTATGATGACACGATTTTAATTTATCTTTATCATTCGTTCAACAGGGGTGACTGTGGCATGTTTACCATTAAATATGCTGAATGCTTGCTAGAAGGGAGCGATGTCCGTTATTGGGTCATTGCTGAACGCATGCAACTATTTCGGGAGTGGCTAGCATGTTTCTTCTGGCTCCATGCCAAACGAAAAATTGAACAAACTTACAAAAGTGATGATGATGTCAACATGGACATTGGCTAACAAATTGTAATTCTTCATTCTAACCTTTGCAAACTGTTTATAGGGACATTGTTTAACAAATTTTTTTATTATATTCGTCAAACTTTACCATAGTGTATATAGGGACATTTTTTTCATAATATACCTTAAGAATTTTATGACCAGGTGGTGTATTGTTCTACGTATAGGCCGAGTAGAAGATGCCCAAAAAATGTGCCATTCATTACCAGTTTTTAAACAACAATTTCAGCAAAGGTCATAACAGCTGAAGCTCCCGGTCATAACGGTTATGACCACACTTCTGTATAATAATAAACAAAAACAAAAAAAAAAATGAATATTTTTGGGCCTTTTCAGTGAAGGTCATAACTGTTATGACCACACGGTCATAACGGTTATGACCTTGGTCTGTATAATCATTAAAAAAAAAAACGAAGATTTTAAGTCTCTTTCTCAGTAAAGGTCATAACAATTATGACCATGTGGTCATAACGGTTATGACCTTGGTATATATAATATAAAAAAAAAAAAAAAAGTCATGTTCGACGCCTTTTCAGTAAAGGTCATAACTGTTATGACCACACGGTCAAAACGGTTATGACCGCTGGTTTGTAACAAATTTAAAAAAAAATTTTGGTCATAACAGTTATGACCTCTCGTCCAAAAAAAAAAATAAAAAATTAGAAAAGTCATGTTTCAGGCCATTTTCTACGAAAGGTCATTCCTGTTATGACCGTGTGGTCATAACGGTTGTGACCTCTCTTCCAAAAAAATAATAAAAAAATAGAAAAGTCATGTTTAAGGCCATTTTCTAATTAAGGTCAATCCTGTTATGACCACATGGTCATAACGGTTATGACCTCTCGTCTAAAAAAAAAAATAAAAAATTAGAAAAGTCATGTTGAAGGCCATTTTCTACGAAAGGTCATTCCTGTTATGACCACATGGTCATAACGGGAATGACCTCTCGTCCAAAAAAATAATAAAAAATTAGAAAATTCATGTTTAAGGCCATTTTCTACGAAAGGTCATTCATGTTATGACCGTGTGGTCATAACGGTTGTGACCTCTCTTCCAAAAAAATAATAAAAAATTAGAAAAGTCATGTTTCAGGCCATTTTCTACGAAAGGTCATTCCTGTTATGACCAACGGTTATGACCTCTCGTCCAAAAAAAAAAATAAAAAATTAGAAAAGTCATGTTTCAGGCCATTTTCTACGAAAGGTCATTCCTGTTATGACCGTGTGGTCATAACGGTTGTGACCTCTCTTCCAAAAAAATAATAAAAAAATAGAAAAGTCATGTTTAAGGCCATTTTCTAATTAAGGTCAATCCTGTTATGACCACATGGTCATAACGGTTATGACCTCTCGTCTAAAAAAAAAAATAAAAAATTAGAAAAGTCATGTTGAAGGCCATTTTCTACGAAAGGTCATTCCTGTTATGACCACATGGTCATAACGGGAATGACCTCTCGTCCAAAAAAATAATAAAAATTAGAAAATTCATGTTTAAGGCCATTTTCTATGAAAGGTCATTCCTGTTATGACCGTGTGGTCATAACGGTTGTGACCTCTCTTCCAAAAAAATAATAAAAATTAGAAAAGTCATGTTTCAGGCCATTTTCTACGAAAGGTCATTCCTGTTATGACCGTGTGGTCATAACGGTTGTGACCTCTCTTCCAAAAAAATAATAAAAAATTAGAAAAGTCATGTTTCAGGCCATTTTCTACGAAAGGTCATTCCTGTTATGACCGTGTGGTCATAACGGTTGTGACCTCTCTTCCAAAAAAATAATAAAAAAATAGAAAAGTCATGTTTAAGGCCATTTTCTAATTAAGGTCAATCCTATTATGACCACATGGTCATAACGGTTATGACCTCTCGTCTAAAAAAATAAAATAAAAAATTAGAAAAATCATGTTGAAGGCCATTTTCTACGAAAGGTCATTCCTGTTATGACCACATGGTCATAATGGGAATGACCTCTCGTCCAAAAAAATAATAAAAAATTAGAAAATTCATGTTTAAGGCCATTTTCTACGAAAGGTCATTCCTGTTATGACCGTGTGGTCATAACGGTTGTGACCTCTCTTCCAAAAAAATAATAAAAAATTAGAAAAGTCATGTTTCAAGCCATTTTCTACGAAAGGTCATTCCTGTTATGACCGTGTGGTCATAACGGTTGTGACCTCTCTTCCAAAAAAATAATAAAAAATTAGAAAAGTCATGTTTACGGCCATTTTCTACGAAAGGTCATTCCTGTTATGACCGTGTGGTCATAACGGTTGTGACATCTCTTCCAAAAAAATAATAAAAAATTAGAAAAGTCATGTTTCAGGCCATTTTCTACGAATGGTCATTCCTGTTATGACCGTGTGGTCATAACGGTTGTGACCGACGCAAGTGGTCAAAACGGTGACGTATTGGTAAAACCCTAATAATTTGTTTTGCTACTCTCCCGCCCAAATCCCGACTAAACTAACAGTACGCAAAATATTGAAAAATTTTTCTATCCTCTTTTCGTCGTTTTCTGTAAGTGAAGCCTCACCAATATTTTCTGCCCGATTACCCACTAATCGAAACTCACTGTAAGTCAAACAAATCTGATCACATTTCTTCGGGCACTCTGTTAAAACTGCCCCTGATAATCCTCGTTACAGTTTAAGGCCGAATCTGCCAGATCTGCTTCTACTCCAGCTGAGTAGATATCTTCACACTTCCTATCAGCCAATCTGAGGTAATGGTTCATGTTATTTGGTTTTATTTGTTAATTTATTATTTAATGGGTGTGCTTTTTGAGAGATTAGTCAGCTCGCTATATATAAAAAAACTGGTCATGTTGTAAATGACCATCGTGTCATTATCATCGTGACCTATTTTGAGGTTTGTAATGCAAAAAAACATGAGGTTTGTTATGACCGATGGCCTAACACTTTGACCAATACGTCACCGTATTGACAATTTCAGGGGTCACAAAGATATTGACCATGGGGTCATTATGAAAATGACCGATCCGGTATTAGGATTGTTGAGTTCCAAAAAGCGGGTCATTTTTATAATGACCACATGGTCATAACCGTTATGACCAAAATTATATGCGAGAGTTATAACAGTTACGGGGGTCATTTTCATAATTACCAGGCGGTCATTATGAAAATGACCGAACCCGTAAGAAGAGATACTGTTCAATAATAACTATTCAAATGAGGAAAATTTTTTAAACATTTAAACGAAAAAGCAATTTTTTTTTATTTTCGTCATCTTTGATTTATTAACTTCGATTTCCCCTCAACCCTCAACCCTCATTCTCTCGATCTCTGGTTCCGGTTTTTTAAACTATCCTAAGTTGGTGGCCTTTCGTGGTGGTTACGGACGGTTTCCGTGCGGTTCCTCGCAACTGCATCAAATTCTCTCCCTATATTTCATTTTCTCTCTCTAGATTTCATTTTCTCTCTCTAAAATACTGTAGATCTGGTTTTCTGGGGCATGCGAGGGAGACGAGGACAAACCCGTAATTTGACATACATTAATTGCTGCTTGGCCCACAGATCATGGGTTTTGATGACGTGGCGGTGCTAGAACTGAAGGGATGAAAAAGTGATGCTGATTTTAATAATCTTTTCCCCACAGGTGCTAAAAGTGAAATTTACTCTATATTAAAAACATAAAAAGTATCATTTATTTTTGTTTTCCAAGAAGATACATAGGACAGTGGTGAATGCTATTTATCATAAGGGTGGCAATTAGAATCTTGACATGACAGCATGACTTAAAATCCATATAGAGTTAGCGGTTTTGAATCTACTATAAAAAGTTTATATTTGTCACTTACAACTTAATATAATAATGTAGAAGTTTATATTAGAGGGTTGATATTAAATACAGATAATATGCTTTTAAAATTTGTAAGTAAACTTCATTTGTTTTCTTCTTCTTTTTCCCCTAAAGAAAAAGATAAGTGAACTAATATTCATGTTAAACTTGATCAGGAGTGAACAATGTAAAAAGCAACCGATCGTGTTTGAATTTACTACAATTTCATGTATTTCCATCAAGATTAATATTGAGTAAATTATTCGGTTGACCTCCGAACTCTTAAACTGGTGAGAGTTTGGCACTTAAACTTTTTTTTTTTTTTTGGTAAATATCCTGAATTCTTAAATTGGTGAGAGTTTTGTCATTAATTTATTTATTTTGGTTAAAATTCTCCTAAAGTCTTAAAAAAAATAATGTATGTTTTGGTCCTAATGTTAAATTTTTCAATGAAGGATGGGGTGCAACGATTGCGTGACAATAACGGCGAGAGAGGATTGAAGTTCTTGGGGTTACTCTTTTGCTTTGCATTGGAGGCAGCACTTCGTAGTGAGGCTCTGAGAGTAGGCTGCCAGGTGAGACACAGTGGAGATGTCCACCTCATGTGTGACGTGGCTATTTTATTCATTCTGATTGGTTGGGATTTTTTGGTGGGTAGGGAGAGAATGTGAACTATATCTTTATCCCCCTATATACGCGTTTATCTTGTTTCTCAGACTTTTGTGTGTGAGAGTGCGGGACAGTGATTATTAGAGGGAAGTGAGAATTTAGCCAATAATGGAATGACACGTGGAGTTCTCTAATTTACCTCTAATTCATTAAAAGAAAGTATATGTTTTTTTTTTTAATTAATATTACTGTCTTCAATTTAAGATAAGAGACAATGTTTAGTCTTTTTCCTTTTTATAGTCAAACCAATTAATTTCTATAGTGCAATAATTATTTTATACCTTTAAAAAATTGTCTCTTTTTTATTACTCTCTTAAAACAATAAGTTTTTTTTTTTTAATTAAACAATAAGCTTTTTCGATATTTGTATGTTTATATTTTTTTTTGCTGGCAAAAATGTCTTCTTTAGATATCTTGCTTTATATAACAAGATTTTTATTATGACAAGATTAATTATACAGAAAATCTTAACCTGTCACCCATATATTTCCGCTCTTCCTTATTTCTTCATTCATAAATGCGTATCTATCACATTTATTTATATGTTTATTAACCTTTAATTTTTTTTTTTCTTTTTGTGGATTTATTAACGTTTTGTTGGATGACTCCGAACTTAACCCATTAAAAAAAAAAAAAAAAAAAAAAAACTTCGGACTTTTTTTTTTTTTTTGAAAGGGAAAAAACTTCAAACTTAAACAAGATTTCTTGTTGTCTGATTATTAGCGTTATCATCATGAGTCCATACGTCAAAATCATGAAGAAAATTTATTAGATAAATTATATTAGCACCCCCACGATTTATTTAGACATTCAACAATCCAACACTATTTTTTTTTCCATATAAGTTACATCAATAATAAAAACAAAAATATGTTACGGTGTGTTTTCAAAAGCTACCAATACATAAATAACATAAAGAATCATAAAACATATTATATAATATTATCATTAGTTTTTACGATTTTGAAGTGCTATGTAGTTACCTTTTTTTTTTTTTTTACACAATCGACATTTTTTTTTCGGCATATACGACCAAATTATGATTCAACCATTGTTCATCTTCCTTTTAAGTTTTCTTACGACTCCTCTTGCTTTTCTTTAATAAATTTTTAATTTCCACAGGATTCTTTCTCTCTCCCTTTGGCATTGACCTCACCCAGTTATTGGCAGTTCTTTCCTTAATCCCCTCTCATTTTTTTTTTTAATGAAATTCCTTCTTAATATATTCTCAAGCTCTAAAACCATGATTTTCTGACGCTATTTATTTATTTATTTATTTTTTCCCTTCCATCGGTTTACTTTTTCCTCCTTCCATTAATTTCTATGTTCCATCTCCTTTTTGGGAGCTTTGACTAAAACGAGAATATAACCCTAGCTTTTGCTTTTTCTTTTCCCGTCTTTACTAACAAATGATAGACTAGAAATGTAACTGTAATACCTGATTTTTCACCAATACGATTCCTTGTATAGAAATTATATTGAACCGTAAAGGTATTTATGGACAAAGCCCAGTTAGGGTTTTTAATTATGTTTTGTGAGTTTTCTGACTTTATAAGACTCAGAAAGGATTATTTAGTCAAGAAAACGACCTTTTAGGTAAAAAGGAACAAAAATACAAAATTTTTCATGATGGTCAAAGTTTGACCAAAAACGTCACGGTTGACCAAAAGTCAACCGTTGACCAAGAAAGTCAAATCTTGACAAGAAGGTCAATGATCGACAAGAAAGTCAATGGTTGACCCGAAAAGTCCAAGAAATAACTATACGATTGAATATCTATCTGTATAAAAAAAAAAAAAATCGTACCGTGTGAAAACCAATTTTTCAGATAAAATGATATGTTTAAGACTCAGAAACCACCATAGAAAATCAAGCACATTAAGTGGAAGTATAGGGCAAAATGGTTTTAAGAAATAAGGAAAATTGTATACCGTCCATTTTACACGGATGAATTCTGAACTGCAGTTCGGTAAAACAATAATGTGCATAAGTGAATCCAGTATTGGAAATACCTGTGTTAACTTAAAAATGGACTGTACAATAGCAAAAGAGCCAAACAAGCTTTAACTTAGCTTACCTCACTTAACTTTTTTCTTTATGACATCATTTTCTTAATTTAAGAAAATTGGAAAGTAATTTGGTTGATTAATACCAAGGATGGCCGGCCACTTGTCCTCCAAATTGTGTGATTTCTTGCTTCTTTTGGGGCCAAAATCCAATTAGCAAAAGTTCCCAACCTCTATAAATAGGGGTGGGCATTATTCACAAAAATTGGAAAAGCTAGCTAAACTTTGGCCAATTTTCTCTCTACCAAATCCGGACTTGTGAGGAAGAAAAAGAAAGAAAATTTTCAAACCCTAGAGTGTTTAGAGCTTAGTGGAGGGTCGGTTTTGGGTTGGAGAACAAGCAAAAGTTTGGAAAAAAAATTTGTAACCCTTGTTGGCCAAGGAGGCCGGTTGCAAGGAATTCACCAAGGAGGAAGAGCCAAGCTAGGAAACCGGGGTTTTGAAGCTTAGTGGTGGCTGGATTTTTTTGAACAAATTGGGGACCGGACTTAGGGCAAGGAAGGCAGCAAGCTTGGACTTGCCACCCACCAATTCAGCCGGCTGCTGTGAAGGAACAAAGAGAAGAAAACCTAAGTCAACTTTGAGCCAAAAGTAAGGTAAAACCCCTAATTGCCTAAGCTTTCATTTGAATTTCGTTTGGTGAAATTTAAATGTATTTAAGCAATGGTTTGTATTGGGCATAAGCCACTTTCAGTTCTGCCCTAGCTAGAAAAAAAAAATGAGCATGTGCTTGATTTAATTAGGAGTAGGGTTTGGTGGTTTTATGTTGCATGTTATGTGTTTGTTAGTATGCCTAGGGTTTTTGTAGGTTTATGGATGATTTGTAATTTGACTTGCATGTTGAAAATTGGACGTTAGAAACGTGATGCATGACTGATTTAGGCTCCCGCTGAGTTCGGTTGAGGTAGGGTGAACGTTATAGGACGTTATCGAAAATTGAAACCGAAAACTGCCAACTCGGGTAGAAATTGGCCAGTTTCGGGGAAAACAGTTTTTGAGGCCTTTGGAGGCCGAATCTGGAAAAACTCAAAACAGGAAAGTTGTTAAGTAGAGTTTTTCCTAGTGGAGATCGCGGACGGATTTGCAAAATGAGGCTCCAATGGCCTCGGTTTTAACAAAACCCGAGCCTGAAGTGCCCAGGACCCCTGCACGGCCAGGATTGGTTCCACAGGGTATTTGACAAAGAAAACGTCCGAACTAAGTTTTACCTAAAACACGAAAGTTGAAGGAATTTTTATTATCTAAAACTTTCGTGAAGACAAGTTGTTCAGAATCAGCTTGGATTTTAAAATGAAAATGGAGTTCGAAAACGGTACAGGAATTATGGAAAATCCTGTACAGGATTTCTAAAATCAACACAGAAAAAGGGTAATTTTGCAGTTACACTAATAATTGACATTGTGAAACTGTTCCAAAGGCAGTTTCCAATAGTCAATAATTTCATACGTCTCATTTTAAGATTTTCAGTTTTCAAAGTTAAACAAAAAGGATTATTACACCTAAACCTAAGGTTTTCTTTTCTAAAGAAATAAGATTTTGAAACCTAAGTTAAAAACAGTCCAATTAAGGTTACTTAGATAACCAACTAGGATAACGTAAAATTAAGTAAGGGCTTATAACGAAGGTTATAAAAGAGTGTTGGTTATATTACCAACATTTCTAACCCTTACTTTTATTTTAATCTTAGAATATCGCACGCAGAAGTGTCACAACGGGATTTAACTCGACATTGGACACAGCCTTTACGAACGAGGTAAGTACAACTCCGCCTACAGCATAGGCTTGTGGTGTATACTTACCTGAGTATGTTTGCTATATGTAAATGTTACATGTTATTAAATGTTACACGATTAAGTGTTTGTAGAATGTTCTAGGTATGCCATGATTACATGTTATGGTTATGTGTTATGATTATATGCTAGGATTATATGTTATGATTATATGCCATGAATTATGATATGCCAAGTGCTATGTTATATGTTATGAAATTATAGGAACATGATTAGGGTTAAGATAGGCTGAGAATTAATTGTGTGAAACATCACGATGCATGTTCACCGATTAACAAAAGAAAGATTAAGTATGAAATGATATGATGGCAAGCAATTGCCTGTGTCGTACCGACCCGCGTTAGGTCGGGTTGGACTATGGATTGAGTTGGAAATGGACTGGCCGCCACCACCAATTCATAGTCGCGCGCCCGGTGCGAACACTTACGTTATGGGGCCCATAGGATAAGACAAGATAAGTATGATAAGAAAGTTAAGAATGATCAAGTAAGCATAACCAAGCATAACTGGCTCATGCATATGTCAAGATAAGTTATGATATGTTACGATGTATGTTAATTATGAAATGTTAAGTATGAATTGTTATGTTGTGATGATTAATGGTTGAATTATTGCTTTGCGGTTTAAATAGTTGTACTTGCTGAGCGAAAGCTCACTGTCTTACGTCTATGCTGTAGGTAAGCAGCCTAACAGCAACTCCTGATACAATATGAAGGCGAGGTCTGGTGGACTGTGAAATGTGGGGATTATGCCGCCATGCGTTTTGTTGATTTATGTAATTATTTTATAAGCCTTTTATTACACCCGCACAACGTTACCAATTATTCGTTATAATTATTTACGTATGTGCATATATGATTATATTGCTTATAAAAATAAAAAACAAATATTCCGCTGTTTACGTTATAAGTATATATGTATGTATGTATGGTAACGGCCTGTGCTAGGCGGGTCGTTACAGTAACGACCCGCCTAGCACAGGCCGTTACCATACATACTTACATATAATTCATACATACTTAATTAACATAAACAGCGGAAATATTTTTTTTTTTTTTTTTTTTTTTTGCAGTGTGACACGCACACGAGAGCGTACATAAAATATAGTAAATAAAAGGCAATAATTGTTTAGCATATCTCAACTTAAATAATATGAATAACATAAAAGATTCCAAAACGCATAGCGGTTCAACATTTCCCACGGTTCACAATCCGCCAAGCCTCGCCTCTCCATCTTGCATCAACAATTGCTGACAGGTTGCTTACCTACAGCATAACGTAAGACAATGAGCTTTCGCTCAGCAAGTACAACCATCCTATACCGCGACACAACACAAAACAATATATCTAATTAACATAGACTAAGCATAGCATAACGTAGCATAGCATTACTTAACTTAACTTAGCGTATCTTATCCTACATATGTATGAACCAATTATGCTTTCTTATTCTTTCTTATTGTACATAACTTACTTACTTATCTTAACTTAACATATGGGCCCTATTGTGTTCGTACCGGGCGCGCAACTATGAATTGGTTGGGGTGGCCAATCTTTTTCCAACTCAATCCATAGTCCAACCCGACCTTACGCGGGTCGGTACGACACAGGTAATTTACTTATTCTCATATCATTCTTTATCTTATACTTGATTTCGTTCTTGTTATTGGTGAACATACTTCGTGACGTTTCACACAACTAAATCATAGCATGCTTAATCTTAACATGTTTCTAACATTTCATGACATATACTTAAACATAGCATTTTACACATAACATAGCATCTACACATAAAACATAGCATTTTACACATAAAACATAACATAAAACTTCTCTTAACACCTAATATAAAACAAGTAATTAACATGGCATATAAATAACACAGCAAAGCTACACTACCGAATAAATCATACATTTAAAGCATACTTAGGCAAGTATCAAATCAAAGCCTATGCTGTAGGCGGTGGTTGTACTTACCTCGTTTAAAACTGCTGTGTCCAGTTATCAGCTCAACTTGCTGGGACACCGTTGCGTATCGTATTCTGTTATCGACAAAAGAGTAAGGATTAGAACTGTTGGTAAACCAACATTCTTATATAACCGTAGTTATATTTCCTTACTTTACGTTACGTGAACCTACTTGGTTACTTTAAGTAACCCTAAGGTTTGAATCTATTCTATTCGGATTATTATTTCTGACTTTAAATCCAAAAATTCATTTGTGTTTTCTTTTTAGAAAACCTTATGTTTTTGGCACAAAATCCCCTTTTTTTTAATTTAATTTTAAAAATTTAGAAAATCATGAGGTAAAATTGTAAAAAATCATCGACTATTAAAAACTGCCTTTGGAACAGTTTTATAATGCCAATTAATCATTAAAAACACAAAAACACCATTTTCTGAACCATTTCTAAAAATTTTGTACAGAAATCTCCCCATTTCTGTACCATCTTTGAAAATCAATTTCATTTAAAAATCTAAGCCGATTTTGGAAAAATTGTCTTCACGAAAGTTTTAGCTATCGCAGAACCCTACAACTTTCGTGTTTTACATAAAATCCAGTTTGGACCTTAACCTGTCCAAAATCTGTGTTGAACCAACTCTGGTCGTGTATGGCTCCTGGGCAGGTCAGGCTCGGTTTTTGCAGAAAATCAAGGCCATTGGAGCCTTATTTTGAAAACTGCTCACGTAGCCCCCTAGGAAAAACCCTAATCTACAACTTTTGTGTTTTGAGTTTTTCCTAATTCGGCCTCTAAGGGCCCCAAAAATTGCTTTTCCCGAGACTGGGCAAACCCTACCCGAGAAGGCCATTTTTCGGTTTCGATTTCGCTAACGTCATATTACGTTCACCCTACCTCAACCGAACACGTCGGGAGCCTAATTCAAATATGCAGGGACGTTTCTAACGTTTAACATTCAACAAATACATTAACATAAACATTGTACACAAATATACAAAAACTTAAACAAAACAACAATACCTAGCATGCATATTAACAACCACCAACATAACCCTAAATTTTCAAGCACAAACCCTAATTTTTTTAAGCTAGGGCAGCAAGAGAAACCAATGAGCTTATGCTCAATACAACCAAGGCTTTAATACATTTAAATTTCTCCAATTGAAATTTAAACTAAAAGCTTGGAATCAAGGGTTTGGTACCTTGTTTTGGATCAAGAATTTGACTTGGTTGATCTTCCCTTTGCTCCTCCCTTAGCTGCCGGTTTTTCTTGCCAAATTGGTCCAACCTTTGCAGCCTCCTTTGCCTTGAAAATCAGCCACCAAAGCTCCCCAAAAACTGGCCAAAACAGCTCCCAAAACTGGCCAAAACCTTGGCTTGCTCCCTTGCTCTTCTTCCCCCTATTTTCGGCCTTCTTGGCTAAGATAGGTACCAAATTTTTTTGAGCTCTTGTTGGCAGCTCAAAGTAGAGGACTAAACCCTAAAAACCCTAATCCCTCTTGGTTCCACAAACTTTTTCCTCTCTTCCTCCTTAGCTCACAAAACCGACTCTAGGAACAAAAATGGGTATCCAACCTTCCAAACTTTTCTTTCCTTGCTTTCCTTCCACCAAAAGCCGATCCTCCCACTAAATTTCCTCTTCAATCTTGGCTGCAAATCTTCCTCTTTTACACACTCAAAAACCGGTTTTGGGTTCAAGCAAGAGATTGGCAAGAGTTTGGTTGTGTTTTGTGAATTTTCTCTTGAATTTCCTCACCCCTATTTATAGGGGTTGAACTTCTTGAAATTGCACAATGAGGTCCTTAAAAAAAAATCAGATTTTGCAAGGGGAGGGGGTGAGGTGGTCGGCTGTGCTTGGGTGGAACCAATGGAAGATTCTAAAAATACTTTCTAACTAACTTAATCTAATTAATATGATGTAATAAATATAAAGTTAGTGAGGTAAGCCTTACTAAGGCTTGTTTGCCACCAATCCTCTTTAAATAATTCATTTTCAATTACCACAGGTAATTCCAATACTGGTTTCACTTATAAGCAGTATTAGTTAATTGAACCGCAGTCCAAAATTCACCTATTTTTTTTTAAATGGACTGTATAAAAACTTTTTCTTAACTTGGAACCACTTGGCCCAAAATATTCTAATTATTGTGCTTGACTTCTATGGTGGTTTTGAATCCTAAACATATCATTTTAATCATAAAAAAATAGCTTTATGCAGTACAATACTATACTGCGAACTAATAAGTCGTACAGCCTTTTTCTTAACTTTTTCGGGTCAATCTTTGGCTTTCTCGTCCGCCATTGACTTTCTGTCAACCGCTGACTTTCCCGCCAAATTTTGACTCCCGTGGTCAACAGTTGACTTTTCGGTCAACCGTCGGCGTTTTCGGTCAAACTTTGACCAACATGCAAATTTTGGCGATTTCGCTCCTTTTCGCCTAAAAGGTCATTTACTTGACTAAGCAATCATTTTTGAGTCTTAGAATATCATAAAACTCACAAAAATGAAATAAAAACCCTTAACCGGGCTTTTTCATGCGTATCTTTAAGAATTGTACAAATTTCTTAAAATAAAGGAAATCGTGTAAATACAGAAATACTTGGTATTACAAGAAAGTTATCAAATGTTGTGTTTTTCAAAAAAATGAACAAGTGTATGATTGAATGATAAATACGAATCCAACGCGTTGCATGTTGATGTAGGCTCACGGCTTTGTCCGTTTGAGGTAGTGTGCACGGATTTTTAAACAAAAACCAACAAATTTCAAAACTGCCAATTTTCGGATTAAACTGGACAGTTTTCTGAAAACTGAATTTTTAGCCCCTTAGAGACCGAATTTGAAAAAAGTCATAGTTGCAAAGTTGTAGATAATTGAAAATCCTAGGGGCAAATTAGGCGGTTTTTAAAAATAAGACTCCAAAGACCTCTGTTTTTTATCAAAATCCGAGACTGGTTTGTACAGACAGTGTACACGGTCAGAATTTTTCAAAAGGAGAAACGAGCAAGTTAAAGATAGATTCAAGTTTTTGACAAAAAAACAAAAGTTGTAGGTTTCGATGAGATCTACAACTTTCATGAAGAAAACTTTTTAAAATTCTAAACTGATTTAAACTGATCTACAACTTTCATGGAGAAATTGTTGGAATTCTCTGTGAATGTTAATTCCCGGATTTTGCCGTTTTCACCAACCACAATGCAGTTGTTTTTCTCTTACAATGTCGTTTGCACACTTTTAATTTTTTTTTAAGGGCCAACCGAATCTAATTTTGGTTTACGGTTTTACACTATTGTCTGCTAGTCAATTAGTGTCGCTTAGTTAACTATTTCTCTTCTTTTATTTTTAAGTTGGGGATTAAGGGATTCAAATGCTACATTTTGTGGCAGAAGTCAGGTGCAAAACTATTACTTTGCTACCTATAATCACGCTTTCTTAACTATTTCGTTCTTTCTATTTATTTTATTTATTAGGACAACATTGCATCGTGCACTCTTTTTGTTGTCGTTTGATTAATGAAAAGTAACAAAAATTGCTAATAACAAGTGATACACAATATGAAAATATTTATCACGGTAGTTTACTCGTTGTAGATACTGGATATCAACCGTCAAATATTAACAGAAGTTAGTGAAATGAAATGAAACAAATAATAGATTGGGCCCTTGGAAATCATTTTTGAAACTCATAAAGCAATGCGATATTGAAATAATTAGACATGAAAAAGAATCGAAATAACCAAGTAAAATGATAAACAGAGAGAGAGAATCAATCAGCACCAAGATGTACAGAGGTTCGCCAAACTGTGTGCTACGTCCTCTGTGAGTGTAAATTTATTCTCTGTATATGTGTATTCTGAATACAATAGATTTTTGGTCTTTGATGGAATTTCGGCAGCATAACAGTATGTCAGAATTAGGAAAAGAGAGAGGTCCCTTCTGAAGAGGGGTCTTCCTCTATTTATAGAGGAAGAACTGTGGGTCTGAACCTGTAATTCCTGGTGAGTGGTTTTCGCTGGTCGTCCTTTTGGGAACACATGTCACGATGTGGACTTAGCAGTTATCGGAATGTCTCACAAATAGTGGGCTTAGCAGTTATGAATATGACGTCACTGTCAATCATGGGGTTGTTAGTTATCATAAAAGATCTGACATGTGACTGTAGACAGTGGACTTGACGGTTATGAGAGATATCTCTTGTAATCTTCACCAAGCACGAGCGGCGAACAATGATAGAAAAAGCCTGGTTTTTGTAAACACATCGTTTGTGGCTTAGTTTAGATTCAAAATATACTAAATCAGGTTTGAATTGGTCGATTTAGAGTTCGAGTGCGAACGATCGTAATTCGTGATAGAATGGATTAAGATTGTAAATTGGGTCTAGCCCAATATTACGAACGATTGTCGATCTTGATTGAATGAATCATCATGCGTTGGGTCCGGTCCAAATGTATAAATATTTTGGAAATTTGAACCGAGAGTTCATTGTTCGTTCGAAAATGTTTGAAAGCTAACGATATTATGGGAAGACGAAGTCTAACCCTAACACTCGTTAGGCCGTCATTAACTAATGCTCCCCTATTGTCGTTTATTCTTTTTTTTTTCGTGTTGTCTGCTCATTTATTTATGGTTTATTATTTGTTGTCGTTTACGTCATTATTTATACATTATATATGTGACGCCCCGACTTCCCAAGCCAGGTCGACACCATACATACTTGTTCTTTACTTGGAAATTTGAGATAAAATTTTATTTTATTTTATTATTATTATTATTATTATTATTTTAAAACATATACATAAGTTACTTTAAAAAGAAAAGCTTGTTATGTAACAGACTATACTGATAGTAACTTTTTGTGTATTTAAACTACTTACAAATAACAAAACATAATTTATTTTAAAATATTAACATACTACTGAAAATCAAATGCGGAAAATTTATGCGTAGTGGTATCCCACACCGCCCTTCACCCGCCGCATCGTCCGCATAACCCACCAATTAAATTGCAGGCTTCTTACCTACAGTATGAAATATAAAGGTGAGCTTTCACCCAGCAAGTTCAAACATAATCTCACAAAACATTTTAAGCATCTTGAGAACATGGCAAACAACACTAACTCATGCATGAACCATTTATGATTGATTGAATGTCTTATGTTTCATTATAGACTCAATCTTTATTATCTTGTCCTAACTGTGGGCCCGTAGTGTTCGTACCAAAAGCGCGCAGCCTCCAGATAAAGCTAGGGTTTGCAAGGCCCTAACAGTTCTGGGAATTTTAACTGGACCCTTCACGATCACGAATTTCGATCACGGAAGGTAATACTAAACTGTAGCCTCCTTGATTAGGGGAGGTTGGTACGACACCTTACTTGATTATCTTACCATGTGATTTAACATTAGTGAACATATTTCATGATGTCACTATGTCATATCATACTAACATTTGCCATAATATGGCCTTCTTGAAAACCTGTCACTCTTGGAACCATGGCATTTTTGAAAACATGGCATTTCTGAAACCATGACATTTTTGTAAACATGGCACTTTTATAAATATAGCACTTTTGTGAACATAGCACTTTTATAAACATAGCACTTTTATAAACATAGCACTTTTATAAACATAGTATTTTTGTAAACATAGCACTTTTATAACATAGTACTTTTATAAACATAGTACTTCTATAAATATAGCACTTTTATAACATAGCACTTTTATAAACATAGCACTTTTATAAATATAGTATTTTTATAAACATAGCACTTTTGTAAATATAGCATTTTTATAAACATAGCACTGCATCACACATTATGGCACAACATAGCAAGTATACTTGAAAATAGTCTTTACTATTTTCATATTGTAGGTGAGGTTTGATACTTGCCTGATTTGCTAGATTCCGGGTTCTGATGTCTTAACTCGGATTGCAATTGCAGGTTCCTTCCTGTTATTAAAAGAACATAGGATAAGAATCCTATAAAAGTTGGTAACCTTTCCAACATTCTAGTTATATGTCCCCCCACACATGCCTTGGTATCCTATAGGATTATATTGGGTAACCCTTAATTAACTGTTGGGTTAAAGTCGATATCTGATCAACTCATGGTCAACCCTTGGTCAACTATGGTCAACCTTGGGCTTTGAGGCTAAGCCCAGTAACTCGGGTATATCTCCCGATTACCTTTCGTAAACTAGTCGCTTGCTATATTCTAACTTGAAAAATTAATTTCCCTTACTTAGAAAATTTAGGGAAATTAATCCCAAAACTTCATTTTTAACTTATAGAAATCCTTTACTTAAATCGTAAAAATTCAAACTCTTGGATTAATGTTTTATAAAATCATTTGAGGTTGAAAACTGCCCTTGGAACAGTTTTCCATAATCAAAACGATAGTTTGTAGTAGAAAAACAGTTTTCTAAAAACATTTATAAAACTAGGGGTGCAGGAATTTTCGAATTCCCTGCGCACCCTTCGAAAAACGATTCTAATTTAAAAATTGGTTCGTAATCTGAAAAAGTTTTCTTCATAAAAGTTGTAGCTCTCGAAAAATACTAAAACTTTCGTGTTTTGAAAAAATTCCAATTCGGCCTAGATTCGTCCCAGTTTTTGTTTGAAACTGGCTGACCCCGAAAAATTGAGTGAAAACTGGGTCTGGGAATCAGCCACGGGTTTTGGGGTAAACGGAGGCCATTGGAGCCTTATTTTGGGAAACGGCCTATGTTGTCCTCTAGGAAAAAATCGTTCCGAACAACTTTCGTGTTTTAAGTTTTTCCAAATTCGGCCTCTAAAGGCCTCAAATTTCACTTTTCCCGAAACTGGTCAGGTTTACCCGAAAATGGCAGTTTTCGGTTTAGGGTTCGTTTTACGTCCTAGACGTGGAACCTAGCTCAACCAGCCACCGCGGGAGCTCTAATACACACATGCAGCGGTTTCTAATGTTCCAAACCATCATTCTTAAACTTAATTGGGGACATACAACTTATCGAATCCTAACATGCGATTCAACAAAAACAATCAAGCATAAGCATAAAACTATGCAAGCTCATAATTTAAACTCATAAATCAAACCACCCTTAATCTAAATCAAGCACAACCCTAAATCCAACTTAGGCAAAAACTTAAATCGAGCTTACGCTCTTACAAACCATTGGAAAATACATTTAAATCTCTCAATTGCAACTTAAATTGAGAAGTTTAAAGTCTAAAGAGATTACCTTGATTTGAATCAAGAGTTTTGGCTTGGCTTTTGGGATTTTCTCCTTTCCCTTTTGCTGCTCCTAGAACCGGCCCTAATGGTCAAAATGGGTCTCAAAATTTTTTTCAAAACTTTGTTGGTTTCTCACTAGAAATCCGACCACCCTACCCTCCGATTGCTCTCGGTTTTGCAAAATTTTCTTCCGTTCTTGCTCACACTTAGAAGTCCGGATTTTTGAGGGATAAAATGGCAAGAGTTTGGCTGTTTTCAGAATTTTTTTGAAGCCAAAACCGCCCCCTATGGCAGCCTATTTATAGGTGGAAATTTTGGGCTTTTTTGCAAATATTTGATTCTCCTTTGCTCAAAAGTCCTTGGTGCAAAACTAATTGCACAAAAATTTGCACAAAAACCCTCCATGTGGCTGCCCCCTATAGGAGAACTTGATGACCAAGTTTTGAATTTCCTAAGCTAATCTTATCTTATCTTAATGATGATGTCATAATTAGGGATAAGGTGATGTCATTCACCTTATGCCTTGTTTGGCTACTTCCTCCAACAAGAAATCCATTTTAAGCCAATACAGATATTTCTAATACTGTGTTCACTCAAACACAGTATTTATTTAACCAAAATTTATTTGCTGAAAAGAAAACGGACAGTACAAAATTTTTCTTATTTTCCTGAGCCCTTTTTCGTCTCTAATTCCTACTCGGGTGCTTGATTTTTCTAAGGTGGTTTGTAAAACCTAATCATGCTCTCTCTATCATGAAGACGGTTTTTGCAATATTTTTCCATACTGCTTATCATAACACCGTACCGTCTTACTCTAGTCAACCTCTGACTATTCTGGTCAACTTTGACTTTTTGATCAAACTTTGACCAACATGAGTTTATGAAATTCCGTCATACATTTTCCATAAAAAGGTCTGTTACGGAGTCTCATAATTAATTTACCAAGAACTCAACCTCATACTGATAAAATTATGAATCTTGTATTAATATTCATAATTTTCATAAAATTACCCATAAACACATAATACGAGCTTTAGATTTCTTATATACAAGAAAATCATGAGTTCGTAAAAATTTTGGATATTACAATCTACCCTCCTTAAAGAATTTTCGTCCTCGAAAATCAGAATAATTCTGGGTAGCTTTTCTTCATATCTTCCTCGCGTTCCCATGTTGCCTCCTCAACCTCATGATTTCGCCATAGGACCTTAACTAAAGGTATAACCTTGTTCCTTAGCACCTTCTCTTCTCGTGCCAAGATTTGAACCGGCTTCTCTTCATATGTCATATCCTCGTGGACCTCAATTGGTTCGTGGTCCAATACATGGGATGGGTCCGAAATGTACTTCTTTAGCATCGACACATGAAATACGTTGTGTACATATGTTAATTCTGGAGGCAAAGCCAACTTATAGGCCACATTACCGACTCTTTCCAATATTTTGAATGGCCCTATGTATCTTGGACTTAATTTTCCCTTCTTTCCGAATCTCATAACTCCTTTGAATGGAGCAACTTTGAGGAAAACCAAGTCTCCTACTTGGAATTCTAGAGGTCTTCTACGTTTGTCGGCGTAGCTCTTTTGTCGACTAAATGCAGTTTCCATCCGTCGGCGTATGAGTTTCACGGCCTCAGTGGTTTTCTGAATAAAATCCGTGGACACAAGTTCCTTCTCTCTTGTCTCATACCAGTGGACTGGAGATCTACATCTTCTCCCGTACAGGGCTTCATAAGGAGCCATTCCAATTGAAGCTTGAAAACTGTTGTTGTACGAGAACTCGATCAAATGAAGCTTCTTATCCCAAGTCCCTTTGAAATCCATCACGCATGCTCGCAACATGTCTTCTAGGGTCTGAATGGTCCTCTCTGATTGTCCATCCGTTTGAGGATGAAAAGCCATACTAAAAGTGAGCTTTGTACCCATGGCTTGATGTACACTCTTCCAAAATTTAGAAGTGAATCGTCCATCACGATCCGAGATAATCGATTTCGGAATCCCGTGGTATCGAACGATCTGCGCAACGTATAATTCCGCTAGCTGCTCTACTGAAAAGCTAAGCTTGATGGCAATAAAGTGTGCAGACTTCGTCAAACGATCAACAATCACCCAAACAGCGTCGTTGCCACTGGGAGTTCGGGGTAGACCAACTACAAAGTCCATGGTCACTTGGTCCCATTTCCATTCTGGAATGGAAATTTTCTGCAATTCTCCCCTGGACGTTGATGTTCTGCCTTGACCCTTTGACATGTGAGGCATTTACTGACGAAAGTTGCAACATCATTCTTCATTTTAGGCCACCAAAAGCTTTCCTTCAAGTCTTGATACATCTTTGTGGCTCCAGGATGAACGGAATATGGGGTCTCATGAGCCTCCTTCATGATTTGCTTCTTCAATTCGTCCTCGTTAGGAATGCATAATCTATTTTTCTGATAGAGTATGCCCTCATCTGATATGTTGAAGTCTGACTCCTTTCCTTCTAAGACCTCATTCCTTGTTCTGAGCAGCGAGGTATCTCCTTCTTGTCGCTCCTTCATGCCATCTAAAATGGTAGGTTGGAAGGTTAGGGCTGCTAAACTTCCCGTGATAAGCTCTATTCCAGCTTCCACTAGCTCCTTTTGAAGAGGTTCGATCAACGACTGTATGGACATCAACGAAGAAGACGACTTCCGACTAAGGGCATCGGCTACTTTGTTAGCCTTCCCTGGATGGTAACGGATGTCGATGTCGTAATCCTTCACCAGTTCGAGCCATCTTCTTTGCCTCATATTAAGCTCCTTTTGTGTGAAGATATACTTCAAACTCTGATGATCCGTGTAAACTTCACACTTAATACCGTAAAGGTAGTGTCTCCAGATTTTGAGTGCAAATACCACCGCCGCAAGTTCCAAATCATGCGTCGGATAGTTCTTCTCATGATCCTTAAGCTGTCGTGAAGCATACGCGATCACCTTTCCATTCTGCATGAGAACGGCTCCCAATCCTATCTTGGAAGCATCGCTGTATATCACGAAGTTTCCTTCCTCCACATTCGGAATTGTGAGGATCGGAGCGCGAGTCAGCCTATTTTTCAGCTCTTTGAAGTGCTCTTCACACTTTGCAGTCCATTCATACTTCTTTCCTTTCCGTGTAAGTGTGGTGAGCGGCGCTGCAATCTTAGCAAATCCTTCAACAAAACGTCGGTAGTAGCCTGCCAAGCCGAGGAAACTACGTACTTCGGTGACGTTTTTCGGAGCTGGCCATTCACTTACTGCTTCAATCTTAGCCGGATCTACAGATATGCCGTCCTTGGAGACCACATGTCCTAAGAAATGGACCTTTTCCAACCAAAATTCACACTTTGTGAATTTAGCGTAGAGCTGGTTTTGCTTCAAAATCTGCAGAGTGATCCTTAGGTGCTCCTCGTGCTCCCCCTTTGACCTAGAATAAATCAAGATATCATCTATAAAGACGATAACAAACTTATCCAAGTAATCCTTGAATACTCGATTCATCAGGTCCATAAAGGCTGCTGGAGCATTTGTCAATCCGAATGGCATAACGAGGAACTCGTAATGTCCATATCGCGTACGAAAAGCCGTCTTGGGGACATCTCCTTCCCTAATTCGGAGCTGATGATATCCGGATCGTAAGTCAATCTTCGAAAAAATTGAAGCTCCTCTCAGCTGATCAAACAAGTCGTCGATCCGAGGCAACGGATACTTGTTCTTGATGGTTATCTTGTTTAACTCCCGATAGTCAATGCACATCCTAAGAGTGCCATCTTTCTTTTTAACGAACAGAACTGGGGCTCCCCATGGCGAGTAGCTTTGACGAATGAATCCTCGATCCAGAAGCTCCTGCAACTGAATCTGCAGTTCTTTAAGTTCGGCAGGCGCCATCCTGTAAGATGCCTTAGATACTGGTGCTGATCCAGGAAGTAATTCAATCTCAAAAGAGATCTCTCGTTCTGGTGGTAACCCTGGCAATTCTTCGGGAAAAACCTCTATAAATTCTTTGACTATCGGTACTTCTTCTGGTCCGCTCTCAGTCTCTTGCGTCTTATCCACCGCGTTGGCTAGAAATCCCATACATCCTTCTGCCAACAATTTTCTAGCCTTTAGCGCCGAAATAAACATCTTCGGCTGTTTTGGAGTAGATCCTCTGAAAATAAACTCCTCGCCTCCCATTGGCTTGAACATGACAGTTCGTCGCGGACAGTCGATAACGGCGTTGTACTTCCCCAAGAAGTCCATACCCAAGATGACATCGTAGTCGTATAGGTCAATGATGATCAAGTTGACATACATTTCCCTACCACATATAATTATTGGAACGTGACGTATCCAATAATCAGACAACAAAATCTCCCCGGAGGGTAATGCAGTCCTAAATGTTCTTCCAATTCTATCACTAGCTCTACCTAGTTTCTTAGCGAACCTAGGTGATGTGAATGAATGCGTGGCTCCAGAATCAATTAACACGTAAGCATCTTGTTGGGCAAAAGGAAGCTGACCTGTCACCACGGTGGAAGGTCCAGCCTGAACATCCTCTTTTGTATAGGCGTAGATGCGTCCCTGAGGTTCCGGAGCTTCCAGCCTGCCTTGAGAGATTGCAGGTCCCTCGAGCTTCATCTGTGCAGCGTGAAGTTGAGATCCCTGTCCTCTCTGTTGATTCTGCGGACTCTGGGGATTGAGATTGCAGCTTCTAGCATAGTGGCCTTCCTTGCCACATAGAAAACAGCGACCATCTCCAGCACGGCACTCTCCCAGGTGTTTCTTCCCACATTTCTGGCAAGTGGGGTAACTATTGCTATTAGGAGTATTCTTCTTCTGGGGAAAATTCTGTTGATTCCCCTGTCTTCCTGCATTCCACTTCCTTTTCTGCTGATTGCTGCCGTATTGCCTATTGTTGTTTTGACCCGAAGGTCCTCCTTGACCTTTTTGTTGTGAGGTCTGGCCTTGCTTGACTTGGTTCTGTTTAAATTGGGCCTTTTCTTCCCTCTTCTCCTGGTAAAACTTGGCCCGTTGTTCTCTGTTCTGCCCTACCCAGTATTCAGCTCGAACTGCTCGGCTGACACAATCTGCAACGGTGGTTGGTGGATAGGGTCCACTGTTGATCACCACCGCCAAATCCGAACGGAACATCTTCATCATCTTTCGCACTTTGTCCCTTTCGGAAATGAAGAGGTGAGGACAGAGACGTGCTAGTTGCTCAAACTTTTGCACTGCCTCAGCTACCGACAGATTTCCCTGGCGAAAATTACTGAGTTCGTCCTGTTGAGCTTCCATAACTTCAGTGTTGAAGCATTTCTCTTTAAATTCGTCCACAAAGTCCTCCCAAGTCATTTGGGTAACATCCCACCGGATCTGGACTGTTTCCCACCAAAGGCGAGCATCTTTCTTCAGCACGAAGGATGCACAGAGGATCTTCTCTTGATCACTGAGCCTAAGGAAGTTCAGGATAACCTGGAGGTCAATCAACCAGTTGTCGGCGTCAATTGGGTTTGTAGACCCCTCGAATTCTGGTGCCTTCATGCGCCGAAAACTGTCATATAGTTCCTCCGGAGTGCGAACTCGGGGTGCTGGTGGAACAGCTACCGGTGCAACAGGTACTTCGGGAGCTATGGGGTTCTCTGGGATCACCGGGTCAACATCAGGAATTTCCGGTGCAGCAGGCCGATTCACAGGTGCTGGTGGTACCTCGACATCAGGAGGTCCCTGATTCCGCTGAGTCAACTGAGCTCTAAGCCCCCCTATCTCTTGCTGTTGGGCTAACATCATCTGTCTTAGTTCGTTCAGCTGGGCCGCAAGATCAACTTCTTGGATCGGTGCTCTTCTACGCTTAGGTGGCATGGCTCTATACGGAAATAAAAAAATATACTTAGCTTCTTTTATTAATAAAATTAATAAAATCATTTCTTTTATATAGAACCATAATTTTCTTGCCATATAAAAGTATAATACGAACATATCTGAATTAATCACGATCTTGTTCATATCTCCTTCACATCAGGAGTACATAACTATAACTGTTGGAAAGATATAAAACTTTCGATTATTTCCGTATGTCACCTAATTGCCATCACCAAGCTAAGGCACCACCCAACGTTATCCCCGTGTCCAACATTTTCCAGCATGATCGTTGAAGGAAGATACTTACTATACCCATAAGATCTTAACTAATTCTAATAGTAAGAAAACAACATAACTTACTTGGACCGTTGCGGAGCGATGTGAGGCGAAGTGAAGTAGGCTGGCAGGATACCGCTCTGATACCAAACTGTGACGCCCCGACTTCCCAAGCCAGGTCGACACCATACATACTTGTTCTTTACTTGGAAATTTGAGATAAAATTTTATTTTATTTTATTATTATTATTATTATTATTATTTTAAAACATATACATAAGTTACTTTAAAAAGAAAAGCTTGTTATGTAACAGACTATACTGATAGTAACTTTTTGTGTATTTAAACTACTTACAAATAACAAAACATAATTTATTTTTAAAATATTAACATACTACTGAAAATCAAATGCGGAAAATTTATGCGTAGTGGTATCCCACACCGCCCTTCACCCGCCGCATCGTCCGCATAACCCACCAATTAAATTGCAGGCTTCTTACCTACAGTATGAAATATAAAGGTGAGCTTTCACCCAGCAAGTTCAAACATAATCTCACAAAACATTTTAAGCATCTTGAGAACATGGCAAACAACACTAACTCATGCATGAACCATTTATGATTGATTGAATGTCTTATGTTTCATTATAGACTCAATCTTTATTATCTTGTCCTAACTGTGGGCCCGTAGTGTTCGTACCAAAAGCGCGCAGCCTCCAGATAAAGCTAGGGTTTGCAAGGCCCTAACAGTTCTGGGAATTTTAACTGGACCCTTCACGATCACGAATTTCGATCACGGAAGGTAATACTAAACTGTAGCCTCCTTGATTAGGGGAGGTTGGTACGACACCTTACTTGATTATCTTACCATGTGATTTAACATTAGTGAACATATTTCATGATGTCACTATGTCATATCATACTAACATTTGCCATAATATGGCCTTCTTGAAAACCTGTCACTCTTGGAACCATGGCATTTTTGAAAACATGGCATTTCTGAAACCATGACATTTTTGTAAACATGGCACTTTTATAAATATAGCACTTTTGTGAACATAGCACTTTTATAAACATAGCACTTTTGTGAACATAGCACTTTTATAAACATAGCACTTTTATAAACATAGTATTTTTGTAAACATAGCACTTTTATAACATAGTACTTTTATAAACATAGTACTTCTATAAATATAGCACTTTTATAACATAGCACTTTTATAAACATAGCACTTTTATAAATATAGTATTTTTATAAACATAGCACTTTTGTAAATATAGCATTTTTATAAACATAGCACTGCATCACACATTATGGCACAACATAGCAAGTATACTTGAAAATAGTCTTTACTATTTTCATATTGTAGGTGAGGTTTGATACTTGCCTGATTTGCTAGATTCCGGGTTCTGATGTCTTAACTCGGATTGCAATTGCAGGTTCCTTCCTGTTATTAAAAGAACATAGGATAAGAATCCTATAAAAGTTGGTAACCTTTCCAACATTCTAGTTATATGTCCCCCCACACATGCCTTGGTATCCTATAGGATTATATTGGGTAACCCTTAATTAACTGTTGGGTTAAAGTCGATATCTGATCAACTCATGGTCAACCCTTGGTCAACTATGGTCAACCTTGGGCTTTGAGGCTAAGCCCAGTAACTCGGGTATATCTCCCGATTACCTTTCGTAAACTAGTCGCTTGCTATATTCTAACTTGAAAAATTAATTTCCCTTACTTAGAAAATTTAGGGAAATTAATCCCAAAACTTCATTTTTAACTTATAGAAATCCTTTACTTAAATCGTAAAAATTCAAACTCTTGGATTAATGTTTTATAAAATCATTTGAGGTTGAAAACTGCCCTTGGAACAGTTTTCCATAATCAAAACGATAGTTTGTAGTAGAAAAACAGTTTTCTAAAAACATTTATAAAACTAGGGGTGCAGGAATTTTCGAATTCCCTGCGCACCCTTCGAAAAACGATTCTAATTTAAAAATTGGTTCGTAATCTGAAAAAGTTTTCTTCATAAAAGTTGTAGTTCTCGAAAAATACTAAAACTTTCGTGTTTTGAAAAAATTCCAATTCGGCCTAGATTCGTCCCAGTTTTTGTTTGAAACTGGCTGACCCCGAAAAATTGAGTGAAAACTGGGTCTGGGAATCAGCCACGGGTTTTGGGGTAAACGGAGGCCATTGGAGCCTTATTTTGGGAAACGGCCTATGTTGTCCTCTAGGAAAAAATCGTTCCGAACAACTTTCGTGTTTTAAGTTTTCCAAATTCGGCCTCTAAAGGCCTCAAATTTCACTTTTCCCGAAACTGGTCAGGTTTACCCGAAAATGGCAGTTTTCGGTTTAGGGTTCGTTTTACGTCCTAGACGTGGAACCTAGCTCAACCAGCCACCGCGGGAGCTCTAATACACACATGCAGCGGTTTCTAATGTTCCAAACCATCATTCTTAAACTTAATTGGGGACATACAACTTATCGAATCCTAACATGCGATTCAACAAAAACAATCAAGCATAAGCATAAAACTATGCAAGCTCATAATTTAAACTCATAAATCAAACCACCCTTAATCTAAATCAAGCACAACCCTAAATCCAACTTAGGCAAAAACTTAAATCGAGCTTACGCTCTTACAAACCATTGGAAAATACATTTAAATCTCTCAATTGCAACTTAAATTGAGAAGTTTAAAGTCTAAAGAGATTACCTTGATTTGAATCAAGAGTTTTGGATTGGCTTTTGGGATTTTCTCCTTTCCCTTTTGCTGCTCCTAGAACCGGCCCTAATGGTCAACATGGGTCTCAAAATTTTTTTCAAAACTTTGTTGGTTTCTCACTAGAAATCCGACCACCCTACCCTCCGATTGCTCTCGGTTTTGCAAAATTTTCTTCCGTTCTTGCTCACACTTAGAAGTCCGGATTTTTGAGGGATAAAATGGCAAGAGTTTGGCTGTTTTCAGAATTTTTTTGAAGCCAAAACCGCCCCCTATGGCAGCCTATTTATAGGTGGAAATTTTGGGCTTTTTTGCAAATATTTGATTCTCTTTTGCTCAAAAGTCCTTGGTGCAAAACTAATTGCACAAAAATTTGCACAAAAACCCTCCATGTGGCTGCCCCCTATAGGAGAACTTGATGACCAAGTTTTGAATTTCCTAAGCTAATCTTATCTTATCTTAATGATGATGTCATAATTAGGGATAAGGTGATGTCATTCACCTTATGCCTTGTTTGGCTACTTCCTCCAACAAGAAATCCATTTTAAGCCAATACAGATATTTCTAATACTGTGTTCACTCAAACACAGTATTTATTTAACCAAAATTTATTTGCTGAAAAGAAAACGGACAGTACAAAATTTTTCTTATTTTCCTGAGCCCTTTTTCGTCTCTAATTCCTACTCGGGTGCTTGATTTTTCTAAGGTGGTTTGTAAAACCTAATCATGCTATCTCTATCATGAAGACGGTTTTTGCAATATTTTTCCATACTGCTTATCATAACACCGTACCGTCTTACTCTAGTCAACCTCTGACTATTCTGGTCAACTTTGACTTTTTGATCAAACTTTGACCAACATGAGTTTATGAAATTCCGTCATACATTTTTCCATAAAAAGGTCTGTTACGGAGTCTCATAATTAATTTACCAAGAACTCAACCTCATACTGATAAAATCATGAATCTTGTATTAATATTCATAATTTTCATAAAATTACCCATAAACACATAATACGAGCTTTAGATTTCTTATATACAAGAAAATCATGAGTTCGTAAAAATTTTGGATATTACAATATATTTGTTACCAAAGTTTACTTTTTTCCCCCCTTAATATCGTTCATTTATTAATATTGGTATCGAGATGATTGCTACATCTTTTTATATATATTATTCTCATTTTGTTTCATTTCCTAATTTCCTTGTCCTTTCTGTTGGTTTTGTAAACCGATTTTTAAAAAAATAGTGGAAACATGGTATGGATCAAATCACACGTATAGAAAATTTTTCTAAAAAATTTTATCTGACGACAATACTGATATTAATTTAATAATAATAAATGAAGAAGAAGGTTTAGAGATTGACAGTTGTCCGATTAGGTTGAAATTCTTGAACTCCTTAAGAATCTTTTTGACAACTCCAAATCTTTTGGAAATACCAATGATTCTTTCTCAGCGTTTTTCAAGTCGTGATGAACAGGAAACAAGTGGGCGTTTCTGACTTTGGGTTTGATCACATACTTGAATTTTGGTTCACTTTACATTCTCAACTCATGAGACAAAATGAATAAGAAGAAACTTTGTGAAAAAAGTTACGTAGTACTTTTTCCCTGTCAAAAGGAATTTGTATTCACCTACTTCCTCTTCTTTTTTTAAGATATATCATATATACTCTCTTTTAATATTACAAAAAAAATATCTGGCACCTCCATTTTTTTATTTTTAAATTAATTAATTAATTAACTTTTCCCATTGAGGAAAAAACCACACACGCCTACCACCTCCCTTAGTGGGTGTGTTTGATAGATATAGGAGAGGCATTATCTAATCAGTTTTTTTTTTTTAAAAAAAAATTATTTTATTTTGAACTATTCAAATAAAAAATAACTTATCTTTTCTTTTTCACATGTGTCAAAATTCAAAATTCCACATACACTTTGTGAATATAATAATGTGAAATATCATGCGGTGCATAACTACGGTGTGGTCCTTACCACACTGTATAATCTTTAATTTATAACTATTTTAAATAATCATATTATTTAAAATACAAATTAATCCAATTAATTTGTTGTGTGAATATTAATATAGAATTCTCAATTTCATATTAAAAAACTAACCCAACATAAAATAATGTTCATATGACTCAATGAAGCCATTAAGAGGAACTATGGACATTATAATTTTAAGCTCCAATACTTTTGACAATTAATTAACACCTAATTAAAATATCAAAATTAATAATTCCACTAAAAATTTAGAATCGTACTCTTAAAATTATAAAAACAATTATATTCAAAGGATTTAAATTGCCCATTGATATAGTCACTACATATAAATCAATCCTCCATAAAAGCTAGGTATTTTTCGTTAACCTCTTTAATTATGTCTTTCTCCTTAAGGACCATTGATTCTCTAATGAAGAATATATTTATGATCTAATAATAAATTGAGCGCTCTTATTATTCAAGTCCCGAATCAACACTTATGGGAACCGTCTATCTGGCTTCTTTACGAAGGAATGGATTTCATCTTGTATATTAATATTCCTGGCTATTTATTATATTATATTTCCAATATACCAAAAATTTGACACTATTCATTTGTGTCAATATTACTCGATATGTCAAAAAATACAATATAATAAATAGGAGTCTATTAATTACTCAGAATTAAGATCGATTTATATATGACCATCATTGATTTATTTTGAATGTTCTATGTGACAATGGAAATTTTTAGAGATTCATAATTAATCGTATTCCGGTTTTATATAATCAAATTATATAAAGCACTTTCATTCTAATAATCTCATTATTAACAATCCGGATAAGATCGTTTCATTTAGAATGTAATGAATCGCACTAGTAATTTTAAATTAAAGATCCCAACTTTAATTTTTAATTATCCTCCTGTATATAACACTTATATACAATATTTAAAATCACTTTTAAATAATCTAGGGTTTTCGATATTTATAAAGCATCAAAACATGTATGCAAAAATAATATTAAAAAAATTCCTCAAATTAAATCAGTAAAATAATACATCTCATTTGTTTATGGGCACATATCCCAACACTTTCTTCTTTCTTCTTGTTTACTTGTTTTAACAATGTTTGCTTAATTGTTGTTGTTTGTCCCATGCATCTTCATTCAATAATCAGGATATTGTTGTTGTCGTTTGACATCATTCCTAATTCGTTGAACAAATTCTTCATCCTCTGTTGCCTTGAGAAGTAGGGCGATGTTACCTTTCTTACCTTTTAATCAACACGTCGTTTACTGGAAGATCGAAAACATGTCGCATAAAACGACCATACGTTCGATAGGATATCATCTATTAGTTCACACAAGGGGGTGAAAACAAGAATAATACAAAAGCGGTTACGTACGAAACAATCTACAGAGTTCACACATTTATTTATTTAGAGACATGTTGAGATTGGTAGTACCTGCATGGAACAGAGTTCCGATTGTCATTTATAGTTTTTAGTGTCGTTTTCTTACGTGTTTGTTTTTTCCAATCCATGTTGTTCTTGTGTTGTGTCGTTTACTTAAAAATGTCGTTTACAGCAATATTGAAAACATATCGTAGAAATATAATTATAAAAAAGAAAAATTTTACAAAAAGTGGTAAAAAAACCAATATTATTTCAAGAAGTAAAAATAAAATGGAAACACAACAATGCATAATATTGGTTCAGATAAACTTAGCTGTATTTAGTTCCAATGCATCGGTACTAAAACGACCAAATTCAAATATACATTCGCGAGTGAATATAAGAAGGCAAGCCCACGAATAAAAGAAATTAAAAGCACAACCACAAAACATGAAGTTCAATCTTATAGATACAAGTCCAGAACTGAACTTTATTTTGAGACATGTTTAACATAGGACGTAGCATCGGCAAGGAACAGATTTCCGACTTTCTCAAAATCCTACAACGGAGAGTCTTCAGCGCTCCACCCACTTCGTAAAGACGTTGTCTATGAACAGAACAGAACATAACATCAAAGTAAATGACTGATTAACAGCATACAAAAAGGACTCTGCTTTCAAATTCATAAAAACATACCATAAATTACATTAAAATCCTAATTACAAAGAACAGAGAAATAAAGATTATAGAAGTCAATGATAACGGAACTTACTCAAGACTTCTTCAAAAGGCAACGAGTTCCAGTCAACTTCGTTATGCTCTGTCGAAAGAAATCACATCCAACCACTTCAGTAATCCAACAGATTCCTAACATCTCCTAACATCTATAGCGTTGTGTAGAAAACTAATTAGCATTTGTGTAATTTTAATGATGAAACAAAAAGATGTTGTAGAATAAAATCTACTAGCTACAACATTAAATATGTAATTCGATATGGGCAATACTTGTGAAAGTGACTAAAATATTAGAAAGAAAGATGCTCTGGACGAACCTTGGATGTATGACTGGAGCTTGGAAATATCTTTCAAAGCCAACCTATACCATTCTCCAGAAAGGAAAAAAGTGAATCGAACTTGTGGTATGGTTTGCATACTCTGAAAATTCTGGAACATCAATAAGTGTGCTGGCATTTCAAAAACTAGAAGGCGTTCAAGGTTTCTTAGATGCTGGAATCCAGATGGCACCTCCTTCAGTTGCGGGCAAAGCCCAATCTCAAACGTTTCAAGATTACACAATGCTCCTTCCTCGATTACTATAGAGTTCAGTTTACTCAAATCATAAAGGTCGAGCACCTTTAGTTTTGGAAACGCTCCTTGTTCAAAGTGCATCTTCTCACCATAATATGCATCATAATAGATCCCAAGTTCCAAAAGATTGGGCAGATTTTGAAGGGCGTTCAGTGGATCATCTTCCAATTTTGACCGTGAAATACGTATTCCAATTAGATTTTGAAGTTCAGTGATCCATTCTGGAAACTTCCTTAGATGGCCCTTTAAGTAGAGACGTTGAAGAAATTTAGGGGGGGATGACATGGACTCCAAATCAAGTGTTTCCTTTTCACTTATTGAAGAGATATCAAGGGACTCTAAGTGTTCCATTTTCTGAATAGAGCAGCACAGAGTCTTCCCATCTTCGTTTCTCAATTTTTTCATGCCTAACTTCCTCAACTCTGTCAACTCACTCAGCTCTTTAAGTACATCAACTCCAACGGTGTCGGCTTCAAGAAAGTACAACTTCTGCAATGCTTTTAACCGCCCGATTCCTTTCTTAACTTTTATTCCTCTCTGTTTATTTATATGAAAATCCGCCTTCTGATCAATATTGTAAGCCAAAAGATGCCGTAACTTATGAAGCTTACTTATTTGAACTGGGAGCTCATATACCAATGACTGCTTTAGATCCAAAGTTTCAAGGTTCTCCAACTTTCCAATTGATGTTGGCAAAAATCCCACTCGCGTGCCTCGAACGCTTAAATATCTTAGGTGGAACAAGATCCCAATATCTTCGGGAAGATGATCTAAACTTGGAGTATCTTCAAAATCAAGAACTTTTAAGAACTTGAAATTTTTGGAAATTGTACTTACAAAACTGGTCGGAATTTTGTCTTTAACAAACATATAAAGAGATCGAACCTGATATGTTTTTGAGCTGCTCTCCAAATCAACACCAGAAATGTCGGGAACTGAGACACGTCGAGCTAATCCTCTGAACTTTGAATCACTGCTTGACAAAACTTTGGAAAAATGTGAATCCACCATCTTTTTCAAGACAATCTCACGAAGAAGATCATGTATCTTACAACTTTTAGGTTTTCCATCGAAGTCTAACTCTGACACTTGAACCATACTTCTATTTATTAGATCCGCCAAGTATTCTTCAGCGATGACTTCCAATGTTTTACCCTTCTTTGGTCCCACAAAGCCTTCAGCAATCCATTGACGAATCAATCTTCGACGTCGAATAGAATAGTCCTCTGGAAAACAGCCAAAATACAGGAAACAAGACTTGAGGTAGTATGGCAGGTCATAATAGCTAAGATACAAGATTTTTTCTATGCTCGCCAAACGTTCGTCACTCTCCATCTTTGAGCTTAGAGAAGTAAGAAACTCTCCCCACTCATTTGCATTCTTGTCTTTAGTTGATAGAAGACCGGCTATGACAACAATAGCGAGTGGTAATCCATCGCATCTTTGAAGGATCTCATGAGACAACTTTTCTAAGTTGGGTGGACATCGCCCTTGAAAATCTTTTTTGAAGGCCCTGTTGCAAAAGAGTTCCCAGGCTGTGTCTGGAGGGAGGGGTTGCAGTTCATGGATATCAACAAGTGCTGATTCCTTACAAAAATTAGCAACATTCACATCTCGTGTTGTGATAATCGTCCTTCCCAATTTTTCATTTTGGTCAGGTAAAGCATTTTTTATGTCAGCCCAAAAAGTTGAGTTCCAAACATCGTCAAAAACAACACAGTAACTTTTTCCTTGCAAGTAATCTCTTATTTTCTCAGTCAATGTGATTTGATCCATGACATCGATTCCCGCAGGAAAAGGCTCCTCTCTTGCTTGGTAGAATTTCCTCAGTAAGTTCTGCAGAAGCTCCACCTTACTGTACGATAAAGAAACTTCAATCCAAGCATGACAATCAAAGTGTCCTTTCACTCGAACATAAACCTGACGAGCAAGAGTGGTTTTGCCGAGCCCCCCCATCCCCACTAGTGAAATGACACGACGCTGAGGAGATTCATCTTCCACCAATGCAATCAATCTGTCTCTAGTATATTGAATACCCACAACTTCGTTTTCCTGAAGAAAACAAGAATCCGCTCGAGGATCGTACCACTTCTTATTTTCAGTAGTTGCTGATCCTGCTTGTGTGGAATTGAAGCCGTATGCAGCGCTCTTGTCATTTATATCTCGAACCCTTTGTTTGATCTCCTGTATTTTGGACGCTATGTCATGACGTGACTTTAGTTTTATAACCAAGCAAGCATTTCTACGGAGAAAGCTGATAAATCTATGCTTGTGGGGACGTCGCTGTTGTGCCATGAGATGTGTATATTCATCAATAGCGTCTTCTACTTCAAATGCCTCCTGTCTAAGTTTCTTCACCCACACTTTAACACCGTGGCTGCTGATTGTTCTTTGGTCTTTTTCTGCGCCTGCATCTGCATCTTTAAGGAAAGCCAGAAGGAATTCTAGATCACATTTGATGTCCTCAATTTCATTGTGAACGCCTCTCAACAAGTGTGCTTCTTCAGTCAGCAATGGGATCAACTTATCTACAACCAAGCCCACTGCAATCTCCGCCATTTTTACTTGATTTTACTACTGTTTTTTTTTTTAGCAATGTGGCACTTCAATTTTTTTTGCTAGATTCATAGCTGCCATAATACAAACATAACCAGTTATAGCACTTTCTGTTTTATGTATGTATGCATATAGACATAGCAAGAGTAAGAAGTTTTACTTAAGAAGACAATTTGTATGTATCTTGATCCAATTAATATTTTGAAAATCGAAATAAAGAGTAAATCCATATATAATCTTGAGAAATTGTAATGTCGAGCTTAATTAATTTAAAATAATTAAGTTTAACAAGTATGTTTAGTATCTTATTATTATTATTAAGTGTCTATTAGTAGTAATTAGGGGTGTCAATTCGTGTCTCGTGTCGTGTTCGTGTCGTGTTTGAGCCGTGTCGAATTTTTTCTTTCCCAACCCGAACACGACCCGTGACACGAAAACGACACGAAACCGCGACACGAACACGACACGAACCCGTAACGGGTTGACACGACACGAACCGAACTTGACACGCGACACGAACTTGACCCGCGACACGAACTTGACACGCGACACGAATTTGACCCGCGACACGAACTTGACACGAACTTGACCCGCGACACGAACTTGACACGCGACACGAATTTGACCCGCAACACGAACTTGACACGAACTTGACCCGCGACACGAACTTGACCCGACACGAACTTTGACCCGACACGAACTTGATTCAAATTAAGCAATTCAATTTAAGTAAATTATATCCCAAATTCATAAAAAAAACCTAGAAGAATAATAATTTACATTCAACAAAAACATACCATTGACAAAACAATAAGTTTTAAGGATTGTTTTCAATTAAATAACCATAAAATTAAACTTCCAACTCAAGTGCAAAATTCACAATCATAGTTAGGCAGAGTCCTATTACAAATATCTTAATAATAATAAAGTCCACAAATCCAAATATAAACATAAAAAAAGTCTAAATTTAAACATAACACCAATAAAAGATCAAGTTCTAGTAGACAAACATAACTAAATAAATAGTTGCACCAACATTAACACAATCCAAACACAACAAGTACTCAGGCACATCCAGAGTTAGAATCTTGATCAACTGTTTTCTCCGCATCAATGTTGAGACCTAAAATGAATACGAAAAACCTAAAATGAATACGAAATCCTAATCCCACATCCAAACACATTGAATAAACTTTCCCATTCATGAAACCAGAAACCAAAACGAATCAAAAACAATAATTCATAAGAAACCCACGAAATAGAAACAATAAAATTTGCTCGTAAATAAAACAAACATGTATTTTTGTCAATTCCTAAAAATATATTAAGGTTATGTATATATACACAGTTGGCAAAAACAAATGATAATTAGTTATCTCCAGTTGACATAAATCTAGGACCACCACCATATGGGGCCCAAGATAAATGTATGAGAAAAGCAAACTGACTCATGTTATGAAATAATTGAACCATATATATATATATATATATATATTGCATAAAACCACATCACAAATTGTCCTTTTTTTCCTCATGTTTTGAACAACTCATACTGCATTGTAATGTTGGGAGTTTAGGTTCGTCCATAGCAAAATATCTATGGACTAAAACTATCGGTTTCAAACTGCACACCCCCTTTCTATCTTTTTCGTTTGCCAACCTAATGCCACGTTCTGAATCTACTGCAACCACAAGTAAAACGGAAGAAACTGATCCACACTCATCAAATAATCCTCGAAAAGTTCATACACATAAAAAACTCACCTCATTATTGACGACAAAAAGTAAGCACTAAGAATTGAACTTCTCACAGGGAAAGAGAGCCATTAGCCACTTTCGATGGCACCGGCGGCACCCCCCTTTCTAATTTAGACTAATTTCTTATTTACGCGATAATTTTCAATTAATTTTATAGTTTTAATTATCAAGGAAGTCCGATAGTTGTTGTAGTTTCTTTTCTTCACCTTTATTTTGCTATGGACGAACCTAAGTTGCCATGACCATCTTCCTACAGTTGCAGCCTGATCCAATTCAAATTTTCAGAATTTCAGTCATAGAAATATCCAATTCAAAAATATATCAAGCTCATGACAGCCAACCATATATATATATATATATATATATCGTAGACTCCATAACGTAGCAGCACAAGACTACTTCGAGCCCACAACCATCTCAAATTAGAAGACTTGTTATACAGATCGGAGCGCAGGGAAAAAAAAAAGAAAAAATAAAAAAAGCCCCAGATTTAGAAAGGGCGGAGGGGAAAAGGGAAAAGGGAAAAGGGGTTTCTAACTTTCTATTAAATTCTATGTAAAAAGCGAAGAAGTTTCGAGAGGTAATGAAAAATTACATACCAGTAATGGGGAGATGGCAGATTCGGAATCAGAAGTTCCGATCGGCAGCGGCAGAATCAGAGGCAGGTCGCTGGCTTAGAGGAGGTGAGGGCGTGACCGCGTGAGGCACGAGATAGTAGATGGCCAGAGCCGAGGGGAGAGGGTAGAGGCAGATCGAAAGACCCCAGAGAAGGTTGGTTTCACTGCCGGGAGGTTAGGGTGCGAAGAAATGACGATGTGTTTCGGCTAGAGGGGAAAGGGCAGAAGGCAGAGGCAGCCCTAATATTCAATAAAGGAGTAAAGCTGTAAAGGTAAAGGGCAAAGGGGCTTCTTAGGTTTTTTTATTTTTATTTTTTAAACATTTCAAATTTCAAACTCATTTATGTGTTAGAACCGGGTTATGTTTGGGTTGACCCGAAGTTGACCCGAAATTGACCCGAAATTGACCCGAATTTGACACGAAAATTGGACCCGAAATTGACCCGAAATTTGACACGAAATTTTGACACGAACTTGACCCGAAATTGACCCGAAATTGACACGAACTTTGACACGAACTTGACCCGAACTTGACCCGAACTTGACACGAACTTTGACACGAACTTGACACGAAAAAAAACGGGTCCAACCCGAACACGACCCGTTTTTTTTCGTGTCAAAATTCCTCAACCCGAACACGACCCGCCTCTAATTTTTCCCAACCCGAACCCGCGAAATTCGTGTCGTTTTTCGAGTCGTGTCGTCGTGTCGAAACCCGTATTGCCACCCCTAGTAGTAATGTTAATCATTTTATATGAAATATTTTTTTTTTTAAGAATTTATGTGCTACTAAAATTGTTTAATTACATTATTTTTTTAAGTAACTGTGCAGAGAAGAGTTGACAACTGCCGGAAGTGAAGCTAATCGATGTGCTTAGTCCATAAGATCATTTGTATAAGAATGGTAATCTATAGTTCTAGAATATACTTTAAGTGAAGTTTTTATTAAAATTTTTCTGTGGACTTATTTGCAAAGAAAATATACTTTTAAGGATCTAGCATAATTTTAAATTCTTTTAGACATTTCATGTAATTTTTTAAAAATTTGTTTTGTTGCTGTCTTTATATGTGTTTTACACTTGCCTTGAGTGATAATAAGCTGATAAAATCAAATCCTCATCTTTCTCACTTCTCTCTTCTCTAAAAAATAAGCTTATAATAAGTGATAATAAGCTGATAAAATCAACTTTCTCAATTCTCTCATTTTCAAACGTTGACTTCATTTTAAGTCCCTCTAAAAAATAAAAAATAAAAAAACTCAAACAACTAATCTTCTTCATCAAATTTTCTCAACACGTCTTATGTTCTTCAGAAAACAGAGTTTGAGTAGTCATTTTAGTTCTCTCCAATCACAAATCAAAGTGATATCAAACTCTGTTTAAAACTTCAAACTCGGATTCAAGGAAGAACCGGTGTTTCTTCATGCTATTTTGAGTTCAAAGTGAAGGTTTCAGTGTTTTTGGAACTCAAACCCTACATGCTATCTAAGATGGGTTTGGATTATGATTTTCAATGTATTTTGAACTTATTTAAAGCTAGAAATATGATGCTTTTAAGTTGTGGTTTTGTTGGATAAGTTTAGAGAGATGTATATGTTCATAAAAATGGGGGTTTGATGTCTTCTTAAGAAACGTGTTTGAAATGAAGAAAGATTGAGTTTACTAAACTAGGGTTGAGAATTGGAAACTGATTTTGATTGGAATTTGAAGCTAGAGTGGGTTTGAAGAAAGTTTTTCATTGTTCTATAAACTTTTATTGAGTCATATGAAAGGTGTTTTTGAAAATGCTTGAATGAAATTTCTGAACTTTTGTAGCAAGCAGGAGATTTACAAAATCGTTCTTTCTCTCTCTATGTACTGTATTTGAAGCTGAAATTTTGTGGAGGCATAATATACATATCAAGCATGCTCTGTACAAATTTCATGCAAAAAGGATATAAATTGAAATTTTGGTGGATTTTCAAAGTTCAGGTACTGCTGCTGGAATTTTTGTGGACAGCAACTATGTAATGACCTTGTGTGTGCAAAAAATTCTATTTTAAAGTACTTTAAGTGGTTTGAAACTTTAAGTAGTAATAATATAGTATGTGTATTTTCAGTTTATGGTGATTTGATCAATTATAGATGTTTATTTGGTCATAATCAAGTACTTTGAAGTAGTATAAGTTTAATAAAGTATGTATTTTAAGGAATTAACTAAAAATGTAAAATCGTTAAATCATGGACATTAGGACAAGCATGATCAGGCTTTGTTCAACAATGGACTTAACTCTTCTGCATCGGTTCAAAGTTTAAAGATGTAAATAGGAATTCTACTAATTGGGTCATGAAAACCTTTCGTTGTCTCTAAGCTTGATTATAGTTTTGAAAAAAATGTTATGAATGGTTTATTGTCTTTTAAAGTTCATGATTTTGATATTGAGAATAGAAATCAATGAAAGATACGATTCAAGGAATGGTTTTATGAATGTTTTAAGGTTTGCAACAGCTAGATGTGACTTGTGTTTACAAAGGATGGGGATAGATGCGGAATGTGGTAACCCCACAACCATATAATAACATCATTGGGACTGACTGATACCCACGGATGGATATCGAAAGGGGCATGACTGATACTAACGTTTGGGATCCCAATGACACTAATGAAAGTCTTTGGCCAAAACTTAAAATGTTGACTGATGTATGGTTATGTAATTTAGACCCAAATGCGTTATGTCTCATAGTTTGCTAGATGAGTTTCATTGTTTGTTATAGTTTTCTTATCCAAGTGAACTATTAGAAGTTTCTAACATATTTATGTTAAATAAGATAGTTTTAAATTCCTAGTTTTTACTTATGTTCTGTTTATTGGGCTTTTAGCTCACTTTTAAAGTTTTTATGACATAGGTGATGAGTATATTAATGTCGAAACAACATCAGGGCGGCCCGAAACTCTTTTAGCAGCCAATGGCATGGAGTTCATGTACATACTAGATGGAAGCTAATGAAAAACTGTTTTTACTAACTCTTTTGGGGCCTCACCATGGTATTTTTGTATGAAGATAGTATAAGATAAACGTCGATACTTGTGCATATTAACTCTTCATATTTTGCTACACTAAGTTATATGGAAGAGTTTGTAAATATTTTATAGTAACAGTACAATGTGCAGCTAAAGTTTTTTTTTTTTTTTTTTTTCTTTTCCTAATGGAGTGTGGTCATTTATGTTATATGACAAAAAGGTACAGTTTAGTGACATGTTCTAGTTAAATTTGATTAAAGGCTTAACTAGCTAGAGGATGTTATAAAAATATAGTAAGATGAGAAAACCAAACTTTTTAGTTTCACAACCACCAGAAAACTTGAGCACGAATTAAGATAAATGAAAAATGACGAGGACATTTCTAGTAGTTACAAAAATAAATAGATTTCATTATTTTATGAAGAGGCAATCATCACATTAGAAAAATGAGAAAGATGTTTAATTGAGGAAATTTTGCCATCTCTTACCAATTCTCCTTTCTGATCTTGTAAGATTGATAACTTAGACATGACAGGTTTGGTCCTTCGAGCCGCTGGAGACATGAGCTGTATATTGATCCGGAATCTCTCATTAAAAAGAAAGGCAGAGACTATTTATTTACTGCAAGAGAAGATACAATTCGTTGTAATTCATAGCTCTTCACAAAGAGATATAAATTAAAAACATTGATAAACTAATACTCTGTTTTAAATTCCTCTATTTTAGATTAATCAGAAATCAAACTGTAAATTCTTTGAAATTCAAGTACCTTTTACATGCATTTTTAAGTACCCATTTAGGAGAAGTTTTGAATACGGAGTTTTAATTGGAGTTGAGATAAGTTTTGAAAACGTTGTTTGGTTGAAAAAAACTATTTGGAGCAAAAAAATATATAATTTTAAAATATATTGGAAAGAAAAATAAATCAATATGGATTTTATATCATTTTTCTAGAAATTCTTTGCAATTTGAGAAAAAAAAAAATATATCTCATTTGGATTTGAAATAGCAAATTTATGGAATTTTAAAGTTTTGAGTCTACTGTAGACATTTGGAAATATGAATAGTGAAAATTAGTTTTGTGTTGAAGAAAAAACAGTATATATATATATATATATATATATATTTGGATATATGTTTGGAGAGAGGCTTAAGTGTTCATGATTATCATGCATGAACAGTAAATTTCATGCCATAATATGTTACTGTATTTGTAGGAATAATTTTCACGTTACATGATTAATAGAAAATTCAGAGAATTTTCACAAGAAATGCAGTCACACCAAATGTGGTTTAAAAAAAATGATGATTTGAACTGAAGATTTTAAAAATTAATGAGTTGAAATACGGTTATCAAAATTTAATTATGAACAACAAAAGTGACTAGAAAAAAACGTATTAGCATTATAAAGTAAATTAATTACATAAGTAGATTAGATTATAATTTTGGCATAGAATTATTAATGAGTTTAAAATTTAGTCGTCCTAACTTTTTGAACGACCAAATTGATTGCGTAAAGTTTACTCATTAGAGTCCAAATTACATTATTTACATTTAATAAGAAGTAAGTAAATAAAATTTTGAAAACACCTAAATAGCGTGATCAATAGTTAAACTAGAGTCCTAATCAACAAGAAAATTGTCTAATTCACACAAGTCCAAAGCGCCAGTTAATTGAAACACTGATGAACAAATACGCTATTTTAAATTCCTCTGTTTTCAGAGTTGGTGCTTTTTACTCTCTTCCAAGATAACAGAAGAGATAACGCAAAAACAAGACAACATAAACAACATTAGTTCGCCCTTGGTTCGTAGGTCTGGCTTGAATTTTTCAATCTTGAAACCATCGCAATATTAGATAAGAACAGAATTTCTCAAGGATAGTGATTGAGAGCAGTTTGTATCACTTACGAATTCCCTTTGTGATCTTGAAAAGATTGAAATTTGAGATCTGCATCAAGTATGCCAATTTTCGATCCTTCACACGGCCGGAGACACGACCTTTTCTCTTGGCCGGGTAAATAGAATCTCTTACAAAAACTTTTCATGGGATGCACCGATATTCTACTGTAACATAAGATACAATTTTCCGTTATTATAAAACTCTTCATAAGGCTAACAAAGATGTAATTAACACTCATAATCAAAATACTCCGTTTCCCCTGTTTTCAACTTTGTTTCTCAATGCAATTTGAAAAATTAGTTAACACTTGTAATCAATTTGTTTGTTTCATAAATTTTATTGAAATAGAAACTCTGTCGAGAACTAATTACCTTTTCAATTTTTCTTTGAAAACTGAAGACTCGAATCGAACCAGAGATTAATGACACCTAAGAAGATCAGCATGCAAGAAAATCATATTACTAGAAAACTCAGAAATATGAGAAATGATGGGGAAAAGTAAAAATACAAGTGAAGAAAAAAGGAGAAAAAAGTGCTGAAAATCTTCACAGGAGGAGGCGTTATCATTTTAGGCATTATCTAAGAATAAGAGTACGTCAGGTAAACCGAAGGCAAGTCATTACACGAGGAGGCGTCTTGGGTTAAACTTCAGTGAAGTTTCGGAGTAAACTTATAAATTGCAAGAGTTGTATACGCAATTCAAATGCAATAAAATCTTCCACTTCTTTTGGTCTGTCTTTGGAATTATAAGTAGTTAAACTTCAGTAGTCTTTCCCTTGGGAATTTTATGACCTAATTAAATAACAACATCACTGATTCAATCTTTATGTTTATGGTTAATTAATTTTTTTGCACATCATTTAAATTCATGATAACACGTTATTGTTTTCTTTGTTTTTACTAGTTCTTTCAAGGTAGAACTAGCATAGCCATCTGTAAGGTCGTTCGGGTCTCGTAAGAACCAAACGTGTTAGATCTCTTTAACCACTAAAAAACTAGAACACAAGTTCAGATATATAATTGAGAATTATGAGGACACTACCACTAATCTCTACAAATTAGATTAAAAGCAGAATTCTCCGTGATCGAAAACCAGAGATGCATTGCAAGTATGATAGATTAACAACAGTTTATCAGTCACTTACCAATTTGATCAATTTCTGGTCTTAAAAGATTGCAATTGGAGATGCTGTCATGAATGCCAAATCTTGATCCTCCATGTGCTCTGAGACAAAACCTTTCTCTTGACTTAGTAATCAGAATCTCCTAAAAAATATGGACGTTATAACAATTTCTTTACTGCAAAAATGATACGATATCACGTAATTATGGACTCTTCAAAAGAAGGTTGAAAAGGAAACAAACACTTTCTTTATTTTTTTATTTTTTATTTATTTCTGTTTCTGACTCTGTATCTCATGCGTGTCAACTATGTTTTACTCTATAGGCCAAGTTCAAATTTTCTCTTTTTTTTTTTTTTTTTTTTTTTTTCAAAGAACTGAATATACTACTAGTCTAAGCTTGCAATTACAATTACTAAACAAGTTTTCGAAACAAAACTCATCAGGCACGCTAAATAAATAATAAATTTGTTGCAACATAATTAGAAAATAAACATAGGCTCAGATGAGAACTAATTACCTTCTTAGTATTCTTGGAAATTTGGAGACTTCAGATACAGGCAGAGGTTGAGATTTGAGTAAGATCAGAGTATGAGAAAATAACTTGACTTTACATAAAAAGAATATTAGAAATGATTGAAATAGAGAATTGAATAAAAAAAGGAGGGTTAAGTCCGGACTTCATCCCTCTTCAAATCCTAGAGCCACTTTTTTTAATTATTCTGTTACTCTTTTGTGGGCCACAATGTTCTTCCTTTTTTTGGTGTTTTGTGATAAGTCTTTTAGTTTTAACGTTTGTGAGAAGACTATTCCACCTATCAATTATTGGCACAAATAAAGGTGGGAATTTGGGCCGGGCCAAATGGGCCGGCCCGCGGTCCATAATTTAGGCCTGGCCCGCGACCCGGCCCGGCCCGCATTCTATCGGCCCGGTAAAAGCCCGGCCCAATAGTAATAGGCGGGCTGGGCTCTTCTTTTAGGTCCGGCCCGGCCCGAATATTTAAACCCGATAGACCGACCCGGCCCGTCCGTTATTAAAAAAATAAAAAAATAATTAAAAAGTTTAATTATAATATTAAGTTAACTAACTAACTAACATTATAATTATTAAGTACTAACTAAGCAATTATAATATAAATATAAAAATAAAAATTAATAGAAATAGTATAATAAAATTTTTTAAACGAAGTATAAATTTTTTTATTTTTTTATCTAAGATAAAATATTAAGATAAATTATTAAATTATCAAAAATATACAAAGTTAAAATAAAATTAGGCCGGGCGCAGCCCGGCCCTTTCCCGACCCTGCCCTCTCTAAGCCTGCGGGCCGGGCCGGGCTTATATTTCAAAATATCGGGCCGGCCCGGCCCAAATTTTCACCGGGCCGGCCCGGCCCGGCCCGATTTTTTGAAATAGCCCTATGGGCTCGAGCCGGGCCGGGCCGGGCGGCCCGAATTCCCAGCTCTAGGCACAAATAAATATGAGGGCAATTTATATATATATATATACGAGACCGGGTACCGTGTGATATCTGATATATGAATTTTAGTTATCGTAATTATGAATTCATTTATAAAGAAATGTAACTAATGTGAATGTTGTTAGATGATATAGTTTATTTTGTTTTATTGTTTGTTTCCTAGCTTGTTTTCTATTATTATTAGGTTTCTTTTTTTTTTTTTCAACATTAATGGTAGATTAGTCTTTTTATATTTTCTATTATATTTTCTAATTAGTCTATATAAACCTCTTTTGATGTATTTGTGACGCCCCGACTTACAACATCTACGTAGGGGGACGACTACGTAGACGTGGGTCGTCACCTTACTTACTTAACTTAATTTACTTGCTTAACAAAAGCCTTAAGCTTACTGAAAATTCCAGAGTAAAATTTTTTTTTTTTCTTTAAAACTTTATTTTAAAACTCTTTTACTCTCAAACTTAAACTTAACTTAGTCTCATACTTATTCTCATACATAAAACTTAACTTATCATCATACATATTCATATGTACTCACTCGAGTACCAAATCGTGGACCAAACCCGACCTAGTGCGGATCGGTACAACACGAGGCAACTTGCTTGCCATACATACTTGAAACTTTTCTTAAACCATATCATTTCTTTCTTATAACATAACAAACACATTTTACAAACGTATGTTAAAAACATATTTTTTCCAAAACCCGTGGCGGTGTCCATTCCACATTTCACAGTCCGCAGCACCAACTCTCTACAGTATTGCATCAAGTACTGCCGTTAGGTTGCTTACCTACAGCATGAACGTAAGTAATGAGCTAATGCCCAGTAAGTACAATATTCAATCCGCAAAACATTTTACGTGCAAGAATGCGTGAACCGATTATGTTTTCTTATAAATCAATTATGCTTTCATTAACTTGGTTCTATTTCCTAACATGTCATGTCATATGTGCACGTACCGTGGTACATAGCCATGGAGTGGTTGGAGGCGGCCAGTCCAAACCAAGTCAAACCATGAACTAATCGTTTACATAGAGTGATTGGGGCAGCCAGTCCAATCCAATTCAAACCATAGACTAAAACCATTTAAACCCGCCCTCGTGGCAAGTCGGTACGACACCATAACATTAACTTGTCTTATCCTATCTCATGACTTAACTTATTCTTACCATGTAATTTAATATTCGTGAACATGCTTCATGATGTCACGTAGTCAAACATACAACATAAAATAATCTCAATCATAATACATCATAACATAACTTACCATATCATAACATACCATAACATAACATATCATAGCATAATATCATAACATAAACTTATCTTAACATAAACTTCATAACATAATATCATAACTTAATCTTATCATAACATAACTAAATTTTATCATAACATAACTTAAGTAAATCATGTAAATCAATACATGATTTCTTAAAACATGCCATGCAACAAAACGTTTTGTTCATGCTGTAGGCGGAGTTGTACTTACCTGTCGTCCTATGCTCTTAGTTATCGCCAAACATAGCACATACTCCCGTTTTCCTAACAGGGTGTAAGATAAGAATCAGTCATATGCTATCTTACCATAAATCATAATCCTTAAACGTTAATATCCTTTTAGGTTACTTCTAGCAACCCTGGGTATGAGCCCAAACATAAATAGGTTAACGTCCTATTGGTTACTAAGGCCCAATAGTGGTATCCCACTTGGTTACCATATTACTTAGCATAATTCAGTTATTTCTTTTCTTTAGAAAACTTGTTCAATTCTTGAAAACAGTTTCTTAATTCAAGTGTCAGTGCATGAGTAGGGATTTCTTGTTTTTGCACTGTTTTCTTAAAATCCTGTGTAGGAATTTCTTGATTCCTGCACGGTTTTGGGAATCTAATTTTTACTTTAAAATCTGTTTAGAATTTGAAAAATATTTCTTCATAAAAGTTGTAGATCTCGAAAGATCCTAAAACTTTCATGTTTTATACAAAACTCAATTCTGCCTTTAACTTGCTCATTTTCTTGATTGAAGCCGGCTGGCCGTGCATAGGGTTTGGGCAGACCATGTCTCGGATTTTCATAAAAACAGAGGCCTTTGGAGCCGTATTTTGAAAAATTGTCCACCATGCCCCCTAGGAAAAACCCTTCCCTACAACTTTCATGTTTTATATTTTTCCAAAATCTGCCTCTAAGGGCCTCAAAATTTCATTTTCAGATTGCTGCCCGGTTTTACCCGAAACTGGCAGTTTTTCTTGAAATCCGTTTTTACGTAAAGTCTACGCGCACACTACCTCAAACGGTCGCAACCGTGAGCCTACGACAAACATGCAGCGTATCTAATGGAAAATCATATCATCATACATCCATACATAAAATCATAACACATAAAAAAAAACCTAGATCTAGCTTACCATAACCCTAATCAAGCACATACTAAACTTTTGCATGAAAATAAATGAGCTTAAGCTCTTACAAAACCCACTGAAAATACACATAAAACCTTAAATCAAAACTTAATAAAAAGGCTTAGGGATTCGAGAGGATTACCCCAAGATCTTAGAGGTGAAATCTCAAACTTGGATCCGAATTTTCTTCTACCTATTTCTCTCTAAAAATCCGGCCATACTTTCTCTTTTTTCTCTCTTATGGAGTTCGGCCTTAGGGTGAGGGGAAGAGAAATGAGTGGAAATTTTGGCAGAGTTTCGGGTTCAATTCAATGCTCAAAAATTGTGAACCAACTACCCCTATTTATAGGTGAAATTTAAGGTTTCCTTAATTGCATAATAGGGTTTAATGAGCAAAATATTTGCCCATCAACCCTCCTAGGTGGCCGGCCATTCATGGTGAGAATGAGCCAAGAATTTTGCTTGCTCACCAAGCAAATTTCTTGCTTACCTCATCAAGCCTACCTCACTTTGCTTACATCACATGGCCTACATCATCAAGCAAAATACTTGCTCTCCAAGGCTCCCTAATAACCGGCCATACAAGGTGTGTGAGCCAAAAATTTGGCTTGTTCACCAAGGCTTTCTAGAATATCCACCTTCCACCGGCCATTCAATGTGTGTGAACCAAAATTTGGCTTGCTCACCAAGCTACTTGGTTGCTTACCTCACCATGCCTACCTCATCAAAATTACATCACCAAGCTTACCTCACCAAGGCAAAACTTGTTCACCAAGGCTTGCAATAACCGGCCATGCTAGCTAGAGCAAGTGTGTGGAAGCCAAAAAGGATGGTGTGTCCAAAGGTGGACCAAAGGCAACACCTACCACACCATTCTTTCTTAACTTGCATTTAAGTCCTCAAAAGTAAACATATTTGCCCCCCTAAATCCTTAGAGTGGCCGGCCATTGGGAATGGTTTTGTTGGCCAAATTTTAACCATAATCATACTTAAATTTACTTTCCATAATTTTGTAAAATCCAATTAATCCAATTGGTCATCACCATATGAGGTGTCCCCCTAATTAAGGCTCTATTTGGTTTTTCTCCACCAATGCAGTCCATAATTAATCATACTAATAAGGATTTTATCAATACTGTTTTCACTTAAAACAGTACTATTTCACTGAATTGTAGTCCAGAATTCATCTGCGTAAAATTGGACTGCGTATAGATTTTTCTTCGAACTTGAAACTATTTAATCCATACTGCTCTAACTAATGTGCTTGATTTTCTAGAGTGGTCTTATAGTTTATTTGACTGAAATGAGGGTTTTCCGCAGTATAATTTCCATACTGTTGATTACACTGCAGTACCGTCTCAGTCAACCTAAAGACAATTTGGTCAACCTAAAGTCAACCTTGGTCAAAGTTGACCTAAAGAAAAATCATAAATTTCTATTTTGTCCTTTTTCCTCAAAAGGCCCCGTGCTTGACAAAGCAAACTATTATAGAATCTCGTAGCTAATTAAACGAGAACTCAACATATTCTGATATTTACTCAGATCATGAGCTTTATATCAACATACATAATAAAATCTTAGATTTTCCTTATTTCTAAGGAAATCATAAGTTCATCGAAATTTCGGGTTCTTACAGTATTATTTTGATTTATTGATTGGAATAAGAAACCCTAACTTTCTTTTGTTCCCAAATTAGTTTTTTGGTTTTCTACATGGTATCTGAGCCGAGGTCAGTACAACCGCCACCATCCATACAGCCGCCACCATCCGTACACCCACAGAGTCCATACACCTCAACTGTCCGTACACATCCACCGCCGCCGTCTGTACACCCGTCGCAACCGTCCGTATACTTTTTTCGGATCGTCCGTATAATCGCTCACTTATGCACGTCTTGATTGTTTCTTGATTTGATTTTACATCGCAGTATTGTTCTCTCACACATGACTTCATGCAGGCTCATCAGGCTGAGTATTATTATTGTCGTTGAGCATATCATCATCAACAAATGCCATGAAAAGGCTGAACTTCTCATCTTTTTTTTTTTTTTTTCCTTTTTTATCCGAAGGGAGAAACTATAAATTCCGAATAAACGAATATGTGCATGCTTTATTCATTTATATATATAGTACTGAAGGTAACGAGAGACTTGCAATTACTGAATTAAAAATGACACTGAGTTTCTTTTTATTATTATTATTATTATTTTTTTTACAAACCAACAATTTCCATGATACAACTTTACCCGTCTATCATCCGAAGACCTGTGGTCTTTCTTTATTACAATAAATTTCGTGGAAAACGCGTCAAAAAGTTGCATCTTTTTCTTTTGCTTTTCCAAAAGGGGACGATAAAGCATAAAACCAACTAAAGTAAAGTAAATAAAATTAGCCAAACAACAAATTATCTTTACTAATGTTTTATAAACAATATCCTTGCCTGAATAAGATAATTGCATTTAGTCAATTAAAGTTGACACTAAAATTTGTTTTTCTTCTGAAGATTTTCCATGATATATATAACACGTAGTCTTCATTTGACAAAGAAAAATTAAGTGGGAAACCGTAGACTTGATTGAGACTTATTGGACTACATTAATTACTAGTACTCAAAAAGCTTGCACCAACGAAATGATTTCTTTTATTTTAATTTTAGCCAAATAACCCTTGAACTCCTAAAATACTACCAACGTATATCTGTTGATGAAATTTGGTTGTCAAAGACCATCAGGTATGATGAATCAAGGATGAATGATATTAATAGAAATATCGATTCTCTAGATTTAAAAAAAAAAAAAAATCAATCGGAGAATATTGACATCAATAAAAACATTGGAAACAATTTTATAAACTATGGATATGTATGTTTCAAAAGTACTTAATTAGTACCATTTTATGATATGTTAGGATATTATAACGTAGAAAAATACAATGTTAAAAACCTTTAAAAAAACTTAATACATATTAAATAAAAATCTGGATAACAGAAGAAAATTCTACAAAGCTAAAATAACCATTAAAGACATGATATGTTATTTTGAGACCTTAACTAAAATTTTTAAATATCGGAGAATCCATTGTCATTGGGCAAACCTGTCATTGGAACTACTTTTTGAGGAAATAAAAGAGGAAACTATCGACAAATTTAATTATATTTTCTGGACAATTGCTCTAAATGAGAACCTCAATACGAAAATAAGGGATTAAAATATCTCTTTCCCGAATACACATGAAAATATCGATAATTTACAAACAATATCTGTAAAATATATTTACCCATTTTAAAACCCAGATAATTCCTAATATAGATTTGATGGTTCAAAACAAAAACAACTGATAAGATAATATTCTTTCTATCCGAACATAAAATCCTCCCTAATGTGTATTTGAACTATAGAAAGATAGATTTTGATGTGTTGTAAATATATATATATATATATATATATATATTTAGGTGGCAATTGCAAGTTGTGATAGATTAATGCAAGTAAGTGGGCGGACAAAAAAGGCTCCACACTTCATAAAAGCTGGCCGTTAAATTGTAAATGGTTGAAGATGGAAATGGGTTGGTAAAGTAGCTTTGTTGATAATGATAATATAATAATAATATTATTGTTATATACTATTATATCATTATTATTATTATCATCATCATCTTTGAATAAAGGAAGTAATTAACAATGTTAATATTAATAATGGCGCGGATAGCCCCACAAATACGACATGGGGTGATTTTTCTTTCCAAGTCCTCAAATCACAAAATCTACACACCCTTTCTTCCTCAGTCGACCTTGGCTGCAAGCCTGCAACACATGTCTTAGGATTCCTAATTTTCTTTCGATTATCTTTTGGTTTTTCACCTTTGATCTTTTGACCAAACCAAATTGTATTTTAAAGACATTTTTAAATTATATTCGTAAACTTGTTCAAAATTTATAGATCTAAAATTTTCTAATTTTGATTAAAACTTAATTTGGCTTTTATTTTACACTTTTCTTTGAAAAAACCGTAACAAAATTGTTTTGCTTTTCATTTATATCAATTTTATTAATTCTTATAAAACAGTATCTTAAAAGCACTTTTAGCGAAATTCATCTTCATAAAATTTTAGATCTTGAAAATCAAACTTCCAAAAAAAAAAAAAACTGAAAACTGAAAACTAAAACTAAAAACAAAACAAAAAAACAAAAACAAAAAAACCAAAACACAAAACAAAAACAAGACTTGAGGTAGTAATTCATTATTTCCTATTTTACTATAATTTGTCTATTTCATCCACTTTGGGATCGAAAATCTATTTAGCGGGTTTGAATCTAGCATTAAAAGTTTATATTTGTCACTTACAACTTAAGATAATAATGTAGAAGTTTATATTAGAGGGTTGATATTAAATACAGATAATATACTTTTAAAATTTATAAGTAAACTTCATTTGTTTTCTTCTCTCTTTTTTTCCCCTAAAGAAAAGATAAGTGAACTAATATTCATGTTAAACTTGATCAGGAGTGAACAATATAAAAAGCAACCGATCGTGTTTGAATTTACTACAATTTCATGTATTTGCATCGAGATTAATATTGAGTAAATTATTCGGTTGATCTTCAAACTCTTAGCTGGTGAGAGTTAGGTACCCAAACTTTTTTTTTTATTTGTTAAAATACATGAATTCTTAAGTTGGTGAGAATTTGGTCATTAGTCTATTTATTTTGGTTAAAATTCCCCTAAAGTCTTAAAAAAAAAATGTATGTTTTGCTCTTAATGTTAAATTTTCAATGAAGGGTAGGGTGTAACGATGACGTGACAATAACGGCAAGAGAGGATTGAAGTTCTTGGAGTTACTCTTTTCCTTGCATTGGAGGCAGCACTTCGTAGTGAGGCTCTGAGAGTAGGCTGCCAGGTGAGACACAGTGGAGATGTCCACCTCATGATGTGACGTGGCTGTTTCTTCATTCTGATTGGTGGGAATTTTTGGTGGGTAGAGAGAGAATGTGAACTATATCTTTATCCCCCCTTTATACGCGTTTATCTTGTTTCTCAGACCTATGTGTGTAAGAGTGCGGGAAAGTGATTATTAGAGGGAAGTAAGAATTTAGCCAATAATGGAATGACACGTGGAGTTCTATAATTTACCTCTAATTCATTAAAAAAAAAAGTTTATGTTTTTTTAATTAATATTACTTCTTCAATTTAAGATAAGAGACAATGTTTTAGTCTTTTTCCTTTTTTTAGTTAAACCAATTAATGTATATAGTGCAATAATTATTTTATTAACTTTTTAATTAATACTCTTTTTTATTACTCTCTTAAAACAATAATTTTTAAAATTAAACAATAATATTTTTCGATATATGTATGTTTATATTTTTGTTGCTGGTAAAAATGCCTTCTTTAGATATCTTGCTTTATATAACAAGATTTTTATTATGACAAGATTAATTATACAGCAAATCTTAACCTTTCACCCCTATATTTCCACTCTTCCTTATTTCCTTATTCATAAATGCGTATCTATCATATTTATTTATTTGTTTATTAACCTTTTTTTTTTTTTGTTTTTCCTTTTTGTGGATGTATTAACGTATTTGTTGGATGATGCCGAACTTAACCCATTAAAAAATATATATATATCAAACTTTTTTTTTTTTTTGAAAGGGAAAAAACTACGAACTTAAACAACATTTCTTGTTGTCTGATTATTAGCGTTATCATCATAAGTCCATAACGTCAAAATCATGAAGAAATTTTATTAGATAAATTATATTAGCACCCCCACGATTTATTTAGACATTCAACAATCCAACACTAAATTATTTTTTTCCATATAAGTTACATAAATAATAAAATATATATATTTACGGTGTTTTTCAAAACCTACCAAATACATAAATAACATAAAGAATCATAAAACATATATAATATTATCATTAGTTTTTACGATTTTGAAGTGCCACTAGTACAAATAGTAGATTCCACGACGGGTTTTAACCGTCGTGGTATCACTTACACGACGGTTTTCTAACCGTCGTGGAATCCAGAGTCGTGGAATCTTTTACGATTCCACGACGGTTTTTTTAACCGTCGTGTAACGGGTAAAAAGAAACAATTGTCAAATTTTAGAACATACCACGACGGTTTTTAAAAAAAACCGTCGTGGTATCAAGGAAACCACGACGGTCTCCCCTTGAGACCGTCGTGGTTTCCCCGTGATACCACGACGGTCTCCAGGGAACCGTCGTGGTTTCACCAGGAGACCACGACGGTCTCCAGGGAACCGTCGTGGTTTCACCAGGAAACCACGACGGTCTCCAGGTGAGACCGTCGTGGTTCCACCAGGAGACCACGACGGTCTCCCTGGAGACCGTCGTGGTTTCACCAGGAGACCACGACGGTCTCC